>PXOB01000036.1:0-331477 GCA_003012115.1 Trichothecium sympodiale | reverse complement strand
GGGGGGGAGGCAAGCTTTTTCCGGGTATTCCAGACGGTCGTGTCGAAAGGTTTGATAAACCCGCCTGTAATATCAAACCCAGCCCGTCGGGTCGGGTCACAAGTCTGTCCGGACTACCGATTTTCTGACAAGGCTTTTTTAGCTGGAGGGCGACAGCAGCACGCGGACAATTGACCGGACACCGCTAAAAAAAAAAATATGTTCATAAAGACGAATACGGAGTACTACAAAGCTTACAATTAGTCGAGTAGTTCCAAGTTTTCATCGGTACGGCTAATAAATCTGGCAAACCCAAAAAAAGAGGCATAAATTGGCTTTCCTCTTTCCTTTGTCTAGGTGCTGCGACTACATATTACAGAGTGCACTACACCTAGTATAATAGTGGAACCCCCACCTGCTGAAGCTATACTTGTAGGGGCACTGCTAATAAATGTTTGCTGGTATCTCGAGTTGGAAAGAAAGGGAAAAAAAAAAAAAAAAAAAAAAAAAAAAAAGAGTCCATCCGGACCAACGCATCAACCAACGCTCACCTACCTACACATATCATTACCGAGGCTCTTACCAGACCAAACTAACAGCAAACCAATCCTAACCCGTCTAATCGCCCACGTCTTTGTTGGTCCAAACCACATCGAGTTCCAGGTTCGCCGCCGCCGCCACCGACGACGCTATCGTCGCCTAAAGTCTCCCCCCGTCGAGTCGGACAATATCCCTTGACCCGATCAGATTCGGTGTGAGCGTTGTTGCGTACGCAGAAGAGGCAGAGAGAGAAGGAGTACGAGGTGTATATGTGTATATGTGTGCATACGCAGGCATGTGAGTGCTGTTCTTTCTCGCCTTCCCCCTTACCTTGATCTTATTTCTTTACTCTTACCTATAATCATCTTTGCAGCAAGAATAGACGCTCTGTTTCCCTCGTTTTCTCGCCACAAAGTTTAACACATACAACCATTAGTAGAAGGGCCTGACCAGGCCACAACAAGTCTCGTTGTCCGCCTCTCCGACACCACTTGCGCCTAGCCTAAGCCGCAACACTAACTAATACAGCCCGCTTCATAGCACTACAGCTGCGGGCGCACCTGTACATGTAGACTCATCATACTGTACCGATGCAGCAGGTTGAGGTTGAAGCAGGTACCTAACCCGGCGAATCACATCGGTTTTAGCGAAACCTTTCCCGTTCCCGCGCCCCCGGCCGCAACCCACTGCAGCCTCGACCACCGACCACCCTCTCTTTTCTTTCCAGGGCTCCAGCAGGTCCGCCCCCCAGACCAGAGGTGCTAAAAGAAGGCTCCAGCGACGTTCCTCCAACAGCTCCCCACGACCGCCCGCCCCGCTGACGAACGTTGTCCGTACGGAGAACTCGTACCTTGACCGTTTGAGTAAGAAACTGGGTCTTTGTCTCCTCACGGGTCTCCGCGACCCTTTGAACCTCCCACCCAACATTGATCCCCAACAAGGTCCCCTGGGCGGTTTTCTCTTTTGTCTTTGTTCTTTTCGAGCCGATCGCGCCCCCCCCCCCTCCCCATTCCCGACAAGCGAAAAGAGCGAGAGACTTCGACGACGCCGCTACTCCGACGAAAGAAAAGCATACAAAAGAAAAAAAAAAGAAGAAAAGGAAGCCGAATCGCCAAGATATCAGGAAAGACGGAGGGGATCTGCAACTCAAGAGGTGGAGCTTTTGCGATTCAGCTCCGGATGATGGATTGAGTCCAGCCAAGCCCGTTTCCAAAAGATCTCTCTCTCTCTCTCTCCTCTTCTTCCTCCTCCTCCTCCTTCCTCCTCCTACCGCTGCCATTATCACCAGTCAGGGCACTTCCATGGTGAATATGGGGGGTCAAGATCCTCCTGCGCTGCCCCCTCGGCCCGAGGATGTCGCCAGTAATTCGCCCACCTGGCGCCCTACGCACATTCAGATCCAAGAGCCGCATGAGACATATGCGACAAGTGTAGGTACCTCAACTGCCATTAGCACCACCCAGGACCACTCCATAGAAGCGCAACGGCGCGCGGCTGCCGCGTTAGAGCGATCCAGCGGTGTCAATCTGCGGTCTAATTTCAAGCTGCCATCGGGGCTGAGTGACGGCAATGGCAGCACCATCCGAGCAGTCCCTCCAGATATGCCAGAAGCCCTGGGAGCCGCCGCCGTTGCTCATGCCGCTGATGCGCCTCCCCTGGCCCGCGGGGTGGCGTCGCACGATTCCTCGCCTCGATCGATACCCGGCGGCGTAAGCCGTAGGCAGGGCATGGTCTTCAATGATTGTATCGGGGACTCGTACGAGAGCAGCGGATCGAGTCCGCGTGCGGCCGGGCATAGGCTCGCTAGTAGCACGATACGACCGCGCACCCGCACCGTCACAGACGCCATGCTGACTGGTCAGCAGAGGGCCCAAGGCCTGACAATAGATGGGACTCGACATCGTGTCGGGAGCGTGAGCTCTAATGAAGAAGCCAGGGTGCTAAGCCCAGAGATGGCATCGCTCGGTTTCCCGGCCATGATCACGAAAGCTGCCTCTTCTTCTTCGAATTCGAGAGAAAAAAGACCAACGCCGGTCAGGAGGCTCACCAAACGCCATTCATCCCGTCCGCAATCCCCGTTATCCTCGCATCCGCCCTCGATAGACTCGCTGCCCTTTCCGGTCACCAACGATGATCCTAGGAAGATTACCATGTTAATGACGACGTTATGTGGGAAAATGAGAGGTGAAGTTGAATATCAAGGGGACGTCAGTGTGCCCTGGCGTTCTGGCGTTGCCTACATCGATGACGAGAAGGGCAACCTCATGTTTGATTCGGGAGAGAATGGCCCTTTTCATGCCCCTATATTGCCAGACCTGCGCGGGTGTAGAGTATTACCGGTCGACTATCCCGAAGCTAACAGGAGGTGCATTGAGTTGATCTGCGCTGGTCCGTTTGTCGAAGTGCTCCTGCACCCGCTCATCGAGGAGGATTTCGACTTGTGGTTAGCTGCGTTGCTCTGCTGGCAACAATTGCGACCTGGCGCTGTCAAATGGTCGGCAACCCTAAAACCGAACACCCCCGTCAGCCCTGTACGGCCGGAGCTGAAGAAGCGTGGCTATTCTGCCGACGGGCTCAAGACGAATACAATCATAAAGGTCGGCAAGGTGCAGATCTGGGACAAGGGGCCGGCCTCGAGCACCCGCGCTCTGGCCAAGCGCGCATCGACGCGAGACGTTCGATCCCCAACAATGAGCTGGAAGCGAGTGTCTTGCATATTGACCGACAATGGAGAGTTTAAGCTCATGACAGAAAATGACATTACGATACTGGCCGTAATTGACATGTCACAATTATCCCGGTGTAGTATACAGTACCTTGACCACACAGTATTAGATGAGGAGAATTGCCTGGTTATTTTCCCCACATACGCCGCAGGTTCGACGAGGATTAGTATATGGCGTCCGGTTTACCTCTCCCTCGATAACAGGACCCATTTCGAAGTCTGGTATTCCTTGCTGAGGGCATTCACTGTTCCGGACGTCTATCATCTTGACGATCCGGAGAATGAGCAGGTCATGGAAGTAGATGACGTGGAGAAGGATCACAATGGAGAGGTGTTCCGGCTGGAAAAGGTCATCACAGTGAGGGTAACAGAGGCCAAAATGAAGACGAAGCAGCCTGTTCTGGAGACGCCGACGTCGCAACCTGGTGCGAGAACGCCAGATACCGATGGAACCGTTGGCAACTACTGGGCCGAGGTTATCTTGGACGGCGAGGTACGATCGAAGACAACCACCAAGATGGGGACAAAGAATCCTTTTTGGAGGGAGGACTGCGAATTCACCGACCTGCGGCCAAGTATACCTCAATTATCCGTCGTCCTCAAGCGTTTGGAGGGGTTTGATTCCATCCCTACCACGCCAGCATCGTCTGGGTCTGCGAAATTACTCGCTGCTAATGAAGTTATTTGCGGTATTGTAGATATCCCTCTCGCCTCTTCAGAGCCCGGCACGCGAGACCAGGAGTGCTGGCTTCCGGTGATTGATGATAAGCAAGAGACTATTGGCTCTATGCTGATCAAGGTCACCTACGAAGAGCATGTCGTGCTACTCGCAAAGGAGTACAAAGCTCTGGGGGAAATATTGCACAATTTTACATCCGGGCTAACGACCTTGATTGCCGGGGCTCTGCCGGGGCATCTGCGTAGGCTTGCCGAGCTTTTTCTCAATATTTTCCAGGTTTCAGGGTCCGCAAGCGACTGGCTCATAGCACTCGTCGAGGACGAGATGGATGGCGTTTATAGCCAAGGATCGATGAAGAAGTACCGGTTCAGCAGTAGGCTCCCGTCCAATGATTCCAATGAGTCGACAGGTGACCGAGAGCTCATCTTGCGAGACATGAACAAGACCCTCTCGGGAGAGGCAAATCTTCTCTTCCGGGGTAACACACTGCTCACCCAGTCTCTCGAGTATCATATGCGCCGGTTGAGCAAAGATTTTCTGGAGGAGACATTGCAAGGGAAACTCTATGAGATCAATGAGCTCAATCCTGACTGCGAGGTCGACCCTAGTAAGATGGCGCAGCTAGACTTGGATCAACATTGGGAGTTACTCCTCAAGTTGACGACAGATCTTTGGCAAACTATTGCCAACTCGGCCAAGAAGATTCATCCTGAGCTACGGCATATTCTCAAGTACATCCGCGCTGTAGCCGAAGATCGGTACGGAGACTTCCTGCGCTCAGTGGCGTATACATCCGTATCTGGCTTCCTTTTCCTGCGTTTCATCTGTCCCGCCATCCTCTCGCCCAAGCTGTTTGGGCTCCTACGTGATCACCCTCGGCCGCGAGCTCAGCGCACCTTTACTCTCATTGCCAAGGCCCTGCAGAAGCTCGCTAATTTGTCCACCTTTGGCAAGCGAGAGGAGTGGATGGAGCCGATGAATCGCTTCCTAACCGCTCAGCGACCTTCCTTCAAAGAGTATATAGACGCAGTCTGCGACATCCCAGCCGAGCGTGGGCCTCGCACTCTTCCCGCTAGCTACAGCACGCCTGTCACCATCCTCAGCCGCCTAGGTCCCACAGCTCGCGAGGGATTCCCTAGTCTGCCGTTTCTAATCGACCAGGCGCGCAACTACGCCAGCCTCATCAAGCTCTGGGTTGATACGAAGCCCGCTGACCCATCTAAGCGTTTCACTATAGAGGGTGATTTGCTCATCTTCAATGACTTTTGCATCTCCCTACAACGACGAGCAGATGCTTGCCTCGCAAAAGTAGAATCAGTCCGACAGTCAGACCTCGAAAGCTCTGCTACGGATGAATTGGCCGAAATTCTCGAGCAAGCCTCGTTGATCGAGTCATTATCCTACTCTTACGCCGGCTCCTCTATCTGGGACGATGGGGAATTCCCGCATGATTCTTCAGGCTCTGGGACTGCGACGCCCGAGCCCCGTGCCTCGACATCGGCGCCTGCATCAGAAGTTTCCAGACGGCGAAGTAAAGAGTTGAGGCCAGGGCGGGAACTGTTTGACGTTCGACGTGCAGGTGGAGGCTTAAGAAATGTCAGCGCAGGCGCCCACAAGGCCAAGAACGGCAAAAAGGGCAGGACTATTCTCAGCGGCATCATGAGAATGGGTGGTCGCGCGGAGAGCCCGGACGCGAAGAAGGATAAATGAGCCCATCGTATACAATCTCACTTTCTTGTTGCATATTATATAAATCACATATACTTCTCTTTTCCCTCTCGGCTTTTTCCACTCTTTTCCATAACATCTTCTCACAACATTTCATCAGGGAGAACTCGGGCAAAAGCAAAAATCAGGGAAAAGGGAGAAGGGCGTTCGGAAGAACAAGGCTGGGCGAAATGGGGGACCGGGAAACAATTAAAAGAAGAAGGCGAAGACGAGCGATAACAGAGGACAGGATAGGGGGGGATGCAGGATACCCTTTTGATATGAGGATACGAGATCTTTGAGGCAATGTATATGTATATATGTACTGAGCTTCTGTTTAGGCTTCGAACGTAATGTTGCTTGAAGGAAAGATGAGGGGATGGGCGATGCCCATGAGTGACCAGCAGATAACATTAAGCGAGCGAACACAATAAGCCATGATACCAATCTCGATTTAAGAGACCAACACGGAATGGAAGTTGCGGTTACTTGGGGCTTTTTTTTGTTGTCTGATACTATTTATATTTATTTGACTACTTTAACTCCCGGTTGAATGTCTTATCCTATCCTTACACTGAGGCCTACTCCCCAAAGTCTACCGTGCATGACCGTCCCGCCACCTGTACGTGCAGCCACGGTAGGCAGTCAGGCTCTTAAGAAAAGAACTTCTGGTAAGCAGCCTTCTCCTTGGCAGTTCGGGCAGCGATTTTAGCCTTGACCGAGGCGAGTTCGTTCTTGATAGCGGCATCCTCGGGTATCAGTTCATGCGCCTTTTGAAGATCACTTAGTGCAGACTCGTCATCCTTGGTACGGATATAAGCGTAGCCTCGTCGGTAAAGTGCCTTGGCTCGATCCTTATCAGCTAGCTTCGGTACAGCGAGGGCAGAGGAGGCATGGCGAATGCAGTCGTCCCACTGAGAAAGCTTGGAGCAGAGGAGAGCAGCGTTGCTGTTCAGGCTGAACCGCAGAGATGATAGGCCCTCGATAGTCTCAGGCTTGGCATCATCGAGGTCGGGATCTTCGTTCAGATACCTCAGTCCCTTTCGGTACTTCTCTAGACCAAGTTCCAAGTTGCCTGCCTTGAATGCCTTTGTGCCAAACTCTTTGCAGTCAGTGGCAATGGTGAGAATCTTCTCTGGGGAGAGTTCTTCGTTGCAGTCGTCGGGGAAATCCTCGTAGGAGTCGCCTAGAGGATCCGGCTGCTTTAAGTCTGCAGCAAGGGCCGCATCGCCCTCGAGCTGGCCGCAGTCAGTGATGACAACCTCCTTGAGCGGCTTATCTCCCGGAGCAGTAGGTATGTTCTCAATTTGTCGAACCACCGACTTTCCGTTGAGGACCTGACCAAAGACGACGTGCTTGCCGTCCAAATGAGGGGTGGGGACAGTTGTAATGAAGAATTGAGAGCCGTTGGTGTCTGTGCGGAGCGTTAATTGATCGATCCGCTCAGGGCGACTGACAATGCGGATGAAAACTTACTGGGACCAGCATTGGCCATAGACAAGAGGAAGGGCCGGTCGTGCTTATCGATGAAATTCTCATCCTCAAACTTGGCACCATAGATGCTCTCGCCACCAGTACCATCACCCGCTGTGAAGTCACCACCCTGAATCATGAATTGCCTGATCACTCGATGGAAGATGGAGTTCTTATAGTGGAGCGGCTTTCCAGACTTGCCAATACCCTTCTCTCCGGTGCAGAGACAACGGAAGTTCTCGGCTGTCTTGGGCACCTTGTCTGAGTAGAGCTCCATGGTGATGCGGCCAAGGGGCTTGCCCCCGGCAGAAACATCGAAAAAGACACGAGGACGGTCAGACATTGTGTGCTTGTGGTATTTGAAAGTGACAAAAGGCAAAGATTAGGGTTGGGTGGTGTAGAAAAGCAAAGCTGACCTCTTGAGCTGCTCTCAAGTAGACGAAGGCCAGGTGTGCTGATGCGGGGTTGTGCTAAAAACTTATACGCAGAGCTCGAAAGCTGTTTCTACTACTTTTTCCGGATCTCGTGGGGCTTGGAAGAGGAAGAGACAACGAGACAAAGCAAAGTCGGGCTGAGATTTTGAGATGGAAGAAATTAGTAGTAGTTACTTGGGTAAATTCAGATAGAAGAATTCCCAGCCTCCTTGAGCAAAGTAAACTTGAGAGCTTCGGACTCGAAGGAAGGTGGGGTGTTGCCGTTTTGGGGACGTGGAAAGTTCTAGCTCATCACGGCAAGAGTGGGTCGATCCAAGATGCAAGTCATTCTTTCCTTGCTAGGCACCTAATAGTGATGATGCCATCCCTACCTTGGGAAGAGAAGGAACGCCTACACAGCTCAATGGTTGAGTATTACAGCACTGGATTCTTTTGGCCTCCTCTCACAATGATTCACCGTTGTCGGTCCGTTGAACCTCTAATAGGTCGTCGCGCTCAAATCGATATAGGGCTGGTGTCACTACCCTGCGTCGTCTACCACTACCACCAGCGAAACGGTTGCAGGGTTGTACGAACGAATAGAGATGCTTCATCATGAATCGCCATAGTTGATTCTTCAACCCAAACATCATGATGGGTCTCGTCATACATTATGTTGCTGTCTACTTTGCGAATTCTATATTGAGACAAGACAGAAAAAAACCATGTTTCATGCTGCTGGCTTTTCATCGAGAGAACCCGCACCAGCTTGGATCTCCAAGGTAACCTAGAGTAGATGATGTCAACATGGTGCTCGAGTTATTAGTTGGGCAACGAGGCATGAGCAGTAGTCAAATGTATGTGCTTTTTGCCTGTCGGATCGTGATGCTTACCGGTCCATCATTCACCAAGGCTACTTCCATCATAGCCTGGAAGCGGCCGTCTTTGACCCTGCCAGGTTGGTATCCTTCTTGTACCTTTTGCACAAAAGCATGATATAGCCTCTTGGCATCCTCTGGGTTAGCAGCCCCATGGAAATCAGGCTTTGTGCCTTTCTTCGTTTTCGCCAAGAGCGTGAATTGTGAGACTGCAAGATAGAAATCAGCCTCACTTTTTCGAGTCCAAGTCAGCCCAGGCGCCACGTACCACAGAGGACTTCGCCTTCAATATCCGTCACATTCTTTTTCCACTGCACATTCTTAGCTTAGCCTTGCTCTGCCTGCACTTTCGGCGTGACTCAGTTCACCTTTGCCCCAGATTCATCGTCCCATAGCTTCATGCGCAGTACCTTGTTGGCTAGACTCTGGACCTCCTTCTCCGTATCTCCAGGAGCTACAGCCGCAAAGACGAGGACACCTTTGCCTATGGATGACACGAGCTCTTGATCAACAGTGACCGAGGCTGAAAGCACTCTTTGGAGGATGGCTTCATTTTAATGAAATGTGAGCATTGGTGCGGTGGTGCGGTGGTGCTCAGGGGGGTCCTGATGGCGGGGGAATATTTCTAGTTCATACCCTTCATTTTTGATGAAATGTGTCAAAGCCAGCACCTTTGAAATGAGTGTATATATAAGAGGTGAAAATATGACAACCTTTGACAGTCATGTCCCAATATCCTCGTCATCTAATAGGGCTCCCGTCGTCGAGTGGAAAGAAGGCGCTGCATTTTAAGCTCCAGCGCGTTTTGGGACTGGTGTCATGTGAGCCTACGTCGTGATGCAGATCTAGGGGTAGTAGTACAGGGAGCCCCGCGGGTACTCCATGTTAGATTGATGCAAGAAGGAGATGGAATGTCTCGTTTCCATCTACCATTAATATTGTTTAGACACTGAGAGAAGGTTAATAAAGTAGATAATAAAAAGCAGATGAAATTTGGGCAAGTGAAGCCCCCTGCTTTAGCGGCCTTGTTTCAATATGCGCCTTTCCAGCCTACCGTCAAATTGCCCCGGGGTACAACTGAGGGCTGCTGGCCAATAGAAGGACAGCCAGCTGGCTTCATCCCTCCAATTTAGCACGGGTCGGCCACCTCAACAGATGCAAATATCCGTCGCAGCTTTGGCTTTTGGCAGCATACAAACGCCTCGACGTCTGCGCATTGACATTAAAGGTCATTTCCCCTCATCTCATAACTGTGCCGCGCCACAACCTACCCCCTTATATATGTACCTGCCCGCACACTGCGTGCTGATTGCGAAGCCAACGGATTGGCGACACCATTCTCGAACGACGGACATCTTGGAAGTCTGTTTTGCACCGACGAACCCCGAGATAACGATAGCGCAACGTCGCTCACAGCGCAGCTTGTACCGCACAAGGGAAGAGACGATTAGCCGTACGCCCACGCGCACACATTCACCATGGCGGCGAGGAAATTACAACAGGAAGTCGACAAGTGCTTCAAGAAGGTCGCAGAGGGCGTCGCCGAGTTCGAGGGGATCTACGAGAAGATCGAGCAATCGAATAACCCCGCTCAGAAGGAGAAACTAGAAGATAACCTAAAGCGCGAGATCAAGAAGCTCCAACGCTTGCGGGATCAGATCAAAACATGGGCTGCCAGCAACGACATCAAGGACAAGGCTCCCTTGCTGGAACACCGGAGATTGATAGAGACTGTGGGTGTAACCGGCTACTACGGACCCGGACGGCCATTGGAAGCGCTGACATAGCCCCAGCAAATGGAGAAGTTCAAAGCCGTCGAGAAGGCGATGAAGACGAAAGCCTACTCAAAAGAAGGTCTATCAGCCGCCGCCAAGCTCGATCCAAAAGAGCAAGCCAAGCTCGAGGCTGGGGAGTTCCTGAGCAACATGGTCGACGAGTTGGAGCAGCAGATCGAGGCTCTCGAAGCCGAAGGCGAGCAAATAGGCAGCACCATGAAGAAAGGCAAGAATCAAGCAGCCAAGGCCGAACGAATCGCCGACATCGAAAGCACCATCGAGACGCACAAGTGGCAGCAAGGCAAGATGGAGCTGATGCGAAGATCGCTCGAGAACGGCCGCATACAAACCGAAGACGTCATGGACATGGAAGATGTCATTCGGATGTACGTCACGGATAATCAAAACCCAGATTTCCACACCATGTACGATGAGGAAATGTATGATCACCTGGGGCTAGAAGAAGAAGAGGATGCGTACGGCATGAACCTGGACAACGAGAAGGGCAGCTCGCATGACACGCAATCTATGCAAGAGGAACCGCCGCAAGACGAACCGCCTAAACCGAAGAAAGTGCAAAAGGAAGCCGATGCTGCTGCGTTGCGGAGGCCGTCGGGCCAAGCCAAGTCGCCCCTACCCGCACTGGCAACATTACATACGCCGTTACCGACAATCAGCAACGGCAGCAGCAGTGGTTCAAGTATGAAGCCAGCATCAGTACCGCAAAGACCCGAGGGACTGAAGTATGCTTCCGCCGCGGCAGCGGCTGCAGCCAGCGACAAAAACAATGTTGGGATAGCACCTTTACCGCCGCCGCCAGGGTCCACTTCCGGCATATCACCGTTGCCTCCAGTCCAAGGATCTCGGACGAGTGCCGCCAGCTCGCCCGCCATGGCCAACGTTCAGCCAGTCCAACAAGCTGAGCACAGGCAACCTACGCCGTTGGCTATATCTAGCGAACCGGACCCAGCACCTACGCCAGCAAGAGTGATCAAAAAGTCCAAAGCCGCAGGCAAACAACCTGCGGCCCCCGAGCCCACAGAGAGCAAAGGTATATCTACTACAACCAGCGTAAAGACCAGTCTCACTGACTACGGTACAGCTCCTCAAACGAACGGGGTGTCGAACGGCATCAAGCGCATCGAGGAGGAAGCCGAGGAGGAGTGCTACTACCACCTGCCGTCGTCGTTGCATGACCTTGTGGACTCATACGAGACCTCAAGAAAGCGCCAGACACACGCGGCATCCTCGCAGTCATCCCGCCTGTTGGCTTCTAGTCTAGCGTCTAACCCCGACGCAACCGATGCAGATGCGCCGACCAAGTACCGCCCTGAGGAATTCCACCCTGCGACATTGGCATCGGGATTCCCAAAGGAACCCCTGCCGCTACTCGACGACCAGCGGCTATACTCACGGCTCGATCCCGACACGCTCTTCTACTTGTTCTACTACAAGCAAGGGACGCCGCAACAGTACCTTGCGGCAAAGGCGCTCAAGGAGCATAGCTGGCGCTTCCATAAGCAGTACCAGACTTGGTTCCAACGTCACGAGGAGCCCAAGAACATCACTGAGGAATTTGAGCAGGGCACCTACCGGTTCTTTGACTATGAGAGCACATGGTACGTGACAGATGCTATAGTTTTGAGTATTGTGCATTGTGCTAATCTGATGTAGGATGAACCGCCGCAAGGCAGACTTCAAGTTTGCTTACAAGTTTCTTGAGGATGATATTTAGCTGTATTATCACCTATAAATGTCACGGAAAGGATGACACGTGGTGTAAATGCGTTATGGAATCGGGATGCGTACCCTTCGAAGCTCTTCGAAACACACTGTTGTTTGCGCGTCTTTCTACCTCGTAATCTATTTTGGCTTTCCGTCGTCACATGCGTCACCGATTTCTAACATCTGGGTTATCGGCGGGCTCAGGAGTAGGGATGACGTGACACTCTGGCTTCGTATGGAGGAACTCTTGTGTGTTTAGTCTATGATTGGCAAAGAGAAATGCAACGACTTGTCCCATACTGGGGACGAGACTATTCTTCCATTCAACGAGAATTTACAGGGCTTCCTCGCCCTTGTTTGATGCGTGTCAAAGTGTCATTTTGGCGGCAAGCCCCGCGTGATCCAACAAGGTCTTTCAAAATGAGGCCAACAAGGAGTGGCGCGCGCGGCTATCGTTTCGTTCCAAAAATAAAGGACATGTGTCTCGAGCTGACACAAGGTCAGGTTCACACTCACGACTCACCGATGATGCTGCGCTCTTTCTACGCGTATGTGTATGCATGTTATCTACGTCTCTATGTGACGTTGAGCAATACGTAAGGGCACATACGTACGTGTGCGCTTGTGCGTCCCTTCTCCCTCCCCTCTCTCATCGCTTTTCTTTTTAGGTATCCCCTTTTTTTCCCTTGCAGCACAAACATGGGACGGGTGTACGCCGCCGGGCTGCCGGGGAATAATCTCGATTTTGGGGTTAAGGTCCGTTGTGCGTCTGAGTACACGCCGGGCTTTTTTTTTTTGCTATTTGCTTTCCCGGCTCCGGAGGAGGTATCCTGTCATGGAAGTAAAAGGCTTTCTTTCATTTGGAGGGATTACTTGATAAGGGAGGGGGGAAAAGCAAATGGAATCAAATACAACCCCATTGCGCAATGTGGGTGGTGCGAGGAAACGAGTGAGCGATATTTTTCCTTGTTCGGGAGCTTGCATGTATGGGAGCGTTAGACGAGGCAGACTGGTGATGTGTTGTCTCATACGAGTATAGTAGGGGGAGATTGGGGTAGGCAGACTTTGGATCCAAGCTGGGATGTTGGTTGGTGTTTAGCGTTTGTGGGTGGTTGTTCGTAGGACAAGAGATGGATTTCTCCGTCATGTTGTAGGGTAACATTTAATCCCCCACAGGTTGGGCGCGATTCTCCCTTTCTCCAGGTTTCCTATTAATCTGTATCTGTGCCGGAGAGGAAACTCGTCTAATCAACACCAGTAGCGTAATATTGCATGTTCATACTGTTTCCTTTTTTTGATGGATGGGGAGGTCTAGCAGCCTCACTGAGAATGGGAGTACTGCTAGTAGTACTGCTACTTCTACTTCTACTACACATGCTGTTTGTTATACTTATTCGTGGTACACGTCTTGAACGTTTTGTCATTTGTCGCACCCGCCTTGCTATTTTAGAGCTCTTTTCTTACATGGACTAGGCAACCATGTTTCTTCCTGCTCTGAGGTCTGCATCGACTGTATATACGAGGAATACTTGAGGCCCAAGAGCAGGCAAACGCCAATGTTGTTTGTAATGATGTCAAGGAACATTTCAAGATGACAAGCCAATGATGTTGTCAACTCAAATCGGGGAACCACATGTGTGTGTGTGCGGCATTGACTGCAGGAACCAAAGTTCCTTTGCCTCTGATTGGGGAACTCAAGGGGAACGATAGTTGCTGCGAGAGGCATGTGGGTGTGTCTGTCTGTCTGTGTTGCAAAGTTGAGTGTGCGAGACGGACAGCGGGTGTCCAGTACTCCGCACTGTTTTGGGACAGCCTAGGGACGTGGGAGGGGGAAGTTCAGGATATCGCAAAACATTCACCAACATGAGTGACTAATAAAGAAAGACGTTGGGAAATAGAAAATGGCATCGCAAGCGTAGCATGGCCCGCCAATTTTCGGTCGATGTTAGAATGCTCCTGCCTTTATTCGGGCGTTGCGGGTAATGGCTGTTAGTAAAAGAATCAAAGTCGGTGAACCGTACTCCGTACCTTCCTCGTTTACAGTTGATTGTCAAAAGTCAGTCTAGGCCCCTTCCCGCGTAGGTATGTAGTAATAGCGCTTGAGGTCGGGATTAAACGCCCATTTGCTTGTAGGCAGGTCGCAGGTGCAGGGTGTGTGCGTCTCTCTTTTTTCCGTTCTATCGGATGAACTGAGCGCCGCAGAGCCTCAGTAAGCCCACTATTGTCATTTGATTCCACAGCAGGCGCACCGCCCACCTTGCAGTGCATCGAGCCGCTCGTCTCCCATGTTCAGCTGTGTATGCATGTACGGAGTACTTGTGCCTTCTATCCCACAACTTGGCGGTTCTGTGCTCGTATCTATCTACCTACCCCCCTTTTCACTCTATCTGCCCCTCTCCCCCCTCTCTCTCTCCCCTCCCATCCACCCCCAATGCCCCGTTCTCCGCGGCGCAAATATCCGGCTGCACGCTGCCCTACCACATGCGTAGGACGGGACGTACGCAAGGGGTTTCGTCAGACGCGAACTTGAACTGGATGACTATGATGCAGAGTCCTACAAACAACCACCACGCACACACTGCCACTAGTCGCACTGCCGCCAGGTAAGCCTGCCGCTATCGCAGCCCAGCCCAGCCCGCCCTGGCGGCATCGCAATCGATAGATATCCCATCCCCGGCGTATCGCATTGCATCGAACCCGCGTCCCAGAGACGAACCAGCGGCCCTCATTGCCAACTGCTCGGCGCTATGACAAAGTCGCTAAATAGGCCTGTGAGTGGTTGGTTATGAGGCCGACCGGAGCGCGCCGCCCCTCACCCATCTTTTTCTTTTCTATTTTGCTTCTTCTTGCCTCGTCTGGTCCGCATTTTCTACTTACGACAAGTTGCAATCGCGGCATCCTGCCATTGGTCGCCGGAACATGGTCCGGCAACAGAAAAAGCTGCCGACCTAATGCACAAACTGCTTTTTTTCCCTTCCCGTTTGCCTGCTCTCCATGATGGCAGCGGTACGGCACATGCGTCTCATCATATCTCCAGACCCTGGCACCACCTGGGGCTGACCTTGCCTGCCCTAGTAGCACACACACACATGGCCACTGCCTCGGTGCTCCAAGACCCTGTCCTCTCCATTCTTACCCATTATACGGAGTAGAGGGTTCATGACTCTTAGTCTTGCCCAGTCCTCCCCCCCTCCCCCCCTTGCTCACTCAAGCGAGTTTCCCTGTTCCCCGTCGTTCCTGATCGAGTTTTGCCAAATGGCGCAAGTGGCTCTCTGCCCGTGGCCAGCTTCTTTCGTGTTTACATGCTACTCCGTATCGCAGCCGCGTTTATGGTGGTGGACATAGCTCAGGAGCTTTGACGGGTGCCATCATCAGTGTAACATCGGCCATTGTGAATCCTTTCAACCCGCAGACGCTAATGAAGACAAAGTGTGTGATGCTCAGACGGAGAGGTATCCAGATGTACCACCCGCTACATCTAGTATATGCCGGGCAACCAGCTTGGTGTCTGCAGCGGATTCAATACGTCCCTACCTGTTTCCATGCACCAGATCGAATGTAGCGCTCAGCACCAGCTCTCCGCCTCATCTCGTGTGCACAAGCTGTACTTTCGGGCTGTGCTGCTGTTCGACCTTTTTTGTTGAAAAAAATCCCGCTCTTTAAAAAAATACGCCGGCGCCAAAGTTGGTGCACTTGACCGCTTCACTGGGGGGAAATGTGGCTGCTTGTTGGAGATTCAAGCATATGTTTCCAGTCATGATCCAAATCCGACTTTACAACTAGCTGGCCAAGCTGCTGGTTTTTGCCCGGAAATTCTCCTGGCAGGGCTGGATGACTAGCACCATCGGAGCGTGCCGTCTCTAGGACTCGATGCTTACAGCTACTGCGCAGCTACCTCACTTTGTTGCTTCTTCCAGGCGCGACCCTTTGTCTCTTCTTCTCCTACAGCGGTCCGGAGTCGAGACCCCAAAAGAGTGCCCAGGATGACTCGAAAGGGTACACTTGTTTTGCTGTCAACCGTCAGCGTCATCCTCAAACGTCGTGGTAGTAGACCACCCTTTTCCAGAGTGTACATGCTGCACTGTCCCTTCATTCACTGCCCCATCAAATTGTCTTGTGCGGTACCGATAAGGTACGTAGTTCCGGGCGGACTCGATGATCGACACGTCTCTCCAGGCCAAGTCGATCCCTGCTCCAGTGTCCATATGCACGTCTACGGCGCGCAATGCCAAGATGGAATTTTTCTAGAAGCCTAGCTGCGCTTCTCTCCTGCAGACAAGGAACGGTAGCTGTTTAGCTGTCTTGGTCCCCATGCACACCCTTGTGACCACGGCCCAGTTTGGCCAGTCTCTTGCTCTTATTTTCCTTGATGCTCCCACATGCTCTATCCTGGGGCGTCGTGCTTGTTTACCGGGACACAGGCGTAACTAGCGGTATAAGATCCAAACTGTGCACTCATGACCTGTGTCGGGCATTGCCCTCCCCCCTTTGAGTTCCTCTCGCCTCATTTCCTGCCCCAATGTGCAGGTTATCAGCCCTGACATTGGCCTATCCTCTTCGCGGTTCTAATCGACGTTTCATCTCCTGCTTGCCTCCCTCTCTTGTGCACTGTTTGCTTCTTCCACCTTGCCCTTATCGGCGAACGTCTATATATTACATGCTACCATCCCACCTCTTGAGTGGATAAACACCATCGTCTACTCTTTACCACTTATATCAACCCTCTCCTGTATACCACCTTGGAGCATCCATCTGCTCCTGCCCATGCACATCTAGCACCACCGTCACACATACAAGGCAGGCTGTCAGCTAGACTGCCTGGGTCAGTTACACTGGATCAAATCACTTCTGTTGTCGTCCTGGGTGACCCTCTTCGACCTCCCTGACGAGAGCCCACGACTCTTGGCCATGGAGGACTACTACTATCCCGTCGACGCCACGGCTTACAACGGCGAGGCCTGCAACGGTCAAATGTACAATGGCGAGTTCATGGACGACTACGGTCAAGAGTTCAACTTTGACATGTCGTTTGACGCGTCTTATGGTTCCCCCCCTGCCGATCTCCAGCCCTATTATCAGAGCGAGCCACTCATGAGGAACGATTCCTCTGATGGCAGCTCCTATCAGCACTCTATCCCGCCGTCCCCGAGCGTTGCTGCCGCCTCCTACGGCACTCCCCCTTCGGTCCTCTATCTCTCCTCTAGCCCACAGCTCGCTTCAAGCCCGCGGTTTGGCTCCTTTGGGGCAATGGAAGATGACTATATTGCCGTTTCCTCTCCTCGGGCCTCCTCTCAGGAGAGCAGCATGGCACCCACCTCGGCCCCACGAGCTTCTGATGTTCACTGTTGCCTCGCCCCCAACTGTCAAGCCAAGCCCTTTAAGCGACGTGCCGATCTTGAGCGCCACTACCAACACAAGCACAAGCGTGACAAGGAAGGCTACCGCTGCGATTACCCCAAGTGTCCCCGGCACCATGAGCCGTTCTTCCGCCTCGACCATTTCCGCGACCATCTACGAGATTATCACAAAGAGCCCATTGAGAAGCGAGGTGTCGAGCCCCCCAAAGAGTTTTACCACACTCACAACGTGAGCGCGAGATGGTGGAGGTGCAGCCGCTGCCTGAGGAGGGTCGTGGTCGAGGAGTGCGGCTACGACTGCCCTGGCTGCAAGACACGCTGCCCTCAGGCCGGTATCGAGTTCCGAATGCGTTGATGATGGACAGGCACCGTATAGCCTCGCTCACCTACACAGTCCAATCATCAACCAACAACACATGTATCCATAGAGGACGCACGGGGTCAACAGCTACGACGTGGAGCAGTTTCTTGTTCAAGATTTCGGGAACCCCGAGATGGGGAAACAGGAAACAGACCATGAGGGGAATACCTTGGAGTTTTTATTTTGTCATGGGAATAGTACGGAGTACAGCGACGCCACCTGAGCCCCGCACGACTGGATTCGTCTTCTTTTTTCGACTTTTTGAAGATGGGAACCATGTCTTTTTATTACTTGACGACGGATATGATGATGTATACTAATGTATCTTTTCCTTTCGTTGTTACCCCCTTTATAGATGTAGACTTTTGATAAACACAAGCAGACAGGCGTTTAATACACTTTTTTTCTTAAATCATCTCAGACGTGCTTTGACTTGTTTCTCGCTTTCAGTACTCCGTATACTTACTTGTCTCTTTCTAGGGAAGTGGGAAATCGCTCGTCGCTTGCACCGACCAACGCAGGTCAGCCAACGCACTCGATGGCTCTCCACTCAGCCCACTTCTTCTTGGCTTCTGCCCCAATCCCTGCTCCCGAACAACCTGCATGGAAGTTTTCTGGAAAAGTGCTAGAATTCACATCACGGACCGGGGGGATATACCTACTCCGCTACTCTTTTTGCTTGCGATTGTGTCTATGTACTCCGTACTTGTACTTGTAAGTTGAGAATTGTAGTTTCCACTTTTCGTGCTCCAGTTTGGGGGTGGCGAAGTGCATTGCATGTCAGCAGAGAGAGGTCATTGGCGTTGCTCATTCCCTATTGGCTCTTGAGGGGATGTTATTCCCTTTTGCTTGTTATAGGTACTTGTTATGGAGGGGAGATGGGCTTCTTGATTGGATGAGAATTGTCAATTGAGTTTTTTTTCCTTTTTCATTCGTAGTAATTGTGTCTGATGGTGGGTGATGAGAGAGAATAATCCGGAAAAAAGGGTGGTAGGGAGATTTTGTCATTGTGCATGGAATTCGCAAAGATGGTGGTGTATTAGTGATTGTGCGGAGGAAGGCGCGAACTCGGCAGTATGTTATGATGATGATGATGATGAGATGGAATTCCCCAATGTGGCGAGCTGATCATTAAACAACCAACAGACGTAAACAAGAAAAAATGTCATATGATGCATTTACTTGTTTCCGTTTAATAAAACAAATTCATTCATGCGAGTAAGTGGTTCAAGAGTACGGAGTACCAACCGCAATTCGCCGACTCCGACAACTCCTCCACCCTGATGCCTCTTTGCGAACCACTACTGCACTGCTATCAGCAAGGCAAAACGTAACAAAAAAAAAATGGGCTGTGTAATACCACTTTGGGAGATTTTCGGGCAACAATTATTGAAAGAGAATAGCTGAAAAGAAAAGAAGGGTAGTGGGGAGAAACATCCTGTAGAGGGGGAAACAGAGAGGGAAATCCTTGCTTTTTCTGCCTTGGGGATGTGATGTCAGTTTTCTACGGACCTCGAATGACATTTGATGTGTTTCCCATGTATCGCGTATGTATGTATGTATTTTTTGTCGTTTTTGCTCGGGGAAGAGGGGGCTGTGGTCGTATTTGGTGTTTAGGGGTTTTTAGGTGTGCCATCTCGGAAAGATTGAGTGGTGATGCATGTGAGACCTGCGTTTGAGACGAGACCCCGAGTTTGCGGTGATGTGTGTGTGAGAGCCGTTAACCTACAGGCTGCGGTGTATAAACAATGACGAACTGCGATATCAGGATTGACTTATTTACATACAAAAAAAAAAGTTAAACGTCAAGCATCGACAGAAGAATCATGGATAATAAGGATGGGATGTTTTCAATTTGACGTCACTCGCAAAGTTATATGATGACATTTGATTATTATAAATAACGTTGACTGAAAAAAAAAGGGCTGTCGCGGAAAAAGAAACCATTCACATCAATCTGCGATAGCATGCGGTTGGCCAACATCATATCAGACTACCGGGTACGGGAGCACATCGGTAATTCTTCTCCGACGAGCGGGACCTCGATTGCCGAGCCTGTCGAGGGGAAGAGGGGAGAGGGGGAAGGCGGGGCTTTTTGCTTTTGCTTCTACAAGTAAGAAAGGCCTGATTTATTGATTCGCTTTCTTGGACGAGATATTAGATCAGAAGTTACGTTTCCGAGCCGTTTTGTTCGTCGATGAGGAAAAAAAAAAAAAAAAAAAACTTGCAAGGGTTGCACATGAACCTTGATTGAACGCCCCAGGTTCCACCCATCATGACTCTTTGGGAAAGATAAGTAGACAAGCATGTCTATCCTTCACTAGGGGTAGTCCTCGGCCCCGAGAATCAAACAGCGTCATTGAACAAAGAATAGACTAAAATTGCTGAACCGATGGAAGCCATTGACGGCCGAGTCGGCAATCAGGTGCACAACAGCTAGAAGCCGTCGTCAGCGGGCTACGATGCTAGAAGCAAGCTAGAAGGAAGAGGGGACACGGTGGGCGGATCTATTCTTCTGACAGGGGCATTTGTAGCTTCCGCTTTCTCTTGGCTCTGAACTGCTGCTAATAAGAGTAGTTTCCTTGGCCATCAATAGACATCATGTTTCCTCTGTACCATGTTCCACCTAACTGCGCACCCATCTGCATCCGACATCTGAAAAATCCCTCCCCCCGACCAAGATCTTAGTCTCGCGTCTTCGCTCCTAGAAAACCAAATGTGCCAAGGGCACCATTAATACCTCGCCTGAGTACTCCGTTCCGTCCTCAGTACTCCGTACACAAGAGAAATAAGCGTCAATCGGTCCTTGGGAAAATGCCCACCCCAGCTGCAAGAAGAAGGACTCTTATCGTGTAGTACCAGACAAATCCATTACCGGCCTTGCAACCCACGTGTCACGAGGCCCAATTGAACACTCCCAATTCGGCAATTGGACTAATGGCCAATTTATTCTTCATCAATCGGATCATCGTCGCCATCGTAATCTGGCAGACGTCTGATGTCTGGCCTGCTCTCGTCCCTCTTCCTCTTCTGTCGGCCCCGGCCGATGCTTGACATACCAAGCCCCGTCGACAATGCTGATGAGTTATCCGTAGTTGCGAGCCTTCCAACGAACAACTGTGGCTGGTGGAACCGGAATTCTGGTCCGGGTGCCGTCGCGCTTGTAGTGGTAGTTTCGGCAACGAGGGATGAAGGTGCCACGCTTGCATTCGCAGGGCTGACTCTGACATCTAGTTCGTTCAGCCCAGGCTGATTCGAGGCATTACTTGGCCTCGCTCTTACGTCGCCCGCGTCTACGCTTGACGATGGCGGCTCAACCACGTTGCTCCCAATACATGTGGGCACATGCGCGAGTTCTTGCTCCGTCTTGCGCTGCGCCGCCTCAAGGGCCCGAGCGTTTACCTCTGCCCAGTCCTCTCGATCGAAGACAAACCTTTTCCAAACCTCATCGTCGTCTTCAAGAGAATCTTGCACAGCATCGATCGTTTGCTGACACCACAAGTTAGCAACCCCGTCTCGGATCATTCTGATAGTCTTCTGGTGCTAGACCGTCGAGCAGACAGTGGGTGGCCGCTCGGTTCATTACTTACATCATCACAAGCCACAACGTGCCCATGGCTCTCGCTTCCATGCTTGTGTGCCTCGCTTTCTAGCGGCGTGAATGATGTCTTGAGTTTTTTGTGAGGTGGCTCCTGCATGTAATAATGTGAGGTATTGTCCTCGGCCGCAGAGCTTGTAGAAGGGAACATCTCGAATAGATCAGGGTCAATGGCCTCCATCAAAGGCTTTGATTGCTCAACTGGGCAACATAGAGGGCTTGTTCCGTATGCCCCTACCGTGATTGGACCATATACATTCTCGTCCACCTCGCCCTGCGCCAGTTGCAGTTCCACATCGGATTGGTCAACCAGTGGCTTCATATAGCCAGAATACTCCCCCTGCACGAGGCTGTAAGACATGGCTGGCTGGGCTCCCTCCTAGGGGAGCCCTAGCCAGTTCTGCCACTGTCCGTTATCTGAGTCATGTTGTTGAATAACTGGCGATCTCGCAGATGCCTGGGCAATGTCACTATCTGACTCATCAGAGTCTTCACCGTCGTCTGGCGGTTGCCACTTCCCCAATGCTTTCAGGACTTCACCATTGTGTGGTTTGGGATGGTAAAGTTTGGGAGAAGCGCGGACGATGCGTTGCGGTCTCTGCTCGACATAATCTGAAGTAGAAGAGACGTCTCGACCTCTTGGTGAGTGTGAAGTCTCCTTTGGCCAGTAAGGACTCATAACAACGCGATCCGAGCTAGAAACTTCATGTTGGTTACGCCACTCATCCATGGTTGTGGGCGAGCCAGAAACGCTCCCAAGGCTCGCAACCGTATTGCTCTGATGGTTCCATCGCAGGTTCTTGTCACCAATGGATACTCTGATCTCGGGCTGATTATTGAGCTTTGGCAGTCGGTAATTCTCTCGGTTAAGGGATCGTTGGTTCGTGGGGTTAGGCTGGAAGCCACAGGGATTCCGCTGGAGCTCGGGTTGTGATGGATATTCCACACGAATGGGTCTCTGAAACTCGATTCCTGTCCAGTCGTCTTGTTTAAGCAAGCGACGACGCTTAGTTTCGAGATCACTCGTGCTCTGTGTTGCTTGGCCATAAGTCGTTGTTTGCATGGGTGGCAATGGCAGAATAGGCCAGTCAGATGCTGACGAGCAACTCATGATTTCCGACTGACGGCTGGATGTTGATAGTCTGGGTTGTGGTACAGGAAGGTAATGTTCTTCGAAGCTTGGGTGCGTGGTCTGAGGCTGAGACTTGGGAATACAATCAGGCACAAAAGCTGATGTTTGAGTCGCCGGCATGTTTGTTGAACGTGCTTGAAGTCGGGCTTTTGCAAAATATTTCTTTTGATTGAACCTCTCTGGGTTCCAGCTTTTCCCTCTAGCAAAGCGAGCGAGAGAGCCTTCAGTCCAATTCATGGTGACGGGAGAAGAAGAAGAAGAAGAAGAGAAGGGGGAAAAAAAGGCAGGGCGAGAGATTACTGAGGTAGTAGTGAGGGGGCGAGAGTTCGCTTAAAGAGGAAATGAGGGCTAAAACCTGTGGTCATTGCTGTTGTGAGAGGAGAATTGCCATTGTAACTCAGATTCTGCTCAGTTCTTGATGCTTCGTGAGCGGCTGATGGCTGCGAGGGGTTGGCGAGGTGGCAGGAGCGCCCCAGCAGCAGGTGTTTGCGTGTGTTTGGCAATTGACCCATGAGAAACAAAAGTGAATGTGACTTTCAACAAGAGAATTACCTGAGGATAGAAGTTTGATAGAAGTTTAATATCCTACAAGAGCAAAATATCGAATATCGCTTGCACATAATTTGCTCTCTGATGGCGGCATCGCGATGGTGACTGTGGCCAGCGCATAATAAACTTTTGAGTGGATACCTGTGTAACAAAATCATGATGCGCCTACCAGCATTTAACATGTTTTTTGTTTGCTCCTTAGAAGATGCCATTTGCTTCACAAACCTTAAGACTTTGGTTTACGCCGACTGTGAGATTGACATGGCCAAGGTGGGTGGATGGACTCATGGAGGCTTGAACCCTGGTAGATATCGAGCAGTATTATAGCGGTCCTGTTATTGACAAACCAGAAATCCAGTGGGCATGATAACAATAAGCCTTGACATCAAGGTTCAATTTCATTTTCCGTGCGGCATGGTCGAACTTTCCTAAATTTTCCCGGAATTTATCAAGTCATTTCTATGGCCTGACCTTGATTGGAAAGAAGAGAGATTAGCTCTTTCCGAAACAAGTAGTGGTTCTGTAGTAAGTATTGCACACTCGGGATTCTGCACCCGAATTATCAAACATCACCCTCTGAGATTTTTTTTCTCGGATTGAATGAGGCAAATAAGATTTATAGAGGAGTGAACATTTTACCATGTTGTCGGTCATGTTCGTTTGACAGCTTCATACGGAGTACGCAATCCGTACATGACTGGCTACGAAAGTTTTGTGGGCCCTCATAGAGAGACCCCTTGCAGTAGCACGGAGTACGGAGTACAGGCCAGCTAGACCCCCCGGGAATGACGATGGGAGCTCCAGCCACGAGCTCCCTGCCTAGAAACATCCCACCTTTCCATTCCCACATTCACTTTGCAATTAACATCAATTCAAATAAAAAAAAAACTTTCATACTAACCTCATAATGGCCGACGAAGATGAAAAGGCTCGCCTGGAAAAGGTCGCAGCCGCCAAGAAGCGCGTACGTCGAGGGGCGTTCTCTCTCGCCATAGCCACAAAGCTTACCTGTCCCTTTAGGTTGCCGAGATGAAGAAGAAGAAGAACAAAAAGGGAGGCTCCGCAAAGGATAAGGAATCCAAAGAAGAGACACCGAAAGCCGAGTCAGCAGAGACCCCGGCATCGGAGGCAGAAATTGCAGTGGAGGACGACGGCAAGGCGGACGAGGATGATAAGCCAGAGGCGTCGTCGCCCTCCTCCAACCCATCTCTCGCCCACCAGTCAAAACTACGATCGACGTCCTTTCGCGCTGGATCCTCTGGATCTCCGGCGCCCTTTAGCCCCGAAGGCGATACCGCCCCCGACATCTACAGGAAGCACGTTGCAAGGATAGAGGAGCTAGAGAAGGAGAACAAGCGCCTCGCAAAAGAGTCCGAGGACTCGGGGAAGAGATGGAAGAAGGCAGAGGATGAGCTTGCTGACCTTCGGGAAGCCGAGGGCCATGCGGTCAAGGAAGGCCAGGGCGATGTCGAGAAGCTGGTAAGATTCCATCACTTGCGCCTACAGAGATTGTAAAGCTGACCATGGCTCCGCAGAAGAGCGAGATTGCTTCTCTGCAAAGACAAAACTCTCAATTACAGCAACAAGTCTCAAAGAGCGGCTCCAGCCACCGACCCTCCGTGTCCACTGCTGCTCCGTCGTCCGACCTGCAAGCTGAGCTCGAGTCTAAATCGTCGACGATCGAATCGATGGAGATTGAGCTCTCAAAGCTAAGAGCCCAAGTTGAGCGCCAAGAAGGTGGCGCGACGAGCGAAAAGGAACAAATCGTCGCCCTCGAGGATAAACTCGCCCGCTCAGAAGCTGCGGCAAGCAAGGCTCTACGCGAGCTTCAGGATGCCAAGAAGAACCTCGAGCGAACCTCGGAAAAGGCAGTCCGCGAGGGTAGCGAGAAGGCCAGCGCTGAAACCAAGCTCAAATCTCTGGAAGCAGAACTCGAGCAGGAGAAGAGCGCAAAGGAGGAGCTGAGCAAAAAGGTGGAAGGACTTGAGAAGAAGGCCGCTACTTTGACAACCTTGCACAAGGAACAAGATTCGCGATCACAAGCTCTGAGGAAAGAGAAGGAGGCCCTGGAGAAAAAGGTGGCGGAGCTCAAGTCGAGGCTTGAGAAGCTAGAGAGCCGTAAATCGACCGAGGGTGGCGGTGGTCTAGATGATGAAGGCGTGGATGAGTTGGAGAACGAGGAGCGTGATAGACTTGAGAAAAGGATCCGCAGTCTTGAGGCGGAGAATCACGAATTGCGCAGCGGCGCCTGGATTGAGCGTCGTCGGGAGATGGAAGAGACGAGTCCTGGCTTCCAAGACGTCGATCTTGGAAGCGCACACCCTACTTCGCACCAGCGCAAGCCTACTCACGGTGGCGGCATTGGCGGGTTCTTTACCAGCGGGCTCAATGCCCTGGCTGGCGGCGGTGATGATGACTTTTTGGATGATGATGACATGGACTTTGACGAGGATACGTTCAGGAAGGCACAAGAAGAGGAGTCAAAGAACAGGATCGAGAGGATTAAGGAGATTAAGAGAAGTCTACCGCAATGGGAGGGCTGGAGGCTGGACCTTGTTGATGTTAGGAGGGGTGGCGGGCAGGGCGTTGGAGATATTTTTGATGCTTAAGTATTGCTGAAGCTTGCTTGCTGCTTATGCCAGCTATGACTTGGTAAGCCAGTTTCTACTGCGAGAGAAATGTATACGCGTCGTCGACCAATATTGGCGCCATATCATACATACACTGTTGTTTTATGTGTGTTTTTGTGTAAACGAATGTGTCTTTGCAACTCTCCATCTCCTCAAGTCTAGTAAACATTTCGTCATGCATTCCCACCCCCAACGACCCCACATATGAACTTCCTTCCCCCTCTATTACTAGAGGGGGAACAAACAAACTCCATCCATCTATGACAATCTCCATTCATCTCCATTTAAGAGATTCTAAGAAGCCATGCACTTCCTCATCACGGGCGCAGCCAGGGGAATAGGCCGCGGCCTAGCCCACAACCTCCTCTCAGCAGGCCACCGCGTCTTCCTAGTAGACGTCGACGGCTCAGAACTAAACCACACGGTCACGCTCCTCCTCAGCAAAAAATACTCCCCCTCCCGAGACTTTGAAATCTGCATCGCGGACGTGAGCAACGAATCTTCCGTCCACCTCATGGCGTGCCGCGCGGATAATTTCCTGGATGGACATATAGACTGCCTGGTCAACAACGCAGCCTACGCCGCCGGCGCGGAGGGCAAGTGGAAGAATCTAGAGGACCTGCCGCTAGAGGAGTGGCGGCGCAGTCTAGACGTCAACCTCACTGGTCCGATGATGGTCACGAGGGCTTGCCTACCTATGCTAAGGGCTGCGACAGGGTGCGTGGTGCACATGTCGTCAACGAGGGCTTGGCAGAGCGAGCCGGGAAACGAGGCTTACAGCGCGAGCAAGGCTGGGCTGGTGGGACTGGCGCAGAGCATGGCTGTCAGCCTCGCGCCCGAGGTGAGGTGCAGCGCCGTACTGCCGGGGTGGATACACGTCGCCGACGAGTGCAGGGAGGCTGATGAGAGGGGGGTCAAGTGGGAGGATGGGCTGAGCGAGGAGGATCAGAGGTGGCAGTTGACTGGGAGGGTTGGCAAGGTCGAGGATGTGCTCAGGGCTGTGCTGTACCTCGCTGAGAATAGGGGTGTTACCGGGGCTGAGCTGGTCGTGGATGGGGGTGTGACGAGGAAGATGATCTATCCGGAATAAAAGGGGGTACCCTCGGTCTAGCCATTGAACTCCAAGAGGGAATATATTGGTTTGTGTAGCTGATGCTATGAACCGAATTGAATATTGCATGTCCTGGGCTAGATTTATAATATCAATGATGGATATTATCAATCTCATCAAAAGGGCAAGGCAGCTTTTCAACTCTCGACCATCTACGGAGTACATGTGCGGATTTTCACGTCTCATGTCTAACAACATCTATACAACCTCTAGGAAACATTATGCACATCGAAAGCAGCTATATGTTACCGATACAATCCACGATGCCATTTATTATCGTCGACTAGTAGTACTTTTACTAATGTTGGTAATCAATGTCCGCCAACCACAGAGCCTTTTCTTACCGCTCCGAATCCATATACCAGAGTCCCTCGTCTTCAGGCTTTGATGACCGCTCCGTGGGCCACCAGTACCTTGGAAATCTCATTCAATCCCTTACTCCGCGCAGCATACAAAGCATTACCGTAAGGATTTTCTTGCAGGTTAACGTCAGCCCCGCTCTCAAGCAGCAGCTCAACAATTTCGACGTTTCCTTTATACGAAGCGACCTGCAATGAATTGCTCCAGTACCGTTTTTGCACATTCGTCTTGGCCCTGCCTTTTAGGATGGCCCTCGCAATCGGCGGATATTTAAAACGTTCGATTGCGGGAATGTTGGCCGTGAGCAACGCCCTACCATCATTATCGCCTAGCGCGTTGACGTCGACACCATGCTTCAGCAGCGTTCTCACGATCTCTGGCTTTGCAACGCACGAGGCAGCCTGCAGCGAATTGCCAAAGCAGCCTCCATTTGCGTTGACGTCGGCGCCATGCGCCAAAAGTATTTTCAGAGCCTCCAGGTTCCCTGCAAATGCAGCAGCCTGCACTGGAATATTGCATTCACCAGGCCGGTTGATTTCAGCCCCATTCTCCATGAGCAGTTCCATTATGTCCAGTCGTCCCGCGATTGTGGCGACTAGTAATGCTTTCCCATAACAGCTGGCCTCTAGCTCTGTTTCGGCTCTCTTTATGACAAGTTGTAAAAGGGACGGGCAGCCGAGAGCCGAGAGCACATAAACCAATGCGTGCTCATCATCTATTTCATATTCACCTGGAGGCATTGAAAGTAAGTTGAACTTGTTGTTGGCCTCGCAACACTGCATCCACCATGGAAACCAGCCATCCGAGGCCTTCAGCCACTGCTTGATAGACTTGGTCAAGTCCGAAAAGACGGGAGTAACTTTGCCCTGATTCGTTCGGTCCATCTCCCCAACGACAATGGCTTTTGGCATCGCCCGTTCCGCGTGCTCAAATATGTACTTTGCCGCATATTCGATGAACGGCGCTTCCTCCATCAACTTGCCCATATTCGTTGAGCCCGATGTTGCCAGGTAGGCATGCTCGATACACCACCAACAGGCGACCTAGATCCGGCCGTGGCTGAGTATGAGCGGCGTAGATGAGGTTGCGTCTATTGCCGGCCAACTAATGAATCGAGATAGAAAGTCCCCGACTGCGGGATGGATGAACTGTACCGACTCATTCTTCCCGCATCGCACCTCAACCAGGCGCCCGGATGTGTCGATGATACGTTGCCGGATCCTTTCAAGACTCGGGTGGCGTCTTCTTGCTCTAGCGCCAATCGTTGCAGCTGCGAAAAGCTCTTCAGGATGAAGATGCCGTTGACCGAAGAGGATGAGTCTGAACATCATGTCCGCGTTCGTCGTGTTGGAAGCATTGTCATTCAAGAAATCTTGCTTTATAAACCTGGAAAAGAACGTTTCGAGGTTTCCTGGCATGTTATCGAGCATCTTTTGCCTTTCTTCCGTTTGACCTCGGTTGTAAGCATCGTTGAGTAAGGACACGGCAATGACAACCCATAGAAAGACCCCGTTGGCGGTTAGTAAGAGTTTGGCTTGGATGCCCAGATCGTGCTTCTTCAAATTCAGCGCCATATATATAGCGATATCATTTTGGTGATTGATATTCCAATCGACCATTAGGGCGATGGGTTTTCTCACAGGGGCCTTGGAGGGGTAACGGGTTGAAAAGCAAATCTTTGTTGGGACCGAGTGTGAAGAGCACTTGACTATGGAGTTGAGAAGTGTAGAGACATCGGAGTAGTCGTGAGTATAGCACTCGTCTAGGGCATCGATTAAAAGTAGAAGTGGCCGGGACCGACGCGTCGTGATGGCCTCGACTACAAACTCTTGCAGCTCTGATTGATTCCATGTATGAACTTCCCCGCGGGAACGGAGGACTGAGGCAGCTTCGCTATCGTAGAATTCAGGATTTGATGTAAGCATCTGATGTGCGATTGACCGGAGCATTCCAACCGCCGACTTCTCGAGGTCCTCGCCTCGTGAGTTGAAGAAGTGTTGGATAATAACATAGCCGCGAAGGAGTTCGCTCTCCAAGCGACGCAGCGCATGCTTCATCAGAGTTGACTTCCCCACGCCTGGCCTGCCTTGGATCCAGAGCACCCCGTTGTGGTTATTATTGGCCGGTTTCAACCATTCCCGAAACTCGGGGGCGGCGAAGAGCCATTCGCAGGTTCCTGTGTGGGGATCCTCGATGTTCGATAGTCGTGTCTTGATGTCCTTGAACCAGAGTGAGCGGATACAGGCTGTGGGGATACGTTAGCTGTGGTCCAAGGATATGATCAGGATAATACCTACCTGAACGCTCTCTCTCGAGTTCTCTCTCCCTCTCTGTCTTCTGCTTTGGTGGTCCTGCTTCACATCAGCTTCGAATCATCCTGAATGCTATTGATACCACTGGCCTACCTATGTGATCAACGCTTTGTGTCCCACAGGAATTGTAGTAGTTGATTATGCCAGTAGATTTAGTAGTACTAGTACGTATACGATTAGCTGTAGTATTCCGCCGGCTATCCGTTGTGTCTTGCGGACGGGGATTGATGTATCTGCCGGTGTGCTTCGAGGGCTTAGCGGGCGCTTCATCCAAAGGGATGTGTTGGGGTAGGGCGAAAAGCCCTTTTGCTAGCAACTCAAAAGGCATATTTTAGATGGATTGATTTGAAGAGATATATGCAAGCGAAATGTCTGGTATGGCCTTGCCAAGGCCGATCGGGTTGCGGAGAGATGGATGGTGGGGTGAGTCTGTGAGAAACGAGGCGTGCCAGCCTTGTTGGAGTTGCAATTGGGCATCACGTCGTTGATCAATAAACGGCAGGTATATTGGCTGCGTCGAACCATCCAATTACGCAATATGAAATCGTATCAACCGTTTCGGGAAAGAAGGAAAAAATTGAAAAAGCAAGGCGCAATCGGGAACCGAGTGTAGGCAGGTTGTGGATGGGATGATGGTGCCCGTTGCCCGTACGTAGGGTTTTCACAAACCCATTGATTGGAAATTTTGAGAAAGCTCAGCTGTAACGACGATGGCGTTACTGATATGCGGTGAATGTGAAAATCTGAGCAATTGACTTCCTAATCCAACTCGTATCGTAGTGACGTCAGCAACTCGGGTGAAGAGCTGTATGCCTTTGGCATGGTATCAGATCATTGATACTATTTGGTTATACAACCTATTCTCGAAAGGCATGCTGCTGTTCACGCAAATTGACAACCACACCACCAGTAAGACCATGCGATAAATGAGCAGTCGATCGATAGCGTCTGCTCACGAAGTTTGCGCATGTGTATCACCTCCTGAATCACCATCGGAACACATCAACACAAAGAAAAAAACTTACTTTAACATCACTCATAATACCAGTGCTTGCAGAAAGAACTTTGGATGAGGAAGTGCCTCAATGTATCGAATAATTTGGCACTCTTCCATGGGAATATGCGAGGTATAGGCTCAGAAATCTGCAGAAAACAAGTCCTAATTAGGTGCCGATCGATCAGGAGATGGCAAAGGTAGGTCCAACAACACGAAGGCAGTATGTTTCACATATTGGGGATTGATCCAACAGAGGGAGCTCTGGAAACACATGATCGAATGTGTGTCTCAAGCGTAGACCATGCCGGGTTGTTGCCATCCCACTATCCAGCTTGTCAACTGCTTGCGGGTTGATATGCGGCGAAGATGAAGCTCCTTGTAGGATAGAATGTCGAAGACCACTGTTGACGAACGGCAAGTTTTTCCAAACTTTCGTCTTCGCGACCCTTACAGGTAACAATCCCTCAAACGAAGAGTACTTGCTATATAAGACCGACATCAGTCAATCTTGGAGTCGTCACCCGGTCAGAAGGACCCATTGCTGGTCGATAACTCGGGAATCTCAGTTGTGCTCATCGTTTGGGACTCTATCGCCTCCAGGGCCTTGGCAGGAGTCTCGAGAATGCATCCTGTCGTGTTTTGCTGACACTCGGTAGCTAATGACGTTGTAGATCTAATTCGGCTCGTCCGAGGGGAATAACCACCGCATAAAACAGTGCACTCAGTTTCGATAGGTGGGACACTATGCGTGATTACCTGAGGCGTTGAACAAAAAGTGCGAGAGCGCCTCATTTGTATCTTTTGGGTGCCCATGCATGAGAAGTGTGCACATTCGGGCAAGGACAGTACTGCCAGATTTTCGTGTCACCCAACAGCTGCATGATACCAACCACCAAACCGTATTAGCCAACTTTGTTGGCGATGATACCAGCTCTCGTATACTAGCTCCAATTGCTGAGTTGCACAAGGCTTCAAACCATGATACAATCCGATTTGCGATACGTTGAGAGCATTGCAACGCCCGAGGTCCTCTGGGAGGGATAAAAACAAAAGCCTGCTCCATTACTCGGTCAGAACTTGTCCGCAAGGAAACAACTCCAGAGAAGCCAAATATCGATTGTAATACTTCCACAGTGGTTAAATCCAGGTCTCTCCGCGTCTCCAACTCTCTGCTGATTGTGTGCATGATGTGCATCAACAAGTCAACCTCGCGCGTGTGACCACAAGTGCCGCCACGTCAATTGGCTACCCGCGGCAGATTCTGCATGAAAAAAGATGCCCCCTTCTGATACCACCGCACCAGGTTGATGTAACATGATGGGTGCTGCAGCTCGGCCGTTCATCCGGGATGGGATAGAAGAGGGAAGGTGGTTCATCTTGTGTGCCTCCCCCGCACGCCAACAACCCTCCATTACGACATGGAACTGTCTTCTTGGGTGGGTGGGAGTGTGGGGGAATGCGACTGTTACATCGAGCGAGGTGTTTTGTGTGCACCTCGCATATTTCTTCAGCTCGTTGATGCCTTCAAAGTCGATTCGCTTTGTGCATGGAGAATGTCGATGGATAGTTGTGAAATAGTCGTGATGGCGGGGTAAAGCAAAGTAAGCTTGGGGAAGCTCGACGAGCTGAAATGTAAACCAATGAGAGAGGAGAGCCCAATCGCAGCATTTGCGCAATTCATGCATTTGTTGTAATGGGGTTTGCTCCCAGGATTAACACACACACACCACCCTTCACAGCATTTCATTTAGGACGACGGAGCCATGCGACACGAGGGTGCGGGCATGTTAACCATGTGCTCATCTGCTCACTTTCTGAACTGATTCGCCAAAGTATAAGAAGCAGCCATTATTCCCGCGTCCAGCGCTCCTTCTTAATTTTTTCTTGTTCTTTCCATAGAATAGCGAACTGTAATAGATATTAGTAGTATTAGTAGTTCCTTCCCTTTTATCGTCTCCCTCCTCCCTCCCCACTTATTACCTCACAGACCTAAACCATTTTCTTCCTACGTTCTGACGTATCGCCGCTGTCGCAGAAAAAAGCCGCCCCTCCTCGGTCTCCGTCGTGAAACCTCTCGCACCTCCGTACCGGACCCGCGTCTTGCCTGGAGTTGCTCCGTATGAAAGCTCCCCTCCTTCGAAGGTTTTGAGTGTGGACCTTGGGGCTTCCAGTTGACTGACTAGATGTGCGATAGCGGCGATAGCCAAGAGGGAGAGACAAAAAAAATTGAAGGGGAAAATCCCATTTACCACAAGGTTAATACGGATTGCCCTCCTCCTTTACTTTTTCTCCTCCTTCCCATCATCTCTGACTCTACCTAGACAAAAAAGAGAGCTCTGTGCGACTATTTAACGGCTGACCTCAATATATTGCCATTGAGCGTACAACAGCTTTCTCAAAGCTAGCCTAAAATATTTAATAATCGAACTCTCCGGTCTCGGGATTTACTTCAACTCTCCGGCTATCATACCTACAAGAAGCAATAAATTTACATTTTTTTTTTTTTTGCTTTTACACCATAGCCGCTTGCCCGCACGCTGTCGCTGCCCGCTTCCCCAACATACATACCCTCGGCTTAAATCAAGGCGCCTTTCCCCCTCTCTCCAACGAGGATTTGCGATCAACCCCTCCAAGACCCGAAAGTCAGAGACCTCGGTCAATATCCTCGGCGAACTACCGAACGGCAAAGCGCCTGCAGCTGTGCAGTAGCAAACCGCATATCCAACTCCCTCACCTTTTCCCCCTCCTTTCTCTCCCTTCTCTTCTTTCTTCTCTCCTTCATCATGTCGCGCTTCCTCTTGCGATCCGCCACCCGCTCTTCCTCTAGCCCGTTCCTCCGCCTCGCCCGTCCCGTTGCTACCCCGTCCTTCGGCGCCGTCCACGTCCGCACCATGGCCTCCCTCCCGCAGAAGATCAAGGTCAAGAACCCCATCGTCGAGCTTGACGGTGACGAGATGACCCGCATCATCTGGCAGACCATCAAGGACAAGTTCATCTTCCCCTACCTTGACGTCGATATCAAGTACTTCGACCTCGGCCTCGAGTACCGCGACAAGACCGAAGACCAAGTCACCATCGACGCCGCCGAGGCCATCAAGAAGTACTCTGTCGGTGTCAAGTGCGCCACCATCACCCCCGATGAGGCCCGCGTTGAGGAGTTTGGCCTCAAGAAGAGTACGTAAATTTTTTTTTGGGTGGTTTTGCTATAATATGCAATGCTACGTTGAATGACATGCATGGAACTAGCAGCTAACAAGGGTTACAACCTGCAGTGTGGCTTTCCCCCAACGGCACCATCCGCAACCACCTTGGCGGCACAGTCTTCCGCGAGCCCATCGTCATCCCCCGCATCCCTCGCCTCATCCCCGGTTGGGAGAAGCCCATCATCATCGGCCGTCACGCCTTTGGCGATCAGTACCGCGCAAAGGACGCCGTCATCGATGGCCCGGGCAAGCTGTCCATGGTCTTCACCCCCGAGGGCGGCTCCCCGCAGGAGATTGAGGTCTTCAACTTCAAGGGCGAGGGCGGCGTCGCCCAGACCCAGTACAACACCAAGGAGAGCATCGAGGGCTTCGCCCACGCCAGCTTCAAGCTCGCCTTGGCCAAGGAGCTGCCCCTCTACATGAGCACCAAGAACACCATCCTCAAGAAGTACGATGGGCGCTTCAAGGACATCTTTCAGGAGATTTACGAAAGCACCTACAAGAAGGATTTCGAGGCCAAGAACATCTGGTACGAGCACCGTCTCATTGACGACATGGTTGCCCAGATGGTCAAGAGTCAGGGCGGTTACATCATGGCTCTCAAGAGTAAGCTCTCTTCTTCCCCTTCTTGGGGCTTGCGAAATCGTTTTGATGAAACAAACTGACACCCACCTGCAGACTACGACGGTGACGTCCAGTCCGACATCGTCGCTCAGGGCTTTGGCTCCCTCGGCCTCATGACCTCGGTTCTCATCACCCCCGATGGCAAGACTTTCGAGTCGGAAGCCGCCCACGGTACCGTCNNCCCCCATCGCCTCCATCTTCGCCTGGACCCGCGGCCTCGTCCAGCGCGGCAAGCTCGACGAAACGCCCGAGCTCGTCGCCTTTGCCGAGAGCCTCGAGAAGGCCTGCATCGACACCGTCGACGTCGACGGCATCATGACCAAGGACCTTGCCTTGGCCTGCGGCAAGAAGGACAGGAAGGACTACGTCACCACCAATGAGTACCTCGACGCTGTCGAGAGGAGGATGAAGAACCTGCTCAAGGAGAAGCTGTAGACGGAAAATCTTTTAACAGCGAGTTAGAAATACATACAGCAAGGAGTTCCTTTTTTGGGATGGACATGTAGAAGAGGATGTACATACCATGTGCGTACCCCATTGAGTACGTACTAGAGCACAAGTAGATATCTTGTCTAGCATGCATTGCATTACACAAAGTCGAAATCACGAACCATGATACAACCATGTCTTATATAAACCTCGCAACTGGTGCTCGGATGTTCAAACAGCATCTGTTATTGATCATTACCGTCCAGGCTTTCCGTGTATGAAGTACCATGAGCTGCAACCCTCCATGCCAACTTATGATGGTAAATCATGAAATTAGGAAAAAAGAAAAATTCGAAAAAACTTGTCCCAAGGCCAACGCCGCAACTCGGTTCTTCCTCTATCAAAACATGCTCGTATGCTGAGCGACGAGAAAAAAACAGTGAGATTACCACACCAAGCTCAGTAAAGTCCGCTTCAACATTGAATGACAGCCAGGGCGCGATTCCCGAATGCTAATCCCGAGGCTCAATCATGCTATCCCTAGATCCTAATGACTCCTTTTTACCCCTCCTGGGAGCGGTTTCGCCCTCACTCTTGCGCTTCTTCTTTGTCGGCCGGCTGGATCCACCTTTGGGACGATATCCTGGGTCATCGTCCCGCTTCCGCTTGCCCTTGGGCACAGGCGTCGATCTACCGTATCCGTCGTCATCCATGCTATCGGCATCGTGCCCTGATGCCGCAGCCAAGGCGGCAGCCTTGTCGTGCTTGTCATGCTTGTCATGCTTGTCTTCCTTGGCGGCGCCACTCTTTCGGGATTTTCTAGGCCGAGCGCTGCTGGCCTTGCCGCCCTCCTTATCCTCTTCATGCCCGTCCTCGTGCCCGCCTTGGAGGAAGATGTGCGGCGCGTGTCTCCGTAGCCAGTTTATGGAGCTGTTTGGATTCTGCAGCGCGGGATGCACAGGTGGGTGCTCGCCAGGGTGCGCGAGGGGTGCAAGCGTAGGCATCATGTCGTCTGGATTGATTTGACGGTCGATTGCGTAGAGATAATTGTCAATGTCGTCCGGCGTGAGGAAGTGTGGCGGGTATTGGTGGTTCTCCGGCAAGCCGGCCGAAGGCGCGTCCAGGGGCTCGATGTCCTCGACCAACGAGGGATGCGACTCCTTGGTGCCGCTGTATGTAAGGTGAGGCACGTCTCTGAGAAGATCCAAAAGATGTTTTGTGCCCATGTCTCGGCGCGAATCGTGCTCCTCGTCAATCTCTAGGCTCAGCTGTTTCGGATCTGAAGGTGGCGGCAAGGAGACGTCGATGCGCTTTTCTAGGGGGATTTGTGGCGAGTTATTGATGTGTAGAAGCAAATCTAATAACCGACTGCAAAAAGTATGGGTTAGCCCACATCATTGTTTTTGATCAATTATCAATGTGCACATACTCGTTCTCCGTGGCCAGACGCTTGACCATGGCCTGGGCCTTTTCCTCCTGCTTGAAGATGTCCTCTCCTTCATGCATCTTCCGATCAAAGGCAATGCGCATCTTGCGATACTTCTTCTTCCACGACTTGTACCCGGCCGCCTTGCGATGAGCGCCCGATGACGCCTTGGGCACCGGCGTGCCCTCCATTATGTCGGAGGGGGGAACGCGACGTGCCTTTTGTTGTTATTCGGGTTGAGGTTTTTCGATTTCCGGGGGGAGGAAGACTAGTAAGCTTTGACGGGTTATGACGAACAAAAAAAAAAAAAAAAAGGTCGACTCGACAAAAGAAGAGCGTCAAGCGCGGCGAAGGTGTTGATGATAGAAAGGAGTATATATTTTTTCGCGATTGTTGATTTCGGCTGGATGCGATGACAAGATTTGGGATGGAGATTGTTGCAAGTGATGGATTGGAAAAGAGATACAATTTCGGTAATGCTGATGACAATGGTTCGAGGGAGAATTCGAACGAGCAGAAGCCGCGACGAGCTGGAGCCGGGCGGTCATTGCCGCTCTGGCGTCTGGCGTCTGGCGGCGGCGCTGGCTCCAGCTCACGACTCGCTTTTTTGGCGTGGTGGATCGGCTGCTGCAAGCTGTAGCTGCACCTCATCTCGCGCCTCACAAGGTATGTCTCACGCGACTTTTTTTAGGTAGTCCTGGCCAAGCTTTAAAGGTTACCCTGAAGCAAGTATCACTTTCCCCTCGTGAAGCCATCAACACGACAATCACAGGGTGTCATGGTATCACCTTGTAATCTAATCTTTTCAATCTTTTCAATCTTTTCATGCAACTACGAAAGATGTCTAGATGTGATATTCTGTAATTTGTCCAACGCTAAATATGCAAATCATGTTTCCTCAACGACGACAACTGAGTGACGACCCAATCTTCGCCAGCGGGCCTACGTAATAAGTGATGGCTCATTTTCCATGACCATTCACCTTTACAACAACTTTCTCCTCGACTTGACCTCCGTCATCCCCTTTCTCCTCCTCCTCATCGTCCTCATCCCAAGCATCATCGCCATCACCCTCCTTATCGCCCTCGTTTGGATGTTCCTCGCAGCGCTTATCCAGCTCGACGTCCATGTCCTCGTTGTACCTAATGTCGGCACCAGTGCAATAGCCGCCGCAGGATTCGTCCTTGCTAGACTTTGCGTAGTTGCATCCGCAGGTGTAAAAGATGGTATAGGTGTAGCACATGATTATCTAAGAGTAGTATTTGATAAGCAGAGGAGTGCTTAGACTGAGATAAAAAAAAATGGTGTGTTCTTACGTATGTTTTTCTCTTGGAAGAAGCGGGATTATATAATGGTGATGGCCTATATACAAAGGCAGTTGTGCTTCAACGTTTGGGTATATCAGTGATAACGTATAATTCGAATACAGCTCAACTACTAGAACCCGAGGCCCTACTTATCTATCAGAGCCGAATACACACAAGTCTCACTCTAGAACTCCTTAGTGCTGTCATGCGGAGAGAGAGAATCATCATAACCAAAGAGGTCACGTTCCAGCTGGTCTCTTGCCAACCCGCGAGCCCGTCAGAGCCAACCGTACTGGCTGAGTTCGTGAGCTTGGGGTGGGAAGGGGTATACGGAGTATGTTTCGCGCAGGCGCAGACACACACACGCACACTTTCTCACGCACACGCACCCCTAAGACCAAGACATGTGTGTTGCATTTCTCGCCCACGAGAGGGTCCCGGTGAGCGATGCCAAGAAAAACCACGTCGGCATCAGCTCAGCCATGAGAAAAAATAATCATAATCCCTACGCATTTCTACCTACGTCATCGAGAAATACTGCACGCAAAAAAAAAAAAAAATGGAAAAAAGAAAATGGGACGTGGAATGGCGGGGTTCGTGTATTGTTGCAATGCAGCTGCGGGCAACAAAAGCATTGGCGAGGGGGGAATGCTCATATTTTTGTTGGCTCCTTGTCCTATATGCACTTATGCCTTAGTTGGCGACGGGGGCCGCGAACCATAATTAGGAACAATCAGAATGGTAGAATGGTTGGCAGCGAGCGTCAGAGGGCGCTTTTCCGAGAAGCGGGTTGGCTGGGCGGATTGGGCACCGACGGATAAGATTGTCCTGTTTGAGGCTTACATACATAGTAAAGAGGCGAATGTGTTGGTTTGGTGTACTTTTTTTTTTCTCAATCATTGAAAGGGCGTCACATGGTGAAGCGGGTGGGAAGAAAAAAGGGAGGTGGGATGATTGCACCTCTGGTTGATTGGATGCTGACTGACGTTGGCTCAGAAATATCTGTCTCATGGGTTTTGCCCGGAGCTGGGCTGCGATTACTAGATTACTACTCTGGTAGTGTTGATGGTCATCTGCAGCGGGCATAGAGCATAGATTGCCGTGCAGCCCGGTGGCATAGAAGGCGACTTTGTACATACAAACCGCAACGCATTGAACCACATCCGGGCCAGTAAGCAGAAGACTGCGATGGTATTACGATTTGAATGTGCACGTGTCACAAATCCGTTCAACGAATGTGTAGACCCTTTTTCGGGTGTTCCCTTCTATTGAACTCGTTTATTCTCCGCTCAAGAGGCTACTTCCTTGCCCAACCTCTCCAGCTCCTCATTGATGAACTCGCGAGCGTTTATGATTTCTGTACTGCCGTAAACGACTCGCTTCCTTGCCTTCTCGCCACCTGTCCTCGTGACCCAATCTTGCAGATTGCCGTATTCCTCCATTGACCCGCCGCCAACAGTGAACACTATAGCCTCGCTGAAGCCTTGTCTCCGTTGCCCAAAGCTGGCGGGTTGGCCCGAGCCTTGTGACCCAGGAAGACCACCGGGCGCATGCATTCCGGCGCCCGAGCGTACCGCCGACGGTGGAGGCATGGTGCCACGGGCGTTGGCAGAACGTGGATCGAAGTAGAGATAGTTTTCTGTCTTGGCGATGGCAGACGAAGAGGCTGTCGAAGGGTCCATGATGGACTCAACAATCTTTGTGACGGTAAGATCCTTGTCAGCGGGCATAAAGTTCTTGACACCACTGATGATGGATTCGAAATTTGATGTCAGACCAGTATGGACACCGGTTTCCTTGAGCCGGCTGGTGAGATTAGAAAAATGTCCAAACAGATTCGACCCGGGTGCCTGTGGATTTGACTGCTTGTTAATCGTTGCGAGCTGGGTCATCTTTGTTGTGGCGCGAACTCTGCGAACTGTTAGAGGCCGCAGCGAGTTAGGTTATTGAACAGAGACTCACTGTCGAATGTATGGCAGACAGGCAACGTTTGCGTTCGCTGCCTCGAGTGCCTTCTCAAAGCCCTCATACTCGGCACGACTAAGCTCCGTCTCTGTGCTCAAAAACCAGATGATGAAGAGGCGGAGTTTGTCAGTCGGGTCACTGCCTTTGCCCTCGTCCTTGATCACCTCCATGATTTGATCCTTGGTCTGCTTCATTATCTCCATTTCGATGGTGTAGAATTCATCGACCTGTCTTGTCTTGATGCCGTTGAAAATGGCAGTCAAAATGTTCATATGCATATCCAGGACGGCCTTGCGCTCCTGCATTTCCGGCAAGCCTCCTATTACAGCTTTCAGATGAGCAGTGGCAGCACTCGTCTCGCTTTCTATATCATCAAAATGCGATGCGCCGGCTGCTTTAGTCATGGCCTGGGACTCCTCTTTCCACTTCAAGAGGTCTGCATCCAACGCATCCGCCGCCGCCACCACAGGTGCACCGGCGTGCTTCGCCCAGAAGAAATCGTTGGCGCCCAAGTCGAAACCCTTCTTGCTACTCCCTTTGCTGGGATCCTTCTCGTCATTTGGCGTCTCGACCGTGATACGGTTGAGCTTCATATGGAGCACATCGTGGACGAGACATTGGTATGTCCAAGGGTGTGACAGCATTGGCGTAAGATCAACATTACGGTCGAGCAATATCAGTACTGGACGAGAGGCTGGGGTACTTCCGGCGGGTTGCCTTGCATTCGAGAAAAGATTGTCTTTGGAGTTTAAGATGTGATCTCGGAGTTTTCGGTCGAGTCGTTGAGCCACCATCTCGGCAGCGGCGTCTTTCGGGCATCGAATGATCGGAATCGTGCCTGTCATGGTTAGCGCTGCAAATTATTATTGATACCGTACTGACTTACCCATGGTAACGACGACGCTGAAGAGACCGCTAACAACTCGATCGATAACTCTATCTAGCTCTTCGTCACTCGTAGCAGCGCTGTTCAGCGCCCAATACGTATGATCTTTCTGCATCCCCAGGCTGAACAGATCTGGTTCTGTCACAATAAAGTTCAGATACTGGTCGAACAGCTGTGCGATCTTGTCAGAGGTGCCGGCCTCAGCCGTCTGCGCTGCAAATTCCTCCAACAAGACTCGCGGTAGGGAGGAGAGAAAGTTGATATGGGCAGGATTGTAAAGACCCTTCTGGAGGTCATTGGTAATCGATTTCAGGTTCGAGGCGTTCGGCTCCAGGAGGTAGATGACAGGTACATCGGGGATCGCATGTCGGTTTGTCGCAATATGCCTAATCAAAAATTAATCGCTGTAACAAGGTTGGCCAGGCAAAAAGAGAACTGACTTGTGCATCGTGACACTCATTGAGCGCAGGTCAGACACTCTGAGCACGCTACTGACCACATCTCGACCAAAGTCATCAAAGACAAGGACTTTCCAAGTGGGATTCCCCTCTGCATCTAAGATGGACCCGACGGGAGCAAGGAGAGCTTGAGCTTGAGTCTCATCCTTGTCTGCTGTTTCGACCGTTTCGTTTAGGTTTAGAATCTTCTTGAGAGACGCTGTGCAAAGTCAGTCCATGTTAAAAAGATAGGGTTCTAATGTGCGCACCAATTTGGCGATCTCGCAGCGACTCGCCGCGAGCCGCCATCTTCGCGACTTGATGTAGATTGAGCTATTGCTGGAATGAAGAATGATGTATGGCGGTGCTTTTGAGAGCTGAGAGGGATGATCTACTCGGTGTTCAAAAGAATTGATACTGTCGTATATATAGGGCCGTTGTGATTGTCAGATATCGAAATGTAGGTTAATGATGGGTTTGTCGCAAGCTGTAGGTAGATCTGGCCAGCTGTAGCTCCGTCCGCCAATACGTGTGGATAACAGGCTCCTTACTCCGGACAAGTCTGGGCCACGACGTCAATGTGGTTTTGGTGGGGAGGTGGGATGCGCGGACCAAACGTGGTGCCGACGGCCGGGGCGTTCATCGACAAAAATGGCGCTTCGCATGCTGGGCTTGCTCATGCGTACACCTACCTATCATTATTGTCACGTCCCAAACAGAGCGCCCGTACTTTAATTTTGCCTGAATTTTATGGCTACAAGAGACTCCACGCCTAGACCACCCAGAATTGGGTTGCCAGCTTTTCCCCAGAGCCATCCATCCGTCTCGCCAAAAGCATCAACCTTCCATCATTCAACATCGCAAATTCAGAGTAGCGCAACCCGCCGAGCGCGGTCGAACTGACGTCGATCCATCTGGAATCAGTGTCTGTAAATTATCTTGATGCTTCTTTTAACAAGCTAAGCTGCACTGCATCCAAGCTCGACGGCGCGACGACCTTATCTACGCGTGTCTCGTGTCCTTTGACTTTTCTCTTTCCCTCACGCTCCTTCATCATTCACTTATTTCTGATCCTTTCGCTGCATGGCATTGTAAGCAGCCGAAACAAAACAATAACACAAGCACAAATTCAAGGAGAAAAAAAGCGCGCTGCAAGTGAAGCTGCGAATCGCGCTGAGAAACTCTTGATAGCCAGAGGCAAGTGCTCAAATTGGTGAGGTAGGTCGCGTCCTGTGAGCGCTCACCCCCCAACACACCCAAAGTTTTGCCTTAGCACACTGCAATAATTCTCATTTGTATCTCGGACTCTGGAACAAAGGCCGAGGCCAGGCCTTGGGATTCTGTCACGCTAAAGTGGCACATCCCTGCTGTTGCGCAATGGTACTACGTACTCCGTACACCTGCCACTGAAAAAGGGGCCTGCAAGACCTGCTAGATCAGCCTACTGATTGCAGGAAAGGCCCAGGGGGCCGCCTGGAAACACCACTGCGCTGGAAACCTAGCGATGTGTTAGCGCTAGAGCCCGCTGTTCGTTTAGCGAGCTTTTAGGCGCAGTGCCCTGTTTGCTTGCTTACACTTGCTACCACTACCAAAGATTTCTGACACCATCCTTACGGCTATCATCAATCTTGCTGCCCCAGCATCAAATGAGATGCAGCGAGCGATAATGGGAATTCATTGTTGTTGTATCTATGAAGGGCTGTTTCAAGATTATCCTCAGTCATGGAGCAAGACAAGATCATGCACCAGTCATCGACCCAATTTGCCATGGTCAACTCTAAAGCTAAAGGTTCTATGTCCCAAGCATAGTAATTATCTATGAGGAACTCCAAGTCGCAAAATGGACAAACTTGGGTACTTGGTGCAGCATGTCATCTCGAAAGATTTTGCAGAAACAGCGTGCCGAAGACCTGTACTGTCCTGACTGCGGCCCTGAACCTTTTGAGTGCCCTGACAGTCCGCCTCAATCCAGGATGGACGGTTATCTTTGGGTGTTTACCTTGAGGCGTCAAGTCCAGAGATCAAGGCTTTCCAACAAAGGCTCCCCTCTCTTCCCCATGGGACTAGCGCCCTTCGCCTGTACTTCATCCCTTCAGCATTTCCAACTCGCCCTGCAACCAAGGACGGCATCTTTGTTCTAGAGGCTTTGGCAATATTGGGGCTTCATGTTTAGGGAGAGACTTCTTTCCTGCAAGCTTTTCGGCACCATCTCAACTTTTACATCGTCGTTCTCATTTGCTCTTGGCCCTATTATACTAATAACCTCTCGTCTTATAGAAAATTTAGCCTGCCAGTTCAACTTTGTATCCAATCAGGATTATTCGAAACCGGATCCTTGTACCGATCGCCAATTAAGGTCTAGCGTACGATATTGTGCATCAGGTGGAGAAGTCTCGAATAACCGATATAAGGCCGTTAACGACAACTCGCTGTATCGCCTGGTAAGTTCTGTTAAGATTGTTTCTCGGGTCAATCTTGCATGACCCCGCTGCCCCACACTCCTTCCCTTGTCACTCGAGCTCCCTTTCTCTTGTTCAACAAACAACTTGAACTTCGCTTTCGCCGTAAAGGTCGCGTTCAACTATTACCTTCATCCTTCACATGCAGTGATGGAATTAAACTTTGCTGATCCATTAGCTATAGAGTAGATCTGCGACTCTCGTGATCTTTGTGTGTGGTGCCAGGCAGGGCCCGGCCTAGTTCTGCGCAATGCAGTCGTGGCAAAATCAGGGCCAAGGTGATAATTCCTGGCAACAGAACTTCTATCCTGAGCATAATGGCCAGTTCGACCAGTCCCAGAGTTGGTCTCAGTCATCTCAACAAGATGCGTACCCATCTCAGATGAACGTGGACCCAACCGCTTTTCTCGATAATTCCCACTCTATGCTTCCTGGGTATCACGGAGATCACGGCAATTTCAACTTGAACAATCAGTATGCAGGCCAGGGTGTCATTGATCCTGGGCTTGCTCACGCTGGCAATGTACCATCGGATATGTACTTGCAACCTCAAGACAAGATGGGCCTAACAGGGGGTGGTTTGAATCAAATGGGACACGCTCAAGGCCAAACCCAAAGTCACTCGCAGACTCATATACCCAATCAATCCCATGAAGATTATAACGCATTCGCGGGACAGAACGACCAGGCATTCGCTTCTCATTCGCCTGCAGCCCAGTATAGTCAACCCCAAATGTCGAACCAGCCGACCAGATCTCAAAGCCATACTCCGGTCCAGCAGTACAATAACAGTATTCACCCTCATGTTGCTCATCCCCAAGGGATGCTTGGTCAAACACAGCGATCCACGGCACAGCAGCAGAGCCTCTATCATCACTCAACCGGGTCGTTCATGCCTGCCCCGGTAAACGGCCAGGCTCAACAATACCCATCTGGCCACCCAGCGCACCCCAGTTATCAGCAGGCCCAACAGTCCCAGCAACCCGTATATACGCAGTCTGCTTTGGCTCCTATAAAGCCCCATCAGTACCAGCAGTCTCCCCAGCCTGTACAAAATCAAGGTTACCAGCAACCACCGCATCCGCATCATCATCTGCAGCAGGAGCCTGCACCTCGGCAGACACATGTCAATGCTACGCAGTATGCGAGCTCTCAAGAACAGGCCGGCGAGCCTCAGGCAGCTGTGATACAGTCTGTCGAGCTCGAGGGACCCAGTAAGAAAAGGCAACGCATGTCAATGGCATCAACCGAGTCCCCGCACCCTGAGCCTATCCCCCCACGAGTCGATTCTCCTCTAGACCCTACTGCCAAAAGGCTCGATGATATAGATGAGCTGCCTGCTCCGGAGCCTTCAGCCGAGGATGCTCAACGGATAGCTCAGTTCAACAAGCGCACTAAGGCTGCTCAGCAGAAGTTTCCGCCGATCAAGGGCCTTCCTCACCTGGTCCACGAGTCGACCATCAAGCTCCCAGGTATGAATACCAAGGCCTGATTCCGTATTTACTTGACCACTAACACACATGCATTAGCACCCAAAAGCTACGACAAACTCGCCCCACTGATTGCGCTGCCTCCCCGAAGCAAGAAGCCGATGGTCCCCGAACTCGGATACAGCCTACCATGCGAAATTCAGGGCAACTTCACTGTTCAATATCGGCCACTGCCGGACAATATTGGCCTGGATGAGCGAAGAATGGAAGGGAAGGAGTTGCTTGATACCTTTGAGCAATCCATGAAGTCACTTGGGAAAAAGCGACCCAAGTATACCGAATATCCTCACACTTTCAAGGAGCAGCTGAGGGCAGACGAGTCGTCCAAGACCAAGGCTGAAAAGAAAGCTCGGAAGGAGCAGGAAGAGGAGCGTAACAAGCCTATACGGTCATTGACACGTCCTTCTGATCAGGCTGAAGCCGCTGCTTGGGATATTATTGGCATTGTTCATTTCGAGCCTACAGTCACTAAGACGAGCGCTACAGTGGCTGCACGTGTACAGCAGGCAGGCGAACTCTGCATCAGACTTCGATCCGATATGAATAAGGCCAAGCAAGATCACGACAAGGCAATCGAGGACAAGAAATCTTCGGCGGAAATCGAGCATCTTGGACACCAAGTTGAGAAGACGCGAGACGCTTTTCACCGGGCCATTGATGCAACGATTGAGCACGCCGACGATGCAGTGATGGATAACCTCGGAGGTCATCAAAAACTCGTCTTAATCCTAGTCAATATCTTGATATCATCTATCAAGGCAGGAGACTTTAACGGAAAACTGCCCAAGGTCATTCTCGAGCTGTTTACGCATTTCCCCATGACGAAGAAGATTGCAGAAACCAAAAACTTCGATACAGTCCGGAAGAAGTTTGCTGATAAAGGCGATAAAGACGTTAGAGAGATGGTCAACGAGATATCCGCCAAGCTCAAGAAGTTTGAGACGGCAACGGGATATGCTGGCACTTCGGCTGCAAGTAGGGCAAAGACGGTAGCGGCAGCGGTAGCGGCAGCAGCTCCTAAGCAAACTGCTGGTGTTACCACTGGCAAGCGCCCACGGGATGAAGATGTAGCTACAGCGGACAAAGTACCTGCCAAAAAGGTAGCGACAGAGGCTGGTGGCAGTTCTCTTGGTAAGAAACTTGGACAGCCCAAGTTTCAGCTACAGTCAGCGCCCAAGGCTATTCCCGGAAAGACTCGTATCGTGGCCAAGGCAGCGCCAAAACCTGAGCCGTCCGGAGACAGCCCTAGCTCGAGCGATAATAGGACAAAGGTCGACACTAAGAAGGTTGTCAAACCCGAGACGGCCAAGATTGCCACCAAGACGGATGCCAAACCAGCAAACTCTAAAGTGCCTTCAGCTTCTACATCAAGTTCACTGGGTATTTCGTCTCTGCTTGACTCTATTATCTCTGCCAAACAGGACAATCCAACCCCCAAGAAGACGAGCACACCAGACACCGAGGAGACTGAGCAAGAAAGAGCCAAGCGACTACGCAAAGAGGCACGACGGAAGTTGAGAGTCAGCTGGAAGCCTGAAAGCGAGCTTGTACAGATCCAGATCTTCGAGAAGGAAGAAGAGGAAGACGGAGGTCGAGATTATAACATGGTTCGCGATGCAGCAGATGACCACGCAGAAGGCATGGTACTCAGAAAGCGAGTCGAAGTCGACGAGGACGATGACGATGATGATGTCCCATATCAACCCTGGTCTGCGCCCGCCCCTATAGATTTCGTTGGCATTCCCGAGGAAACAAGGAATCGAAACTACGTTACACGCGGTGGCAATGTTGCTTTCAGGACAGATGAGCAGGCCGCCATTGCTAAGCGCGAGAACACCGAGCTCATGGCCATCTACTCCAACTTTGACGATATCCCGCCCACGCCGAAATCACCTGGCGATGCCTACGAACCGGATGTCGAAATGGTTAACGCCCACGTCCCCGTGAACGAGGCTAGGTTTGATGAGTACCATCTTCGCTGGAAGGAAGAGAAGCAAGTGGGCACTGATAACGCCCTTCTCGCAGCTATGCAGCGCCTGGACCAGAGATATGGGCCTGCTGGCAAGCTGGATACAATTCTTGGCCGTCTCAAGGGTGCACCTGCTGAGAAATCAGCCGCCAATCGCCAATCTGCTTCTGAAATTCCATATACCATGGTAGATACAAACATTCCTCTGTTGAAGGGAACTGTGGTCGAGGAGAAAGTTCTTGCGCTACTCCGTTCGAACGAGGCCCGGAATTGGAAAGATCCTTCACCTATTCAAACCGATGCTTTCAGGGAATGGAAGCACGATGATGCTACCATTGACATGGCCGGACAAGTCCTCAAGACTGCCGTAATGTTACTGGCAGGCAGACCGTACCCAGCTGTCTCTCCTCCGGATTACCTTAAGAACGATGCTGAGCGAGAACGTGAATGGCACTTTGGGCACGACAGGGCTGAGGCCGCCAGGCAGAAGAGACAGGCAGAAGAGCTTGCTCGTTCTCTGGCGACCCAGCAGGCAGCTTCTCAGGCTTACGGGCAGAGCCAGGACCAAGCCCAAGATTGGAGTGCATACTACGCCCAGCAGCAACAGCAGTATGGTCCCTACCTTGCTATGCTGCAACAAATGAACGGTGGTCAGCAGCAGCAGCAGCAACAAACAGCTGCACCTCCTGCTTCTGATATCCAGGCTATTTTGGCAGCAATGAGCCAATCGGGAGCCCAGGGTCCTCAACCCCCGCCAGCACCTGCTCAGGGAGCCAGTTTCTTGAACCCGAACGATCCATCCTACTCTCAGATCAACATGCTCATGCAGATGGCCGTTGGCAACCAGCAACAAGGTCAAGCGAGCACCTCATACAACGACCGCGAAAGAGATAGGGATCGCGAATGGGACCGCAGTGACGAGTACGGCCGCGATCGTTACGGCGACCGTGAGCGCGATAGGGATAGGGACCGTAACGGTTTCAAGAAGAAGAAGGGGGGTCCTGGGCCCAGCACGGTGCACAAGCCTATTCACGCCGCGCTGATTGGCACTAAGCCTTGTACCTTTTGGCAACAGGGCAAGTGTGCTCGCGGTGATAAGTGCACTTTCAAGCACGGTTAGAGATTGAAGAATACATACGAGACCTTGTACGATGAGCGGAGGGTAAAAAGGGGGTGGGGGAAGGCGTTGGCGTGTATTTTTAATAGACTACGACGGAATTTCGCAAGACCTCTTTTGGAAGAAATGCGGATAGTAGGGATTGAAACTGTACAATATCGTGGGAGAAGGGGGAGTCTTGTGATTTGTTCTAGGTGTAGCGAGCGAAGCATCGCACCAAGGAGGGGCTATTTTGGGGCATTTTTGTTATGATTAGCAGCACTCATAGAAGGACAGGCGAAAGTTGTTTCCTTTGTTGCATTGAGCACGTCTTGTCAAGCTTTCGACATTAGAGAGTAATGTCAACATTGGCGCTTTCTCGAAGAAAGACTACACGACTGAATGGAGAAGCCCTGAAGGCACTCTTTCGTGGGAAGACAGACTATGTATATTTGATTATAAAATTCATTCAAGTCATTATTTGATCAAGATGTATATATAACTCCGAACCTCAAACCTGTTACAAAACTTATGCAGCTGCTGCTACACGTAGCCCTTTTGACTTTTTATTCCAGGCATCCTCAAACAACGTCTTCCTCTGCACCAAATCCTTGGGCCTCATGCCCAGGCGCCTCACGACCTGCATCGAACCCGTGCCAACACTCATAGTCTGGCCCATGATGATGCCCTCGCTGACGCCCTCGATGGCGTCCGTCTTCATGCCCGCCGCGGCATCGAAAAGGTGGTCCGCCGTCTTCTCGAACGACGCGAGGTGCAGGACGCTGTCGCGCATCTTGGACAGGCCGAAGCGGGTGATGCCGAGGACCTCGCCCTTGTAGGTCATGACGTCGGCGAGGAGCTCCATGTGACGGGGGTCGATGCCCATGTAGCCCATGACCTCGTTGATCTCGTCTGCGATGGTGGTGCGGGCGGCTTCGATGCCTAGGACCTCGAGGCATTCCATAACGCTGTTGGAGCGCGCCTGGGTGCCGATGACACCCTCCGTGGTCATGCAGGCCATGAGGCCGTAACCTTCGACAAGCACACGGTGGGTTTCCTCCTCGGAGGTTTCGATGAGGGCTCTGTTGGCATCCGGGTAGCCGTTGATGACGACCGCCGGCAGGGCCTGGCGGAGGCGATTGGAGCGGAGCATCATGTCGCCGTCTTCCAGGGCAGACTTGCCTCTCGCTGGTTTTCTGTCCAGCATAGTGCTTCCATCCCGCACACGGATGGCAATCCTGTCACTGTCGATCGAGATGTCGCTCGTCTCGATCTTGAGCTTCTTCTGCTTCTGGATCGCCATGGCAATGTGCGGAATGCCGATGCCAAGGTTCATGTCCGCGAGCGCTTCGTTATCGATCTGGAGGACAATGTTGGCTTGGTCGGCGCGCCATTCATCTTCCATGAAGCGCAGCACGTCGGAGAGGTATGTTTTCTCGATACGAGCCTTGACAATCTTGGCGGCCTTGATGTCGACCTTGTTGACCAAGGGGCAGGTGATGACCGGGGTGCTGATGGTTTTGGATGCGTTGATGATTTCCTTGATACGTGGCACACCTTGAGTGATACTCATACCGGCGACACCAGCAAAATGGAAAGTCTTGAGAGTCATCTGCGTACCGGGTTCTCCGATGGATTGCGCTCCCACGGCTCCGACGGAGTGACCAGGCTCGACGTGCGCCTTTTCGTATCTCTCCAGACACATCTTGATGAACATGATTAGCGTGGCAGAGGACACCTTGACCGTGAGATTGGCATGTGCTTGGGCCAATGCGCTGCCTTCCTCATCATCACCCTTTATACCAGACAGCTCTCGGACTTTTGTAAGCGCTGAGCATAAGCCCTCGACGTAGTTTTCAATTTCTCTGAGGAACTTGCGGTGGCCTTCATGCTCATCGATACCGTAGTCGCTGGTGTCGTCATACGCAAGCGGTTCATTATGCAGCAACCCCTTTCGAGGGTGTCGGTTACGTTCCTTTTGAAGCATGGAGTCGCAGATCTTGCGAATCTCGCTCGGCCTGAGAGAACGTTCGTTGTTGTTTAGAGTCAATGCTTCGGCGTGCGTCCATGTTCGTGGGAAGTTGACTGGACCAGCCTTGGCCTCCATATCCACAGGATCCAGACCATCGGCACCGAATCTGAATTGCACGATAATGCCGCCTGATGTGCGAACAGTGTCGTCATACTGCGTGGATAAATCTTCCAGAGACTTCATCAGACGTCGTGACATGTAACCAGTTTCAGCAGTTTTGACAGCTGTATCGACCAGACCTTCACGACCAGACATGGCGTGGAAGAGAAACTCTGTTGGGACCAGGCCGGAGTAGAAGCTGTTCTTGACGAAACCCTTTGAAGGAGGCTGACGGGCGTTTTTGTGGAAATGGGGTAAAGTACGGTCCTGAAAGCCATCGGCAACACGTTGACTGGCAATAATCTGCTGCCCGACTAGGGCAACCATCTGGGCGACGTTGATGTCTGAACCCTTGGAGCCTGACTTGGCCATGATCAGGGGCGCGTTATTACGGCTCAAAGTCTCAATACAGTATGTGCCGGCTTCTTGACGGACCTTACTGAGAATACCAGAGATTGTATTCTCCAGAGTCTGCTCCATGGTGCAACCGGCAGCCTTCTCTAGCTTGCCTGCCTTGAATGTCTCAATCAAGTCATCACACTTCTTGTAGGCATTCGCAACAAGCCTCTCTGCCTCGGTGACAAGCGTCTGCTTCGGGCACACATCGCCAACACCAATCGAGAAACCTCGATTTGTCAGTTGTCGAGCGCAGAGTCGGGCAATTCGGTTCATCGCAGTAGCAGCTTCGTCGGGACCGTAATCTCGCAGGATGATGTAAAAGATGGAATCCTTCTTTCCTGATCCCACTGTAGACTTATCCATAGGGCCACACATGACCTCCGAATTCCGCACGACGAGCCAGCCATCGTTCGGATCCATGTCGGGCATCATACCTGGCTTAGCCTTGAACAGCTTGCCTTTGGCATCGAGATTGACCTTGACCGGCGACTGCTTGTTTGGACGCATGAGAATATTGAAGACCTGTTTGCCTGTCCAGAGCTGCTGAGGGGCAACGATCGCTGGCGGAGGAAGATCCAGGTGCGTCTCGCCATTCAACATGTGCATGCACAGGTAAGTAAACGTCTTGCGATCATAGAAGCGATCCTTGCTACTGAGTAGAAAAGCTGCCGTGATAAAGTCCTGCGTGGCTCCGATGATGGGTTCTCCGTCCTTTGGTGTCGTCAAATTGTGTTTGACGCCCATGAGGGTGATGGCCTCGGTACGAGCCTCTTCTGTCTGCGGAACGTGCAAGTTCATCTCGTCACCGTCGAAATCAGCATTATAGGGGTTGCAGACACACTCGTTGAGACGGAATGTTCTCCAAGGTCGGACCTTGACAAGATGGCTCATGATACTGAGTTTGTGAAGTGAGGGCTGGCGATTGAAAAGAACAATATCACCGTCTTCTAGATGACGCAGGACAACGTCTCCTTCTCTCAAATTGGCTGCAGCTCGTTCCCTATCGCCAAACTTCAACGAGTACCCGGGGCCCACCTCGTCCCTCTTCTGGATCCTTTGAGCACCCGGCCAAACATCAGGCCCATTTCTGATACACTGCTGCAGCTTTGCTTTGTTGTGCATCTGAACTCTTTCCGGGTATGTCAGATTCTTGGCAACAAGCTGTGGAACAGCAACTTCATCGACTCCTAGATTGGGATCCGGAGAAATGACGGTACGACCGGAGAAATCGACACGCTTTCCGGAAAGGTTTCCGCGAAACCGTCCCTGCTTTCCCTTGAGACGCTGACAGAAGCCCCTCGTGGCCTTGCCAAAACCAGGCTGCTGGAGTCCTGGAACATCACTGTTGACATACATGGCAATCTGAAGCTGGAGGTATTCCCATTGCTCCATGATGGTTTGAAGAGAAGTACCCTTTTGTAGGGCAGCCTTGATCATACCACCTAGCCAGACTATATCGGCGAGCTTGGTCGTGAGATCGTCTTCAGTACTGGCATTGTCCTGGGCCACAGATGGCCTAATGCATACCGGAGGCGTTGGGAGATGTTGCCAGATGAACATTTCGGGCCGACCTTCGTCGGGATCCAAACCAAGAAGTTCGCAATCTGTTGAGCTGATGGTCTTGAAGAGATTCAACACCCTGAGTGGGTGCATGTCCTCCATCGCCTTCTTCAGGTGCTTTTCAAGCTCGGGGTTCGCTTGACGGGCCTCGGTAAAGGAGTTGTCGAACTCGATCTTGCTGGCCGGTGGTTCCTTGTTCATCGCGTTGGACTTGTTGAAGGTCGAGAACTTGTCGTGTTCGAGCTTGAGGACGCCGACCTTTCGAATTTGACCGTTGATCTCGGCGCAGTATGGGCACACTTTGGCTTTGCGGCATTGCTCGTTGATCTTCTTCTTGATTTGCGTTCGGCGAAGATTATCTAGATGAGGCCGTCGCAGGTCTCTGAGATATTGCCGTCGATCTGGCTCTTCTAGCAATACGCGACCGCACTTTTTACAGATTTGTTGAAGTATGGACATGACGAACCGCAGATAGCCGATGTGGAAAGACGGAAGCGGCAGTTTAACGTAGCCAAAATGACCATTGCAGGTAGAGATGGGCTCATTGCAGGTGGCGCACTTCTCAACCTTGCTAGAGGTGCCGAGACGGGGATCGAGGGCTCCATTGATAAGAGGTGCGCGGTTGGCTTCGATATTGTACAGCAAACGGTTGGACACTTCCACCACTGCCTGACTTGTGATATCCTGACTAGACTGTATACCGAACTTGATGCCCTTGAAGCGCTTAGGCGGCTTGTCATAGACCTGGTATTTGGTCGTGCCCTTGGTTTCGGACGACATGATGGAGAAGCTATGAATGAACTCTTCTTCGACTGGACGGTAGGAGAGAGGGAAAGGGTTTCGATCAACGGCGGGGTTCTAGCTGAAGAGACCCCGCGGGGTCAATCGCTAGACAGCGATTGGTACTTGGAAGCAAGATGTGTCTCCTTTATGCGATAGCTGTTCGTTTCTCATCTCGTGGTTGCGCGCGCGGAAGCAGTCGATATTATGTTGGCCTGGATTTGAAGTTCAAAAGTTTTGGCGACGACAGCGCGAGAAAAAAAATAATGGGCTGGCGCAAACCCCACTGCATCCGCGGTGGGGGGGACATTCAGTCTACATAAATAAGCTAGACACTTTTCATGTAGATTGTAGAGGAGCATGTGCGCAGAATTATGTTTGACTCATGTTTGGTGGGGGACCTGACTTGTTCTAGTGCCCCTCCAAGCTGTCGACATTGTGTTTCTTGCATTGCAGGGAGTGAGAGGTGAGAGTGAGCAACCTATTATTATTGGACCTACGTAACTTGGGTCGGTGTCGAGAGCGATCAAGAACCTCGGTAGCTAAAATCATGTTTCTTTATACGGTTGACTAGTAATGCGTAACTCTTTCACTTACGAAGTTGCTCGCTTTAGTATCGTTAGGAATATCACGGAGTATTTAGGAGTTACTAATTGTTATCCTCGTTACTCTGTCCAGATGATGCCAAGTTTAAATGCTACAAATCAAATATCGGTCGTGCGTAGTAGAATACCAGCAGTTCTATTAAGGTGGTACCCTGTATCTTTAGTGAGTCAATCCAGTAAAGCACCATTTAGGCAACCGCCGGCCAGATGACTCTTACGCATCAATTATTCCAGCCTGAGGTTCTGCCTCAGCCATGCCTCAGGCTGCGAACCCACAAACCTCACCTATATAAAGCCCCGCCAACCTGCTCCTAACTCTTTTCCCTTTCTTCTTTTCTCCTCAGCTCTCTTTGCCTTTCTGGCTTAGATCAAGTGTAGTATCTGTTCTTTTCAGTTTAACCGCTGATAGGTCCTCCCCCGCGGGGACTCTTCACTCTTAAACCTGATTTTTGGCAATCGCGGCAGTTGGCTTCACGGACTTGTTCGTGGCTTTCTGCTGCATTGTGTCCCCGGTATCACACTGTTTCCGGGCGACGCGAACTTTCATTGCTTGCTTGGGCTTGTCCTAGGTAGTGAAGAAGGTTGTGACGTACGTAAATGTCTCAAGTTCTGCAGTACGTGCACGCGACACCTATTTTATTCCGTTGAAAAACAATCAAGGGATTTTAACGAAGCTCGATATGAGCAGAATTGTTTACACTTTTTCAATGTATATTTCCTCACTTCCGAGCCACAACACCGCGTCATAATTTGGCGTATCCTGGACATAACGTTACTTGAACCGCAAACACACCGCATCAATCAATCGAATTGAGTTTACCGCTCCATGACCACCGTTACATTCTAACCTTGACCTTTTCTCCAGGTGGTATTGTTTCTTCGGCCCGACTCACTACGACAGCAAGGATGTTCTGTTCATCGCCTTAAAAAGCACCGATCGTTTCTCAAAACTTGACCTTTTCGACGCCCACTTCTTCCCCTCCCCTCAGGTAACCGACAGCGTGTGAATTGAGTGTATCCTTTCGCTGCAATTCGCTCGCTAAGAATTGAAACCCCATACATGTATGCATGCTTGCAAACGAAAAAGTGCGGAGGGTAACATCGGGGCGTGAGGGGGAAAAAACAACAGCCAATGTTGCAGATCAATCACCCTGTCGGGGAGGGGAACGGCTTTCGGTCCATGTGACTTTTCATGAGTTGCAACTGCAGCAAGCAAGGAATGCGAGTTAGTGGGGAGGGTAATGAATACTTTTGTGAAGATGTCTGGGGTTCGGTTGAAGAGGGGCCGCGATCAAGTATAAATAGATGCCTCCCTTTCTCGATGTGAAGCTGCAATGGCCCCTCGTGAGAGCTGGGTACCGATAAGGCCTACTCTAATGCTAGGATTCTGATTGCTGCTTTGGTGGAAAAAGTCGGCAAAACAATGAATTCGGTCTTCAAACTGGCGCTGTTCGCCATTGCGGCGAGCGCGGTCGCGGTTGAGGACTGCCCGGGTTACGAGGCGTCAAATGTTAAGGAGACGGATCATGGCTTGACGGCTGATTTGAGCCTGGCAGGCGAGGCATGCAACGTCTATGGTGATGATCTCACGGACCTCAAGTTGCTCGTAGAATACCAGACGGGTAAGTCCTTTTTTTTACTTCGTAGTCCCCCCTCTGTCCTGGAAAAGTAAAGTCTGACCGCATACTTTAGGAAAGAGGCTCCATGTAATCATTTATGATGCAGAGGAACAGGTTTACCAGATCCAAGAGGACATCATCACCCGACCGTCCCAGGACGAGTCTCACTCCCCCTCAGACTCTGATCTAACCTTTTCTCTCGTCGAGCAACCTTTCTCTTTTGCAGTATCTCGTCGCGACTCGGGCGAGACCATCTTCAATACCAGCAGTTCCCAGCTCATCTTTGAGTCTCAGTACGTGCGCCTCAAGACTGCTCTCCCCGCTGATCCCAACATCTACGGCTTCGGGGAACACTCCGACCCCTTCCGCGTGCCTACCAGCGAAAATTACCAGCGCACGCTATGGAACACGGATGGGGCTTGGTTGCCGCCCCGGACAAACATCTACGGCAGCCACCCCATGTACATTGAGCATCGCAAGTCAGGTACTCATGGCGTGCTGCTGCTCAACGCCAACGGCATGGACATCAAGTTCAACATGACGGATGGTGACGCCACATCAATGGAATACAACACCATTGGTGGCGTGCTAGACTTTTACTTCTTCGCCGGACCCAGTCCTGCCGAAGTCAGCAGACAGCATGCCGCAGCCATGGGCCTTCCAGCCATGGTGCCATACTGGTCGCTGGGCTACCAGCAGGCAAAATACGGTTACTGGGATGTCAACATGCTTGCCGAGGTGGTTGGCAACTACTCCAAGGTCGGTATCCCCCTGGAGGTCCTCTGGGGAGACATTGACTATATGGACGGACGCAAAGATTTCACCCTTGACGAGGAGCGATTCCCACTCGGGAAGATGAGGGAGCTCGTCGACACTCTGCACGAGAGAAAGATGAAGTGGGTCATGATGCTTGACCCCGGTATCAGCACAGAAGCTGGTTATGAACCTGTCGAGAGAGGTCGAAAAGCTGGGGCTTTCCTCAAGGCAGACGACGGCTCCGATTATCGTGGTGTGCAATGGCCGGGCGAGGTGGTCTGGCCCGACTACCTTTCCGACGAGGCCAAGGAGTGGTGGACCAGCGAGATTGGCATGTTCTTCGACCCCGACACGGGAATGGACATTGACGGAGCGTGGAACGATATGAACGAGGTGGCCAACTTCTGCCGCGACATCAATTGCGACCCGGCCAAGCAAGCCGAGGAAGAGAACACCCCGCCGGAGCCTGCCAACCCACCTAGGCCCAACACTGGGCGCCCCATCCCGGGCTTCCCAGACAGTTTCCAGCCAGACGGAACCCTCAAGAAGAGAGGTCCGGGAGACAAGCTCGGTCTCCCAGGCAGGGACCTCCTCGAGCCGCTGTACAAGATCAACTCCTCAAGGGAGCACCTCAGCGACACGACGCTGTACACAAACATCACCAACCACGACGGCACGCACCAATACGACACGCACAACTTGTACGGCCTGTCCATGGTAAAGGCCACCTACCAGGCGCTCGTCGCCCGGCGGCCCAACGTGCGGCCGTTTGTCCTCACGCGATCGACGTTCCTCACGGCGGCCAAGTGGTCGGCCCACTGGTTCGGCGACAACGAGTCCATCTGGCAGCACTACCGCATCTCCATCGCGCAGACTCTGGGCTTCGCGGCCGTGCACAACACGCCCATGGTCGGCACCGACGTGTGCGGCTTCAACGGCCAGGCGCAGGAGAACATGTGCTCGCGATGGGCCATGTTGGGCGCCTTCATGCCCTTTATGCGCAACCACGCCGACATCGGCGCCCCCCATCAGGAGTTTTACCTGTGGGACTCGGTCGTCGTCGCGGCCAAGAAGGCCATCGAGGCGAGGTACAGGCTCTTGGACTACACGTACACTGCCATCTTCAAGGCCCATCAGGATGGCACGCCGAGCGTCTGGCCCATGTTTTACGCCTGGCCCCAGGACGACAAGACGTTTGGCATCGACCTGCAGTTCCTGCTCGGCGACGCGATGCTCGTGTCTCCGGTGACGGACGACGACAGCCAGAGCGTGACGTTTTACCTCCCCGACGACCTCTTTTACGACTTTTGGACCCTGGAGCCCGTGCAGGGCAAGGGGGAGGACGTGACGAGGGACGACGTCGCGTGGGACGACATACCCGTGCACATCCGCGGGGGGAGCATCATCCCCATGCGCGTCGAGTCCGCCAACACGACCGCGGAGCTGAGGCAGCTGGGCTACGAGATCATCGTCGCGCCTGGCAGGGACGGCTCGGCCACCGGCTCGCTCGTGCTGGACGATGGGGAGAGCATCGATGGCAGCGTGTCGGACGTCAAGTTCGATTGGAATGGCAGCAAGCTTGTCGTCGATGGTGACTTTGCTTATGAGTCTGGGCTTGCTGTCGAGAAGGTGGTTGTGCTTGGGGAGAGTCAAAGGACCGTTGAGGGTGATTGGAGTTTGGATGCGAGATTTGAAGTCGAGGTGTCGGGGGGATAAACATTTTGGGAAAGCGCCACGGTCCGTGACTAATGCGGACTTGCACGTATATCGTGGTGTCATATCTAAAGAATATACTTGAAATTCACCACATACTCACCAATTGTGCAAGATGTCCCATACTGGTGTTCACAAATACAGACATGAGTTTTAGGATATTTCGTAATCTAACTTGTACAAGACGAAATATTCTGATGTCATCGCGACATCGTCCCCCAAGCAAACATTGAATATGAAGTAAAGTAGAGACCCTATGGTCACTTTCTTGTAGTCATTTTATATTGCTACGTGAACAATATCTCCAGTACAAGATATACAAGTGGTTGTTTGCTGCAACCCACTGTCGCTCTAGGGTGTTGAAATAGTGGAGGATGCAAACCTGCAACGGCAAGCCTACAAGCCTTGCGGCGATCCACCCCCACATCAACCAAGCCTTCACAACACAACTCACAACTACACATCAACCAAAGCCTGCAAAACCTCAAAATCACATCACAACTCACTACAACAAATCATCTCCACGCACCGCCATTCAACCGCAGACATGGCCTCCAGCGCACCCCTCCTGGACCCCGCCATCTTCGACTCCCTCAAGGCCTCCATAGAAGAGGAGACGCAGGTCCGCGAGACCCTCACCCAGATTGTCCAGCGCCTCGAGCGCGCCGTGGCTGAGTCCCAGGCTGAGCTGATGAGGGTTCATTCCACGCCTTGCGGGCCCCCATGTATGTCCTTTGACCTCTCTTCCCTCTCTCTTCTTTTCAGCAAGCATCACACCGCAAATTTGGGAAATCTTTTTGTTCTGATATGTTTTGGCGGATAAAGGGATTCAGCTATGTGGCCGTGTAGAGATGCACATCAAGGAGCAGGTCGCCATTGTGAGCGAGTTGTCGGCCGTGGCGTCCCAGCACCCTTACTACAAGTAAGTATTTCTTTTGGCGAACCATCGATTTAACTCTCGGATGCCCTTCCGTGCTGACAGTTTGCCGCCACAAGGTACAATAACAAGTGGACCAAGACCATGAGGGAGGCCATTTCCACAGCACTCTTCTGCCGCTGGCTGGGAGGCTTCAGCGGCCCCGCCGAGCCCATCGTCACAGGCCGCCTCTGGACTCTGGAGAAAATCGGGGAGCTCTACCAAGGTACTTACTTTACACCAGACACTTCCCTCTCATCCCCGTCTGAAAAGTGAAAGTGAAAAAAAAAATAAAAAAATTTACTAACAAGCCCCAGTGCCCGTCAATGTCAAGGACAAGGATGTCTTTCACATCACCCTGGAAGAGTACCTCCTCGCCATCACAGACTTCACCCCCGAGCTTGCCCGTCTGGCGACCAACAGCGTCACCTTGGGCGACTTTGCCACCCCCATCATCATCAGCGGCTTCATCAAAGACCTGTTTGCCGGGTACCAGCTCCTGAACCTCAAGAACGACATCCTCAGGAGGCGGGTCGACGGCATCAAGTACGATGTCAAGAAGGTCGAGGACGTGGTGTACGACTTGAGTCTGAGAGGACTCGTCAAGAAGCCCGGCGATGATGAGGAGATGAAGACTGCCTAAGCCTCTGCGAAAAAATGCAACTCTGGAATCAGAGAGGTTTATGAGTTCTAGCTTGATGATGCACGACTCACGTGTCGACGAGACATGGCATTGGCGATCATTACATCACGCTAGCATATCCGCTATCAGCATATTTATCCAAGGTTCTGTTATTTTGGGCTTTACATCTAGCAAGTATAACCTTGCTGGCTATTATGTGTATCATCCTATCTAATATAACTGAAATCGCAAACGGGTATATTTTCCTCTCACATCTTCCCATCCTTTACCCTAACGTTATAATAATATAGTATAATATAAATTATAAATTACATTATGATTTATAAGCCCATTATAGATAGAAGGGCGTTCCTGACTTCTATGGACCTATATTTTAAATGATATACATAAAGAAAGAAGCCTGATGCTATTGTGTCAATATATAACATGGTAATTTTCTTTATTTTTGTAATAAAACGATAATAATAAAATGCAAGTGTAAAACCTGTCGCTTTACAGCACCCTCATCACAGTCAAGATACCTATTCCCAACATGGTCCGAAATCAACAAGGAATATCAAGTCGTAGTTACGTTTATGATATTCATCGAGACATACTACCTATAATTAAATTTCGATGAAATGACATGAAGAACCCCCCACGACAGCAACGCCCAGTCAGTCTTGATCAGTCCTCCCGGCGAAATCGTCACCCTTCATCATGAGCTCCTCAACTGACCAATTCGGTAGCTCCGGGATTCTACCCTAGGGAAAGATTCAGAGCTGTATCTTAGGGAAAGATCCACCATGACGCCGATGATAAGTCTCGACAACCTTCCAGTTTGGGAGCCCCTCCGGCCTCTCCATGGCACCGCAGAGCCAGGCGGCCTTGACCAAAGCCCATCGCAGTTCTATTGCGGAAACAAATCCATAACAGGCATCGGCATCCGGCATCGTGACGGTGACGACGAGGCCATCACGTAGCAGCCGTCCACTTTCGCAATTATAGTCTCGAACCCTGGCTGGCGTGCGGGTGGTGATGGCGTCAAGCAGCGGCCGGTGCGAGTCCCCGTGGAAGACTTCGGCCGGTGCGCTTGGAAGAATATCTCTCTCCGCGAGCCGGTGGAAGACGAGATCGACGTAAAAGTCATCTGTCAATTCCGCCTTCCGACACTCGCGGAATTCGAGGCCAATCTGACCCTGGTCCCATGCCTCGTGGAGCGACGTCTTGAGCGTGATCATGTTCCAGGCCTTGTCGAGCGAGTCCCGCCCTGTCGATATCCTTCCAATAGTTTGTTCTTTACCTAGGAGAAGGTTTAACCCCTCATCGGCAGCCCCCATATAGCATTCCGTGGCCGCTGCGTGGAAGTGGGATTTCACCCACGCGCGTGGCAGTACGTGACACCCTTCAGCTAGCGTCGAGCCCGTGATGATGCACTTCCCGCCGTCGCGTGCCATTGCTCGATCCTTTTCGGCCTGGCTGCGCCTATAGTTCTTCTCTGCGCAGCTGTCGTCTTTTGCTGCATCCCTCTCCTTTTCCCAAGCGTGTGCGGGACCCAGATCGGGTACGTATTCGACGGGTCTCTTAGGTCGTCCCTCGAAGGCCTGAAAAGGTCTGATGACTATGTATTTTGATGAATACTTTCATCTTCTAAGAAGAACAAAAAGGAAAGAAAATAGGGTTAATCGAACTCACAGTGACGTAGAAGACGAGGTATACAACGAAGATAGTCACATAAATCATCCATTTCTGCTTCCATAAACTCCTCAATCGGTATCAATAGTAGGAGAGCCACATCGTAATTCCTCATTGTCCAAGGCACAGGACTGAATTCTTCGCCCTTCATCATGTCTGCAAGAAGTTGAATCTTGGAGATCCGTTCCTCGTAGTTCATGGCTGTGAGACGTCGTGTTGCCGGTGCCATTTTTTCAACGGCTCAACTTTGCCCGAGAAGGGAAAAAAAAGAGAAAAAAAAGAAAGAAAGGGATATAGGAGGGACCCAAGAGATCAATCAAAAGTTTCTCGAGGTTGGGCACCGATGTCTTGTCAGGAGTTTGAAGATGGCCCGGGTATCAGTCTCTTGGTCGTCCCTCACATCGATGTTTTCTCTGGTGACTTCCTGTGAAAAGAAAACCTGTCGAGCTTTTTTATAGGCGACGAGACGTGTATTTTTAGCTTTAAAGACATTTTAAGCATCATGTGGGTGGCGGTGGTAAGATTTGGCCTGAAAACGAGGAACTTGGATGGTGAGTCTTACATCTTCCTGTCCTTCACCCAAACGCTGTAACATTGCTTCTCCCAGAGCATAAAGGCTCTCTGTTCCTCCCATTTCTTAAAGGATTTTCCTTCCCCTTCTTTACAGACCTCGAGGTCAAAGTTCCAGATGACGCGCGCCAGTAGCACGCGAAACTCCACCCAGGCAAAGTTCTTGCCCAAGCAGTCTCTGCCTCCAGCCGAGAAGGGACGTACAACATCGCGGATATCGGCGGCGAACTCGTCGTGGTCCCAGCCATCGCCGCGGAGGGCATAGGCTTCAGCTTGTTCTGGAGTGAGCCATCGCTCTGGGCAGAATGAATCAGGACTAGAGAAATTTTGTGCCGAACGATTGGCTGCATATGGTGTGACAGAGACGGCCGTCTATCATGCGTTAGTTGGATCTTTCTTTCTTACGAGAACATGTAGATGACTTACATGAGGAGGCACGACGCAGCCTGCAATGATGGCCGGATCACTGCCTGTCACTCTGGAGGGCCCGTTTGCTAACGGGGGACATAGCCTATGCGACTCCCTCAAAACAGCATTGAGATATGGCATGCGAGAAGTAGTTGTCTCGAAGTCGACCTCATCGTCACTCACAGCACGGACCTCCTCCTTTAGTCTCCTCATGGCAGTAGGGTTTTCGCAAAGTAAATGAGCGGCGCTGAGCAGCGACGTCGCGATTGTCTCGCTTCCCGCAAGTAAAAGTAAGATGCAATTTGCCTCAAGCTCCTCGGGAGCCAGAGCAAGCCTGTCCAGCTCGTCGTCCTTTTCCTTACCCTCGCGGAGCGCAGAGCTGACAAAGTCCTGCTCATCCCCGGAAAGCACGCGTTGCCGACGCCCATCAACGCTTCGCCTGATGACAGAAAGAAACGTCTCTTGCAAGCGGAGAAGCCGTGCAGGAGCCAGACGGGTGAGGACTTGAGGGAGAGGAGGGTATAGCCGAATGACCATGAGCAGCGCTGAAAGCTTGAAATGGGTTACCACCATGAGCAGCCAATGATGGTAGGCTTGGCCTTGTAGACACCCAAAGTCCTCACTGAGCGTGACCTTGCCGATGATATCAAAAGTGGCCCAGTTGAACCATGTCCTTAGGTCTGCCGGCCTGGCCTGGGGAGCCTGCTTGTTCCCTCCGACACAATGGTTGCGGAGGTTATCGATCAGCCTATCTGCAAACTCCTGGACAACGGCTTCTTGCCTCTTCGCCGCCCTGAGGGAGAAGAAGTCGTTCTTCAATAGCTTGCGCAATCGGCTGTGGTTCTCATCCGAGGCATCAAAGAGGGACTCAAAGGTCTGTGCATTGGTATAAGCCGAGTGCTTAGGGAAGCCCTTGTTACCGTTGCCACCACAGTAGATATCGTCCCAGGCCGAGTCAACATTAAATGACAATTCATCCGGAGCGATGCGCACTACAGGGCCGTGGGTGTCGTGTAGCCGTTTGATAGCCTCGTGGAGGCGACCTTGCCAGAGCCAGTAAGCGTAGGGGATGCGTGAGGCACCCCATATCGTTGGCCCGGGATATCTCTTCAGGGGATGGAAGAGGACATTGCGGCATGCCCTCAAGAGGAAAAATATCTGACAAAGTCAGCAAGGCCATGTAAGAAGTGGCCCTCGCCCAATTGAGTAACCGAGGGAAAGGAGAGTGAGGGGATGGGAGATGAACTCACAGTCCAAACACCGACTGTCAATGACGCGCACGACGATAGGTTATTGTAAACACTGCTAGCAGCGGTCACGACAAGCTTCACCACGGCCATGCCTGCTGTGAGGCGAAGATGTGGCCTGCGCCAAATCACAGCTGAGCGGTCAAGAGAAGCTCAGTTATCGGCTGGGTGGAGGATTTCAGGGTCCTGGGGCACAAAGTAGAGCAGAAAGAGAGGGCGTGGTGGCCCCAGTTTAGGACGAGGCGACGAAAAGATCAGCCAGGAGCTCACTTGCAGCCTTGGCTGTTCTATGCCATGCAGAGACGTTGGAAGGATGCCAAGCGAGCGACTGATGGCTTGCTTGTTTTCCAGGCCAAGCGGAAAGGTGTACTGTACTGTACATACATATAAGTGGAAGTACGTGACAGGTGAAAGCAGAGCTTTTTGACTTAAGTATACAGTCCTCTGTCGGCTTTCTCTCACTTAACCAAGGGAGAATGTAACTGCCCGCCGTCCCCTAGAGTAGAAACCACGCCGGACACCTGGGAGGATGAAGAGGCGACCAGAGGCGGAGGATATCGTCATTTGGCGCTTTCGGCGGCGTATTCCATGCAGCAGGTTGCCAGGTAGCATACCGACTGTCCATTTTCACCTGATCAGCGGCGAAGGAGGGCGGAAGCTGTTGGCATCAATTGTTACACTGGACGGTGGACCTGTTGGCTATTCCCCCTCGAAGCTCTCGACGCCATGGGGATCCATTATCTTGCTTGTAGTTTCCTTGTTAGCCGAAGCCCTGTATGAACATATGTACGTACGTAGCGTAGCATCTTGGGGGAACCACATATGTGGCTCTGCCGTGTTGGCCTTGTTGTGTGTAGGCAATGCTTCGTGATTGTTGTTGCATACATTAATAGCAGGTAGATATCGCAGAGGCGCAGACTCACTTGAAGGTTAATTGCACCCCCCCCCCCTTGTCTCATGCACTTGAGAGATCGTCACCCAGCTCCACCTGCGCAGGGCGGGGCGAGGCCCTGACACGATTTACCGACAGTGCGCTACGCCGCTAAAGTCTGTGGGTTCTGAAGACTACAAGTATTATTAGACCCAAGTTGTCGAGGCCCTTTCTTCTTGCCTCAGATAAATCCTTCAGATGAAGTGCTGAAGTGGGTGACAGCGGCTGCAGGAAAGTGATATCGAGCTGTTTGTCTCCATGCGACGCGTTTGACTGCAGTGGCTTGGCGCTATAAAAAGACTTCAATATTCCCAAATTCTTGTTGCCTGGAAAAGCTTCCGATCTGATGGTTGGAGGGAGGGGAGAAAACGTTGAAGGTCCTCTTTCTTGGTAGAATCGGGAGGGCGTAGGATAGTACATATGTACATATGTATACATATATACGTAGAATACGACTTTCTATTTTGGGCAGGTTCGACTTCGCAGCTACCCAAGGCCGCAGCAAACCGCCTCAATCGTGCATACCCAAGGTAGGTGAAATACAATATGTGTACTTTTGATATGTAACTGGGAAGTGGCGATTTGATGATTAACCGATTGAACGGTCATGTGAAACAGATAGAGATTAATAAAGCACTTTCTCTTGATCAAGGTGAACAAGTTGTGGGACTTCTGTTCAGGTTACTTGTATTAAGTCTTCCTTCAATCGAATTCAATGGGCATTAGACACTCCAATCATGCCTCGTATATCACCTTGTTTATAGCAAGGCCGTTTGAACAAGAATAAATGCACAAGTCGTCCGTTCTGCCTTTGAGCAGTATGTTGCTAGGCAATTAAACATGGAAAGAGGCAGATCATCAAGTGAGTCTCTCAGATGAGTCAACCCTGAAATCTCTGGTGACGGCAATGCCTGGGGCGGCACTACCAGTAAAACCCTGCCCACGCTCGGCTTGAGAGACTCTGGTTGTGCCATGCGGTTGCGCACCAAAGCTCGGCTCCGCCAGCGACTGATTGCACGGTTCAATAACAATGCTGGCGCTGGTGTTGCTAGGCCTGGGGTTGTGACCAAGGCTTCCATGACTGGCGTGCCGTAGACTTGCCTCTGGGCTGGGCTCCATAAAGCCGCCAGAGCCTTCCTTCATCTTTGAGAAATTATTGGTAGAGTTCTGACTGCGGTGGGACTTGTTGCTGAGAAGCTTGTCGCGAAGGGAACGGAGCGATGTGTAAAGGCTCTTTGTAAGAGGGCCCTTGCCAATAACAGCCGGAAGCAAAGGAACGCAAGCACACATGATGCCTACGGAGCATTCGATTGTGTTGACAAGGATGACGTTGAGAAGCCCGCCAGTGAAGTTCTCGCCATGCTCAGCGAATTGCCAACGATAGTAGGCTCCCACGATGCTCATGATGCAGCAACTAAACTAGGTTAGATGATGCGAGGAAAAGATCTAAAAGTAAAATATGCTTACAAGAGACCAGTAGAAAACAGGGCGACCAATCCCCACCTCTTCTTGCTGGCGAGCTGTAGGTTCAAGACTGCAGGAATAGGCAGAGAGAGAATGTATACGTCGGTAAAGACATTCAAAATAGCCATGGACTTGTTGACTTCTGTGGTCTGATCGGTAGGAAGGAAGACGAAAAGAAAGAAGAGCGTCGTGTAAATCACAGTGATGAGGACCATACCGACGAGGGAGCCGATGCGCGTTGGGTAGCTTGGCCAGAAGACGCGGTAGTAAAACATCAAAAGAGCTAGCTTGGTGAAACCAATTGCAGGCTCGGTAAGCGCTGCCATCACTTTCGCGGGCTATTACTAAAGTCAGCTACTGTTTCACACATTTGGCTACTTGGAACTCACGTTAATAAGCTTCATCAGGTCTGACAGGTAGACATTCCACATGTTCTTGCCAACACCGTGCTCGCAAACTATATGCTCAATCAGTGAGCGTCACCAATGTTATATGGTGCCATTAACTCACGCCAAATATTGATACCAACGTAGGCTGCCTGGCAGAGTAGGGCGATGAAGACGACGACTACACATCATGTTCAGCACTGGATCGCTGCCCTCCAAGGACCTGTAAGGACTTACGGTCGTCCCACCAAGGCTTCCTTTGAATAACACCACGCGCCCATAATCTTGACCCAACGAAGATGGCTGCTAGGGCGATGAAGATTGAGGCGACGGCGATGTACGTTGGTCCTCGGCTCGATGTATCTGCGAACGGCAATATGTCGTCGCGGGGCGGTTTCATGGCCGGGACCGTGGATGGGTCAATACCGGGCGGTAGAGCCTCCATAATGTCTGGGGATCCTGTTCAGAGGTCTGTCTAAGAAATCAGGTGCTCGACTTGTTGAAGAAAAGTGCCCTGATGCGCAGTTCGCTGGAGACTTTGAGGTATAGCTGGCAAGGTGGCAGGGTCAATAGGATTGAAAAAGATTCGCCACTTTGTGAAAAGAGGGACATTTAGAACAAGGCTCGTATAACGACAGTATAGGGTGCAACATGTAAGACTCGACATCCATTCACGGCGATGAACGTCGGAAGCGGAGCACCGAAACACTCATCAGGCCGCTGATCTGGGAGGCCAACGTGCCATCGCGAAATCGCTAGTTGCCAACTTCAGCAATCATCGGGCCGCTCGTCCGTAAGCCTGCCACGATACTTGGGCGTGTGCGTTGATCCGTGAGGGAGAGCGGGTGGGCGCTCTGTTGGCTGTGGTAACAGTAACATCGCTCTGGTCATCTAATGTACATGCATACGGAGTTCCCATTTTCGTATATCGTACCCCACAGGACCTGGCAGACGATGGATGCGAAATCTGTTTGTTACAGACGAATAAGTGCTTGACCGCTTGCTGTTACTGTAGTATGTAGTATGTGGCAAACGATCAATACCGGGGACGAATTTGCCATTTTTGATTCGACTCTGCATCCCTCATGTCGTTGATTGACTCAATGTGGCATCGACTACTATGCGCTTTGGAGAAGGGAATGTCTGTTTGGGGGCGAATGTTGTTAATCTTATGGTCCTCTTGTAGAGTAGGATGGGCACTACGTCCGTAAAATGCCGCGACGGGCACCAGAAATAAGCTGCTGGAAATATCGCAGGGATAGTGGTGTGCTGTTGGCAGAAGCCATATTGTTTGGTGTGTTGGTGTGATGGGAACCTTGTGCTGGAAGTGGTGGTGGGAGGGGTAATATGAGTTGTAGAGGAATTGATTGCCAACCAGTACTATTAGTAGCAGCAGTAGCAGCAGCTACTAGTAGCCTGGTACTACTATTACTACTAATATAGTATTGCGTGCATATCCGGACTTGCTCCAGGATGGGTGGGTCAGGGTGGAATTCCGGGACGGAAGGAGCTGATGGCGAAGCGGGGTAGAGCAATTGCCTGGCCCATGCTCCCCAACAGAGTGAGAAGTAAGGGCGTCTCTTTCACTTGTAATTCCTCAACGGCACGTCGATGCTTACGAATGGTGTAGTCTGCGCCCATGCTCATGTTATCACGGATACAGAATCGAAGAATTTCGTGAAAAGGCAGTGATGATGTTTCCACACCTACAGAGCACTGCAGCCGTTCCTGCTAGGGTACGGCGTAGTAAGTTGGTGTCTCGGAACTTTTATTGATGATAATCAGTCCCATGTGCTAACAATGGGGTCTCGGCAGTTATTCAACAGACGGGTTAACGTCACTCATTAATTCAAGTTGCTACCCTAACGAATACGGATAACGCACGGGAACGCGTTTAGGCATCATGCCTTGATACCATGCCGCTGCTTAATGAGATCGGCTGCTCGCTCGGCGACAGCATACACAGTGGTTTGGGGGTTGCCTCGTGTTGCGAGCGGCAGGACGCTAGAGTCGACGATGCTCAGACCCTTGACACCATACACGGCGAGCTTGGGATCCACTACACCACCCTTATCTCTCGGAAGCATGGCACAGGTGCTTGTAGGGTGCCAACAGCTCAGCACTGCCTTGCGTACGTAGTCCTTGACCTCGTCCAGGTTGCTCATGTCCTTGGGAGCACCATTGCTGCGGCGACCATCGGCCTTCAGGTACTTATTCAAGGGTGCAGTGTGCGCAATGGTATCAATGTACCGGAGATGGCGAGCCAAAACCTCAATGTCCAAAGGATGCTCCATGTACCTGGGATCAATGGTTGGCTTGTCAGCTGGGTTCGCAGAGTTGATGTGTGATCTTCCACGAGACAGTGGGAATAGAAGCGCCGCGCAGATTGTGAAGAAACTCCCCCTATTCCCGGTCTTGTGGATAATGTCGACACCTGCACCCTCAGGGATGAAGTTACCACACGCGGCATATGTGAAGAGATTTCCAGTGCCCTCTTCTGGTTTGCTAAGCAGCGAGCGAACATATTCGGCATGGAGAGGGGAAAAGGGCCCAGGTGTGGGGTCTGCAGTGGTTGCATCCATAACCTCCTTGTAAGTGGCTTCGGCATCTGGTCCTGATGTGAAGTCCTTGACCGGCACCAGCGCACCAGCATAGTTTCCTGCCAAGGAAAAAGGACCCGTTTTCTCGGCCGCATACTGCTGCATCGCGGCACCAATAGCCTCGGGTTCTTGCCGACTCAAAGCGTCCATAGTCTGGACACCATCGACGACCTCGAAGCTGACACCTGCGTTGGGGTGGTCCTGGAGATTCTCTCCCACGTTTGGGTTGTCCACAAAGACGTGGATACCCAGCTTCTCGAGGTGCTGCCGGTCACCAACACCAGAAAGCTCCAAGAGCTTGGGCGTGCCAAAGACACCTGCTGCTAGGATTATTTCCTTGGTGGCTGAGACGGTAGATGTCTTGCCATCCTTCTGAACTTGCAGCCCTTTAGTTTGAGCATCTCCTGATGTGGCATCGAAGAGAACCTTTTTCACAATCACATTGGTCACGATGTGGAGGTTCTTCCTTGCTTTGGCTGGCTCGAGGTATGCAGTAGCTGAATCACTTCGTGTCCTCGATTCAGGGTCGATGCTCATAGCATTGATATAACCACCATACATGGTCCCGGAGAAAGGGTCTGCCGAGGCAGGATATCCTAGCGTGCTAAGAGTGTCAACCCAGGCGGAGGGCAATGGATCATTTACGACGACGTTATCGGGGAAAGACGCCTGAACAGGCCCATCAGTCGCGCGGACCTCGTCGTTGATATAGTCGAGGCGAAGGTGCTTGCATACAGCATCGTTCGGTCGAGAGAGCGTGTGGAATTTCCTGTAGTAGGGTGCCATGGTCTCCCAGTCCCATCCCGGGTTCCCAAAGCTCGCCCAGGCATCGACCGCCGACTTGGAGTTTGCGACAAAAGCCTGTCCATTGATGGCGCTGGAGCCTCCTAAAAGCTTGCCCTGGGACAAAGGTACAATCTTTCCGTTCAAACCTTTCTGTATGACTTCATGTTAGATGCCTCTCCATCGTTGCGCTCGATCGATTGTATCGGATATCGTACCTGGGGGACCGTGCGGTAATCCCAGTCAAAGTCTTCTGATCCCAGTAACGAAGGCCAAAGTGCCGGAGTTCGGACCCTAGGATCTGCAGTATGCTCACCACCGGCTTCAAGGACGAGCACGGAGGTGTTGGGGTCCTCAGTCAGGCGTGCAGCGACGACGAGGCCAGCCTGACCACCGCCGACAATGATGAAGTCGTGCATAGAATCCATTGTGGATCAAGAATCTATGATGGTGAAGAAAGCAAGCTACTTGAATGAAAAAGAAGGAAAATCAGAGTATGGTATGTTTATTCATCAAACACTGACAGGTTTCACAAGACGGGTTGAGATCCCCGTGTCCAACGCGGGGCCTAGTGATGATAAAGAGCTTGATCAAGGCCGGGCAAGTGTATGTGCGGCGTACGTGTACTCCGTATTTCTATGGCTACTAACGGTGCTATTGCTAGTAACTCCGTTTGCTCTACGTACAATTCTTGCTTAGTCAAGCTGCCCCCCTCATGTCCGACTATATGCGTCGATGCCACGCAGCATGACATTGCTCCTGTCGACATCTCGTTACATGGCAGGCAAGCCCACCTCGGTCTCTGTAAGAGAGCGTCATGAAACGAATTAGCCCCAATAACTGACCATCACGCCACTCTGGTAATGCGCTATTCCGGTGTGGTGTGTTACTAGTTAGTGTACAATACCTACTTGTACATAGTCGTCGAGCGCCCCTGTCAGACTAAGCCCACGTCCCCCTCATTATTCAAATGCCCCGCCCCCCTCTCCCGTACATACACCTTGACTCTCGGGTCCTGGAAACCGAGCTCGAGAACGTGGAGGTTGGACGGCCGCGTGCCTCTCTGCCCATCTTTACCGAACGCCAGGTCGTAGCGCTCGAGCATGGCCGCGAGCACCAGCTTGATTTCTACGGAGGCTACGAACCGACCCGGGCACGCAAAGCGCCCATGGCCGAAAGTTATGTGGTCCTTATCAGTTGAAGAATATTGGTTCCGCGGGAGAGTAGCAGCTGCGGTACCGTGATGGTGTTTGCGGCTATAACGATAACCGTCGAATTTCTCTTGCTCTCGACCTATGCTTGACGTATTGACAACGCAGATGTAGGTGTCTTTGGGCAAGACAAGACCATCAGATAAGGTGATTTGTTCCTTGACCATGCGCTTGAAGCTGACTGCAGGGCATTACAGTTAATTAGCATTGCTAAAAAGGGCATGGGAGATGCGTGACAACCATCACTTACTTGGACTCGGCGCATTCACCCGTTGCGATTCTTTCATAAAGCTGTCCATCTTGACCAGCTTTGACGTACTTCCCTTGGTCCAGCCGCCATCTTCTGCAAGGACTTTGCTCACCTCAGCCCGTAGCTCGTCAATATATTCGGGCCTGGCAGCGAGGTCGTACAAACAGTCAACCAGGCCGGCCGACACGGTATACAAAGATCCAATGACTGAGAAGACGTAGCGCGTTGCCAGATTTTCGGCTCCCCGCTCCTCTCCTTGCGCGCCGTCCATCATCCACTGCAGCACGTCCTCGGGCTTCTCATAGCCCTTGACGTCTTCCATCTTTCGCCGGCGATCATTTATGATTGGGACCAGGTATGAGCGGACGCGCTCGAGGCCGCGGTCCAGCTTGAGCTTTGTAGGTAGGATCGGTCCTAGGATCGGATGCAAGGCTGCCGGGAGACACTTCAGTATCAAGGCCGTCAAGAAGATTTGCTGCGTTGTGTGTAAGTTTGTTTCGTGCCAGTCCTCGTTGCGACACAGATCCAGCCCGACCCAGGTCCGTGAAGTGAGGCGAGAAATGATCCTCGTCATGATGGTATTCAGGTCAATTCCAACCCATTGATCTGGTTCGATGCTTTATTTAGTATCAAACTTACAAATATCTCTGGAAAGGGGGTCTTGTCTTACCTTTGCAAGGTGGAATCTCCAGATTCAATGCGTAGTCGACTTCGTCTGCCAAGACAGGCACCAAAGAAGCCAATCTTGGTGTGAGCTTGTTGCGAATTACGTTGAAGCTTAGATGACTCCCTTCGAGGATACTCATCCCGGTGTATTTGCCTTGCATATCCTTTGGTGAATATCATGTCAGGCACCATCAACATTTGCGTTTACCCCTTACTATACAGACCACTTACATACGACAGCGCCTCGATAGGATATAGCTGATGATCATGCAGATTTTGCAGCTCTTCTACGTAGCGCTGCGGCAGCACCGTCGAATTCGAATCGGGCCTGACAATGGTGAAGCCAGTATCCTTGTACTACAAGTAAAGGATTAACATTTTCTCCCACGTGCGATCAAGGCTTGTTCAAACTCCCTCTGGCTCACCTGCTCCCATGCTTCTCTTGTAATGTCCCATCCCTTGAGCACGAAGCGGTATCGCGTCAGCAGAAGCGGCTCAAACGGCCATTTCCGACCTGCAATAGGCAAGCTCGGCAGAACAGCGTGCTTTGTGCATTTCGAAGCCTGTGATAGTAGGATAGAGACGAGGGCGACAGTTGCCCAGAGACAGAAGACGGGCAGCCGGTCCAGCAGGTCCTCTGATCTCACGCCGCCCACCGACAACCAAGTCATAATCAATAACGGCTCCTCGTGGTTTCAGCTTTTGCGCATTGAGCAAGTTTAAGAAGACTTCTCGTTCGTTGTCCCGAATCAGTACCCAATCTTTTGCTGAAGCTTTTGACATATGACATGTCATTTGGAAGGGTACTTAGTACTTAATACTAAGACAAGGGCTAACCCATTATCTTGCAACATGGAAAATCATAAGATGGCAAAATCGTTCTCGGGGTTGCGTGCCTTTGGTCCTATCAGGCTATTAGTACGGAGCATTCGGTTTTCGCTGGTGGTTCCTGATGGAGTTAGTGGGCGTGAATCTAACGGATTTGCTAGTCGGCTTGATCCTTGTCCGTCTGTTCTGACTGGGGATGTTTTCTTTGGGAGGGAGGTGTGGGGGGAAGCCCAAGACGAATGAGTTCTCTGCGCCTCTGTTGGTGTTGGCGGCACGGAATCGTCGTATACTCCGTACTCGTTACATTTGCGCCTGCGAACCAAGGAGATCCATGGAGGCAGCCGGGTTTTATCAGGGAACCAACTTTGTTCCTATGACATACCTCAAGTGTACCATCATCGGTTCACTATAACAGGTGCCAGCGGGGGAGGTCGATAAAAGATGGGGCGGTAATGAATGGCGAAGAGTTCATTACTATACATATGGTTGCTATATCCTGTGATCTGGGAAGCACACGCAGACGCACAGATGGGGAAACTGGACTTTTCTTTCTCATCTTGCGACTCGACTTAAGCTTCGGATCCGAAAATCTGGGCTTGCAATCAATTCACCCGTTTGATATATATATGACCCTGTCCGATCTTGGGTTGAAAACAACTTCCCTCCTGCATATTTAAGCTCCTGCATAGTCTTTCAGCTTAACGTTGTACACTATGCGGATAACGGTTGATGTCGATGTTTCGGCGAAACGGCTAGTCAATGGGCTGACCAACAGCTACGATGACCATTATGGCTTTGGATCCATGTCCTACGCCATATACGACACGGCGTGGGTGTCTATGGTCTCGAGACGGATCGATGGGCGCAAGGAGTGGCTTTTCCCATCTTGCTTCCGGCTCATCGTCGATGCGCAAAGGGACGGCGACGGCGGCGGTGGATGGGAGGGCAATGCCACGGACAAAGATGAGATCCTCAACACTGCCGCTGCCCTCCTGGCCTTCCGCAAACATTCAGACGATGAAACCGTCTCTGCAGAGACTATCGAGTACATGACGGAGCGAGCGAGAAGCTCCCTCGACAAGAGCCTGCAGCGGCTCAGCCTCCGAGACGCATTGCCGGTCGGGTTCGAGATGATACTGCCGGCGCTGCTGGGCTACCTGGAGGAGGAGAGAATATCATTCGACTTCCCTGCCCGGCGGCGCCTCATGGAGCTCAGGGCGGAGAAGATGGCCCGCGTGGACCTGCAAGCCGTCTACGACGGGGCGAAGTCCACCATCCTGCACTCGCTCGAAGCCTTCGTCGGCGAGGTCAACTTTGACCAGGTCCGGCAACACAGCGTCCTCGGCAGCATGATGGGCTCCCCTTCCTCGACGGCCGCTTACCTGATGAACGCCTCGGAGTGGGACGACGACGCCGAGAAGTATCTTCGCCACGTCGTCGGCAGGGGTCGCGGCGGAGTTCCGAGTGCCTACCCGTCGACGTATTTCGAGATGACGTGGGTGATTTCAACGTTGCTTGAGAATGGCTTCAGAGCCGAGGAGGATTTGGGGATGGAGAATCTCGGACTGGTCAAGAAGGTTCTCGGTGATGCTTTCCGGGATGGACAGGGGGTCATTGGGTTTGGTGAGTTGTAGTATTCTATCGCGAAACAAGTTCATTGCCAGGAGACTAAACAAGAAGCCAGCACCTTCCATGGAACCGGACGCCGACGACACGGCCAAGGGAATCACGACGTTGAACCTCCTCGGCGTGCCTACGTCTTCGTCACGTTTGGTGGAAGAGTACAAGAATCATTTCCATCATTTCAGGACTTATAGGGGCGAGCGGGACCCGAGCGTGACCACCAACAGCAATGTCCTCACGGCTCTGTGCACGAGCCCAGATGCTGCGAGTCATCAAGAGGCAATCGAAATGGCCGCAAGATTCCTCTGTACCACGTGGTTCCGAGACGCGAGCGGCGTGCAAGATAAATGGGTGAGTACGTTGGTATCCTTTTCATTCACAGAAATAAAAGATAAAACTGCTAATGCGACGACTTAGAACGTATCATCCAACTACACCCTCATGCTCATGGCACGCTCCCTCACGTCAGTGCTATCTCTATGGTCAGAAGGAGTCCTTGAACTGGCATCCCAGCTGCTCCGGGATGTCTTGGTCGTGCTGTTCCAAATTGTGCTTCGACTCCTTCGTTCACAAAGGGAGGATGGCTCGTGGGACGGCAAACGAGAAATCACAGCCTATGCCATCATCGCAATGAACACGACAGCTAGCCTTCCCATCGTCAAGCCCATCCAGGCCAACGTTGATTCGGCTCTCCAGCGAGGTAAAGAGTACCTCCTATACCAGCGACTAGCCCGTTCGTCTCAGCCGGAGTACATTTGGATCGAAAAGGTCACATACGGCTCTTACAACCTCTCAGAAGCTTTCACCCTGGCGGCGCTGAAATGCTCGCCACCCGCCTGCTCAGACCGTATCTCGGATATCCTGCCCAAGACCATCAACGCCACTTTGAGGTGGACAAAGTTATTTGCGATGATACCCTTGTTCAAAAGCACGCCCCGGTGGCTGCTCGAGGCATCGGCGATCGAGGGCTCGTTGCTGAGGGACCGTCTGCGAGAGAAGTGCATGCGGGTTTTCCCGACCAAAACGAGCACCAAGGAGAAGCACATGGCTTTCATACCCTTCACCTGGACGTCTGGGAACAACATGCACGGCGCGCCTCTGGGCTCAGATATGATGGTTGAGCTGATGGTCATCTCGGCGCTGGCGTACCAGGTTGACGAGTTTATCGAGAGCCGGGTGGTCGATTTGCCCATCGAAGCTGTGAGGCGTCTCAAGGGTGACATTGCCCGCCTCTTTTCCGAGGTTGAAGCCGAAGAGGCAAAAGAAGAGGAAGAAGAAGTAAAGGAGAAGGAGGAGGAGGAGGAGGAGGAGAAGTCTGGGAAAGTCAACGGGATGGCAGGAGGCCTCAAGAGCTTCATGCGATACCTCTGGCACGCACCGTACGTGAGAGTCGCTCCGCCGTACCACCGCGCGCAGCTGAAGCACACGATTCAAACCTATCTGGTCGCGCACCTCACCCAAGCTGAGGACAGCCACCGCCTCGCGAGCCAGTCGTCGGTTACGAATGGCGGCGGCGGCGGCGGCGAGTACAGCAAGGTCTACGAGTCGCCCGCCGACACGTCGCTCTACGGCTGGACGCACTCTACTTCCGGAGATCACACCGCGGGTCCCGTGGCCGTATCGGCATTATTCTGCATGCTGAGCCGAGGCGCTGACTGCCTCCCTTCGGCGCGCGCAAAGTACGTTGCGCAGAACATGTCCCGCCATCTGGCAGCCCTGTGTCGGCTCTACAACGATTACGGCTCCGTGGCCCGTGACAGGGAGGAGAACAACCTGAACAGCGTCAACTTCCCAGAGTTCCAAGGGGTGGTCGAGGTTAGAAAGCAAGAGCTGTTGCAGATCGCCGAGTACGAGAGGCGGTGTCTCGTCGCTTGCTTGGCCGAGCTGAGACCGTTGGTGGCAGAAGACGTGTTTGCGACGCTCAGCATCTTTTATAACTCGGCCGACATGTATGGGCAGATGTATGTGTTGAAGGATTTGACGCCTTCTATCAAGTCACAGAGGTAAAGTGGCGGGAAATGAAGCCTTGTGTCTTGCAATCCTACTTGATCGGCATGAAGGTACTGACAAGTAGATCTGCAGCTTGTAGCTATGCTCCCTGCTCACTTTCAATATTAGGCATCCTTTGACTTTCGCTTCCCAAAAACCCGCTGTCCAAGTATTTGCGTGCTACAATGCGTCAGCTGTGCCAACGCCACGAAAACAGCCGTCAAGAGACAGGCCTCGGCTACTTTAAGAATGGGCTTCACCAGACGCCATGAAGGTGTTATGGTCTCCGAGATTGCATGGTGATGGCGTTCGATCAGCCCGAGGCTCAAGATACTCGTGGCATCATTCGCCAGCCATATGTGATACTGTAAGACGTATGTCTCTAGACTGATGCGCCCCAGCGCAGCGGGCAAGCTCAGATACAGACGCCTCAACTTCGGGGTCGAATTGCGGACCGCGAGGACCGCGACTAGGACGAACGGGGATGCGTACGGATGAATTGCGTTGTAGTCATACTTTGGAAACATGTTCCCCATTCCAAATGGCGAGGGAAAGATGAGGCAGTATGTATAAAGAGCGATGATGAACACGCTTCCAGATATAAAACAACGCGGCAGATTAAATCCATCATGACGACGTGACCCGTCCCCAGGCATTGCATCTGTAAGAGCTTTCCGATCCGTCGGGATTCCGCCAGCTCCTCCGTCGGTCAGCGGCTCAGGGCTTTTACCCTCTTCCAGCCTGATTCTTTTTTGTTGGGAATTCCACAGGGCGACTAGCATGCCCGCAAAGGGGGCGAACCGATCAAGCGACAGCCTGAACCGCATCTCTTCAGCGGACCAGTAAACTCCCAACGCTCGCTCCGTTGCCCGGCTGGCGCCTTCCAACACCCCGGGGGCAGAAACGAGCAGGTTCGAGAGCAGGAGAGCAACGACGACTTTGACGGTGAAGAGACGTGGGCTGAGGTTCCACCTCGGCTTGACGCGGAGCGTGGTCCATGTGGTTATGAACCAGAAGGATATGCATGGGGAGAAGTAGTAAGAGAAGTAATTGGTCGTCATCATTGTCAGCGGCAACAAAGCGCAGAGAGCGTTCAGCCGGAACAGGACGGCGAGCACGTGGCGCAACTTGTAGCTGTCTGGCAGCAGCAGCATCGTCGCCTCATTTGATGCGATGTCGGTCATGCCTCGGAGCATGTACGTGGACTGACCGTAAGCGGACAGGAAGAAGTACATGCCGATGAAGAGACGGACCACCTTGTACACCGGGAGAACAGTCGAGCTGTGGGTGTAGTGGTAGATGAGGATGAGTCCCTGCATCAAACCCTTGAGCTCATCCGATTGCTCCCTCGCAAGGTACCCCGCCGACCTGGCGCCGACCGTCCTGCCCATCCAGAACGCGGCAGCCAGCCAGACGACGCACATCATGAGAGACAAGCCTGAGCTGAAGTGCCTCTCGGCGCCATGGAACGCTCCTGATCTATCTGCGAGCCAGCTCCAGGTCAAGGCAAGAGCCATGTGCCCGCAGGCCAACTCCACCTGCCGCCACCAAGCAGATACGCCACGGAATAGAAAGAGCAGCAGTCTGATGACCAACGCAAAGGCCAGAGAAGGACCCAGCACGCGCCGTGTAATAGTCGACGTCATCCTAGGCGGCGCAACGCAGCAAGTCCCCCTTGGCGAGGAAAGGGGGGGATTCTTCCGGCCAAAAAAGCTGTTGCAACGAGCATCCAGCGCGATGCGGAACTGAAGCCTTGCCACGGCTGGGCTCACGTGCACGCCCATCTCGTCGTGCGCGCCCTCTGGTATCCCGTCCGTCAAGCCGTTGTAGGACCACAGCACCCGGGATCTCAGCTCCGGCGAAGCGGCGGCGAGCAGCAGCTCGTTCATGTACTCCAGCTTCCGCGGGGTGAGTGTGTCTTCGCGCCCGCCGTCGAGGCTGCCGTACTCGGGGTAAAGCACCGGGGAGACGAGGATCTGGTCCTCCTCCGAGTAATAGGCGTCTGTAGGAGAAGCGATGATGCTCTGATCGAGAGTGGTTTGATGAAGGACGACGGCGCCGTTGATGCGGTTCACGCCTTGGATGAATATGTCCAGGTCCTCGTCGCCTGCGAACGCGGCAGCCCAGAACGCGGGCGTTCCCACTATCAACAGAGCTGCCTTGTCGGCGAGGTCCGCTGCTGCATCCGACATATGCTCTTGTCCTTGTTGTTGTTGATGCTTTTGAAATAGAGTCAGCTGGGAATCGAGGGTGGTGCTGTTGATCCACGTGTCCCAGATATAAACCAGGGTGACGCCCTGAGCCTCGAACCTCTGGTCGCTGTGCTTCTCGGCCTTGGCCATCCGCTCCCGCGCCTGGTCCGGGTCGAGCTCCGTGGCGGCCGCCCAGAAGATCTGCCTGATGGTCGAGTCCCCCAGGAACATGATCTTCCGGTCACCTACGCAAGCCCTGATGTCCTTGGCCTTGTAGTTGCCGAGGCGGCAGCCGTTTGGCTCCCACGCGTGGTGGCTTCGAAGCCTGCCTTTTTCGTCGAGGCTAGATGGCGTCCAAGAGCCGGTTTCCAAAAGAGCCCGGCAGCCATATTTGTCTTTATCGGGTAGAGCTATTGAAAGAGAAAATCGCAACAAGTCAGTCATACATATATCGACCGGAGAGTTTACTGCAGTGTAGACAATGGGAAAAATCTCATTCACCCCATTCTTTGATATACAGTAGAGCGCATACAATGGCACACAGCGTGTACGCAAGGGGCACATTCCGAAGCAGAATCATGTTTGGTTCTTGACTAATAAGAGCCGTGTCACCTAGACACAAGCCAGCAACGAGAGAACCGGGAACACGAGGTGAAAGGAAGTCAAGCACGTTGTCTGATGTGGCGGTCACGTACGTACGGCAAGATTTGTGCGTGCATAAATGAAAGGAACTCGTCTTACTATTGCGGAAAGGTCAGGATTCCCCCACGACTGAAGTCAGGGATGGCATCGACGTACGCAAATCTCCACCGCACTAAAGCGATATGCATATGCATATGCATGTAAGATTTCTTCCTTTTTGCTTTCGTTGCTTGCCCATGTGACGGCCAAAGTCCCAGCTTTGCCGTGTCAATCACTGCTTGTAGGATCAAGTCCCACACTAGGCATATGTTCACGATTCATGAGAGTGTAGTGATGGTCTGTCTACTCATAGAGACGGCTGGCTTTCAAGCAATATTCGCAACTAGATACATAGGTGCATAGGTGCATATGTACATACTACACATGTGCCCTGCCTACTACTGGTAGTTTTCAAAGTGATAGCCATTACTCTTCACCATGCGATTGTCGGCTACTACCCGATTCGCTAGAGATCCATTGCCAATCACCCCATTCTCCATGAGCTTCCAGTGGGCCAACCCCGACGTTGAAGACCGCTGGTGCCTCCCCAGCGCCTTGATGATGGCCCTGGCCACGGGCTCAACCTCCTCAGGATCAACACCGACCGAAATCCTTATGTACGGATCCTCGTCGTGGATAAAAGGAGTAGAGGGCCAGATGCGGGTGACGGAGAAGCCCAGGCCACCGCCCTTTGTCATGCCCACGTTCTCCTCCTCGGCGGCCCTGAGCACCAGGCTCGTGAAGTCGTCCAGGCTCGGACGCTTGTTCATGTGCTCGCCGCCCAGGAGCCTGATGGTCACCACGTTGCCGCCGTGGCTCCAGCCGAGCTTGCGCCAGTGGACCGGGTAGTTGAACGTGGCGGCAGCGACGGTCGAGCTCTGCTTCTCCAGCAGCTGGTAGAGCTTCTCCGCGTTGGTGGTGAGGAGGTGCATGCGCGACTGGTGGATCTGGAAATCAATGGGCGGGAGCACGTTGGCTTGACGCGAGTACAGGGTCGTGCCCGTCACCTGCCGGATGAGGCCGATGGTCTCGTGGAACACCTCTGGATAGACGAGGAACCCGCACATGACAATGTCCATGCCCATCTGGATGTACTTGTGCGCGCTCTCATAGTAGAGAACGTTGGGGTATTGAGGCCCGTCAAACCAGTCGTACACGGCCATGCCACCCGAGACGAGGGTGCCGTCAATGATGAGGAACCGGTCTGACCACCCCGCTCGATCGGACACGATCTGGGAGAACCTCCGGATGTCCGTCGTCTCCAGGCCGATGGTGTTGGCCATGGGGTCGAGATAGACGGCCTTGGCGTTGTGCTTCTCCGCCGCGGCCACGATGTCCTCGGCGTCGAAGGAGTCGGCGTTGACGACCTTGACGTGGTTGAGAAGCCTCAGCTGGTCAAAGCACTCAAAGTAAAGATAAGGAGAGATGACGATGGTGTCACCCGCGGTGACGACCTTGCTCATGACAAACTGCTGCAGGACAGTAAAGGCCGCGACGCCGCTAGATGTCAACAGCAGCTTGAGCGGCAGCCTCTCGTGGCCGAGGCCGAGGGCTTTGAGGAGCCTCGCTTCCATCTCCTTGACGTCTGAAGCTCCGTAGCGGTCATAGTTGAGCCCGTTGGACTGATGATATGCGGGGTCAAACCACCAAACAGTCTTGGACTGGTCGTAAGCAGGACTCGCACGTTCGTAAAAGGTCCCGACGAATGACTGAAGCTGGATCAATGAGCGGTAGCGCTCTTCCATCTGCCAGGGTGTCAGGAAGAAGGGCGACAGCTCTGATGACGAGGTTTGTGTCTGCTGGCTCTGGCTCAGCGTCTTGGTGATGGCGAGCTGCATCTCAAACTCGGACGTGAGCTGCTCCAGGCGGACCAGCTCCTGTAGGAAAACGCCATTGCACCACTCATCCACGCGAGCGCCTATCTGCTTCTCGATCTCGGCTCGCTCATCGTACCGCTTCTTAATGAGGACAGTGCCATCTTTGAGACGTGACAGTAGTAGAGACCAGGATTCAGCAATGGACAGCTTGGGTGTCTCGTACGATCTTTGGTCTTTCTGTCGTAATGATGCCAGATGATGGTTGCTTAACGGATGATTCTTTGAGAGGGGATGCCCTTGTGAGGGCAGTTGTCCATTTTGGATAACCATTGTGTGCCAGGGAAACGAGGGTCAGACAGTGACTCAGGTTGGCTTGATTTTGGTATTTCTTCCTAATCTAAAGACGAGAGTCCTGAGAACTTGTCTTGTCAAAGAGGTCAGGGCGGGTTACAACTACGCCTCAGCATGTGGAAACTCGAACGAGGATTTTACTATTTATGCAGTGAGCATGTTTAGACAGACGCACATAAGACGTTGCAACTCTCACCTTTACCGTCACACTTTGGCCCCCAATCAAAGCGTCAAATAGGGTGTATAGCCGGAAGAGAGAGAGGGGGGGGCCTAAGAATTCATTCCGCATTGTTCCTTTATCAAAGGTACCGTCTACCACTCTGCCAAAGGTCCAATTGGTAAAAAGATTTGTTGTAGTTGTACAAAGCTTTTGCATTGACTCCCAACGTTGTGACTGCATATGTAGGTTAGTAGGTTAGCTCATCTGACATCTTACATGGTGTTACCCCTCCCCTGCACCTGCAGCAGTGCAGGACTGCGGGCGGTATACGTCATTATATCAGGCCGGTCATGGTTCTTTTGATTTGGGAAGGTGCCGATGCATGGCTCACCGACAATGTGTTGCTGCTGCCTGTTGGATTGTGATTTGTGCTCAAGTATGGTATGAACATATATGCATATATATGCATGTCTTGTGTGGTTGGAGAAGGCGGGCAGTGTATGCACATCAGTGGCGAGGATAATGATGGTCAGCTTTTGAGACGCAAAGAAGTCAGAACAAGGAATGGAAAGGCAGAAGAATAATCCTTTAGCAGATTGATCCTTCTAGGTCCGTCCGCATGAAAAGGGGAATTCGTAGCCGTTGCTGCTCTTTGAGGAGGGGATTGCCAAACAACCCAAAAACCTCATTCATCATTTGACGGAACACGCAATGCCTCTTCTCAATGGACATCACAAGAAGGTCCCTCGTCAGGCTCCTCGTATGCTAAACGTTCTTGAACAACGCTTCAATGCGACCTTTTACGAATCAATCGCCGCCATCATGGCCTTGCGCAGGTTATACCTGCAAGACCGATACATCTTTGTCAGAGGAGAGGACATGATGTCGATACTCAAGGGCCTGGGAGCCAGAGAGGATGACTTCCAGTCGGTCCAGGAGATCAGCGACCTCACGGGGCCAGACCCGACGCTCGACTACCGGACGGTGACGTACGGACGATACTGCATCGACCCCGAGACCAGGAGCATACGAAGGCTTGAGACCCAGCCGTACACCCTCACGGTGGCCGAGGACTACAAGCGGCACGACTCCGGGCTGCAGAGGATGTTTGACGAAGCGCCCAACGAGATGCAAGGCAACACGGTGGTGCAGGCCCTCTTGCTCTTCAAGGCCATGATCATCCACGGCGTATCCGTCAGTCCGAGGGAGAGGCTCAACTACTCGTCGACGAACTGGGTGACCATCATGTTCAACGCGCGAACGCACACGGCGAGGCACCAGGGCATCCACGGCGAGCCGGCGCTCGAGGGAGTCCACTCGGACGGCTCCGACCACACCATGACGGTCTTCCTCGGCAGCGACAACATGCGGCCCGACAGCGCCGTCACCTACCTTCACGACAACCTGGAGAGGACGGGCGTGCAGACGTGGGAGACGGACCCGACCATGATCCGCGGCCGCGTCCAGCACCGGAGCTGCCTCGACACCCTCCTCTTCGTCGACCACGACTTTAAGCACAGCGTCACGTCGCTGCACCAGAGCGATGCGTCGGCGACGGCCACCAGGGACATGCTGGTCGTCTTCACGCGCCGGCCCAAGATGGACGGCCATGTGTCGGGGTATGCCGACACTTTTGATCTCCATCCAACGGCGCCGCTGCATTTACCTCTGTGGCTGCCTTGATGAGGATGAGTGACGAGTGATGTAGGTTCTTTATGTAATGTGTAATAAGGAAAGAAGAGGGAGCCAAGAGTTGCCCCGCATGCATGATTGGTTTAAAATCTCCGTACGGAGAGTATAGGTTACATCATGTATGATTTGGTATATTGTACATGTCACGCAAAATGCACAGACTCGTTACTGCAGCTAGGCATTCTGATAAGTAAATGAAAATCCGGTTGTCTGTTCATTATTAAAAGGAGCACAAGGCTTTCCTTTCTCATGTCGTTAATAACGACAGTCAACCGTGTAACGTTGTATACGTTATGGAGCAAAGAAAGCCCACCGCGACCTGCTCTGACGACGTGGCAAAAGGAAGGAACGGTCCTGTTCGCCTGAACAAAAGTTGGGAATGTCCTTATTAGATCTGTAGCTGACATAACTTAGATTATATTTAGGCGGAGGAGACTAAGAAAAGAAAGAGAAAACAAGAAGAAGGGTTACATCATCCAAGTAACCGTGTGATGTGGATATAGGGCAACACTCCCTGATTTCCACCAAGAAGTATAAATATCTGACTTTATGTTCGGTGCGTCGTCTATTTCTTAGGATGAAAACTGATGATGAAATCTCACTAATAGAATCAAGACGAGACTTTCCCACAGCTTTTAACAGTTTGCACCTCAACCCCCTCGCCCATAGACCGACAGAGGATTGAAACTTTGCTCGTAGTCAATATTAACAGTACCATAACGGCTATATAACCATAACGCTGTAATGCCTACAAGTCAACACAATTTTCTCATTTTAATCCGTATATACTTGTACGTCGAAACACTCCGGATTATTGCGCCAATTGATTGTTCCCGCTGTCAGGTGGGTAAAGCAGATCATAGATAGATAGATCTTGGACTGCCCCACGCAAGTCGGGGGACTTTGGCCTAGTCTGGGGGTTATTGATCGCAAAGATTCGTACGTACCCCATATTATCCCTTCTTGCAGCTCCCTCCAGCGAGCAATACCTAGCAATCTCAGGTTCGGATAAAACACCACGCACAAGAGAGCTCGCGGCACAGGGGCTCCTGTTGCCATCATGTATTCTTGATTAGAAGTAAATATCCGTCAAAGGTGGTCAGGGATGATGGCACTCACATCGCCCTGTTCAAGCAGTCGTCCAACTTCTAGACGGAAGTAAGGGAGACGGTAAAGATATTCGTTAATAAACGACATCTCCTCCTTGCACCGGCGCAGATGGTATCCGAGATGGTCCTCGCCCTCGTGAGCAGCATCAACCATAATACCACCCTTCTCATCTTACCCTTTATCCGAATGTACGGAGTACATGCACGCTAACCCTTTTACCATACAGCCCAATACTTTAACCTCAGAACACGCTCTATAAACAATCTTGCACACTAGTGTATACAGCTATTCGCCCCTTGCCTTTTTATAATCGTACTTGATAGCAGGTATATCACGTTACGCCGAAGACGCGGGCTGTTGGGCATAATCTCGACTCCCTTAATGTAGTGGGCGCAGACTAGTCTGATCCCTCATGGCCTGGCCTTGTCGTATATAACCTTCTTTTCGGCGCCGTTTACCCGGATGTGCACTTAGTAGACGTTATCGGCGACGACCAACGACCTAGAGCTCTTAGCACGGATAGCGGGGATATATAGTTACTCTTCCAACTCGTGCAAGTATAGTATTGCAACCCCGTCTAAAGAGAAGAAGCAAGAACTGATATATATCGACAGGCTCTATATGCTGGGCATAGTCGGTGTTATTATCGTACTCGTCGTCTACATTAGAGATAGCAACTATCACTTGGAGAAGACGGTCATTATCCCTGCTTCAGTCTTAGCTAAAATAATTAAAGGGGAAGAAATCGAAAATAAGAAAAGCAAGCTCAGCTCTTGACGTGCACTAAGAAGAACGGTTATTATAGTGTTTTGATCGTAGATGTAAAAACCGGCACTTACTAAAAATAAATCTTGGAGGTTGGTTGTCAAAACTGCGAGAAGCTTTTCGCCAAGCTCTCGTATCCACGGGTGTGCCTGGACCCTTATTATTATCTGGAGCAGCCACTTACCTGAAGCAGCCAAGGGGCACCGCCAGCGACACATGCAGGGAGTACAGCATAAAGTACCCTTTTTTTTTCTTCTTTCCCAGCTGTCGTGAGTTTGATTAATCTTAATGTGCATCAAGGGGGGAGGCGAGTGGAAAATTCCACGCCTAGATGAGCTTCGGTTATGGTCGACATCTTTCAGTATCCCATGCACCAAGAAGAACAAGGTAATTGTACTTGTAGTAGCAAATTGTACTCCGTAGATGTCGATCGCATGTTATAAAAATGGCAACACGGTCCGTAGTCTGGCTTCCCTCGTTTCCTTTCCCCTCGTGAAACAAGTGCTCAGGAAAGATTAAGGGAAAGTAACTCCGTAGGTCAGGCGAGATCCGATGCCGATCGTGTGAGACAAAAAGGACGAAGCGGGGCGGGCCAATACGAAATGCAACGAGACATTGCGCACCAAATGGCACCAAAAAGGAACGTTAGGAAGCCCATCCGAAGTCCTGAGCACACACACACATGCCATGCATGCATGCAGCCAGCACCTGCTCAGATGACTGGGGCAGTCCATTCAGCGTCAATTCGTATTGCGTGCTTTACGTCCTGGTGGGTTCTCTCGTCTCTGCTTGAAAGGGGGGGAAGACGAGAAGGAGAGGGAGATTTGAGGAGGCAAGGGTAAATGGGAAATTCTCTACCCTAGTTGCAGGATTTGCCCGATGGCCTAGGGTCTCCTTTGGCTTTTTTTTCGCCTCTTGAGGGGGCCAGAACGCCGGCACTTGCTCTTGCATGGAGCGGGAAGGGAACTTGGAGGTACCTACCTAATAAGAGTCTTATCTTATCGGTCGTTTTGCAAAAGCAATGCCTACAAGTACGGAGTACCTAACAATGGTCGGCTTGTAGCGGCGCAGCGCCAACAAATCCAGGAGAACCCTTACTGAAAAGAGTCAAGTGTCCACTAACTGGACCATGTCGGGGTAGCCAAGAGGCAGCAGCAGCAGCAACAAGCGTCTTTCAGGGGTTGGGGATATGTGCGTACAAGTACCTTGGTAATACAAAGGTACGAAGTAATACGAATTGAAATCGCGTTTTTTCTCAGCCTCACCACCCCCAAGGGCGAATCCCCCCAAAAAAACGCAAACCCTCATTTTACCATCATTACGAATAACCGAGGAGGTAGCTGGGCTATGGAAGTGCGACGACATCTTTGAGTCGTCATCACTACTACTTGCTTTTTCTCTACGCGCTTCTACGGCAGGTCCATTTTCCAATCCATTGTACCTACCTACCTTTTATTCTTATGATCTTTGTTATTGCTGTTATCACCACCAACTTCAGCTACTAGTAGCCAGTCACTCGTTAAGGACAACAAACCAACTCAAACAGACGAAACGCACCACCACCACCACTACAAGAACTACCACTACTACTATTACTACTACTACTACCACCGACGATCCGTCCCACCCTCTACAACCCTAATCCGCAGTAATACCCTAAAGCTGTCAGATACATCGTCGTCGTCTCACACATATCCTCAAACATGCGTATACGATTATCCCGACCAAACGCCATCTTCTGGGGCATCTACCTCGTGGTCCTACTATGGTGTTACCACTACTCGGCCGACGACCCAGGCAGTGCCTTTTACCGGCCGCACAAAGCCTTCTCCTCATACTACAGCCGCCAGCGTGAGGCCGAGGTGGACGAGTACATCCGCAAGGTGGCCGCCTCGACGGTGCCCGTCACCACGACAGCCAGCGCCCAGATGAACGAGTACCTCTGCATCGGCATCCCCAGCGTCAACCGCACGAGGGCAGACTTCCTCGCTCGCACCCTCGGCAGCCTGACGGACACGCTTGGCCCGACAGAACGGGCCGGCGTCCACATCGTCGTCCTGCTCGCCGACAGGGCCCCTCAGCTGCACACCGCTTACGGCCAGCCGTGGCTGTCGCGACTCGCCGACGACGTCCTGGTCTACGACAGCGACGGAATCGACCTGAGCGCCCTCCCCGCCAAGAGCGACCCCGACGACGCGTACCGGATCATCAAGTGGGACGTGCTGGGCCGGGGCAGGGGAGATAACCGAGAGGAGAACATGCGCCTCGACCACTCCATCCTCGTCGACGCGTGTCGTCAGCGCACGGGGAACCCGTACTTTGCCCTCATCGAGGATGATGTGATTGCCTCGCGTGATTGGTTCAGGCGCCTAGCCTACGGCGTCACGGCCATTGAGCTCAGGACGCGCGAGACGGGCAGGGAGTGGTTCTACCTCCGCCTCTTCCATTCCGAGTTCTTCATGGGTTGGAACTCGGAGGAAGCAGTTTCGTACCTCAAGTACATCGTCGGCTTCTACGTCGCCTTGACCGCAGTGCTGCTGATTGCGCTCCGCCGCCGACGCCGTCGTGTCGCCCCTAAAGGAGGTCAGGCGCCTTCTACGGCAAGCTTCAATCACATCATGGCCATGGCTTTGGGTCTATGGACGCCGGCATGCATTGCGCTGTTCTTCCTTGCGGGCAGGGTCACCTGGCACCGAATGCTCCTGTGGCATTCGCCTTTCTGGAACCCTGCCCCGAACGGCGTCAGGGAGATGCCGCAATATGGGTGCTGCTCCCAGGGTCTCGTTTACCCGTACCGCCAGCTCGACGGGCTGCAGAGGGTCCTACGGTCGGAGCCTTGGACCACGCCGGGGGATATGCTGGTCGAGACGTACGCCGAGGAAAAGGGCTTGGTGAAGTGGGCGTTGGACCCGAGCGTGCTGCAACACGCGGGCATAGCCGAGACGGAGGATGGTGGCGAGAGCACCAACATATGGAACTTTAGTTTCGAGAGAATGGGGTGATATGCCGGTAATGGGGTCATGTATGTAACATGTCGACTATATAATTATGTTTTTATGAACAGAGAGCGAGATCTTCTTTGGGTCACATGTGCGTACACGGCGTGGCGTCGTACCACGTCGAAAGATGCACAGGGAACAAGAGGTTGGACTGATGAGGGAGGATGGGATACATCTCCCCAAACTACTGATGGGTGAAAATAATGACATTCTTGGTATATCTTTTTCTAAGTAATAAATTGGCAAACGAAGCGAAAACTTGATCAACCACATTGAGTTCCCCCACCCCCTTTTACTGTTGTGCTCACGATATGTATGTGTTGATATCAACATGCCAGCAATCGTCCTACATCGGGCTACTGGCCCTCGTTGGCATGCCCGAAACATAGGCATAGTCATCAACGTACCTTTTTGCCAAAGTGACGTTTGAAAGACTTGTTTCTCACTGGCCTTGGAACTCAAACAAGGCCAGGCTGGCACAAAGCTGTACACTGAACGGTCCAGGCCCGAACCGCGACTTCGCACGCGACGTCTTTCCAGAACATCTGGGCCTGTAGCTCGGCCTTTTTGCTTGTCGTCTTTTTTTGCTTGTCGTCTTTTTTTGCTTGTCGTCTTTTTGCTGCCCGACGTTGCTGCCCTTGAAGGTGTGGCGGGGTACAGGCGAGCCAGCGAGCTTGGCTGCGGAGGAGGGGCCCGTCGACGGGGCTATCTAAGGGTGGTGGTGGGGAAGAGGGGAGTTGGGAGTCGACGTTTTGCATCACGTCGAAGCCCCGCAGACCTGGCCTTCTTCCTGGCGGACCTCCTCGAAGACGGGGAACAGGAGTCTGCACGACGGCGCTGAAGATGATGCATCTGGAGGGGCCGTTGAGCGTGACCTCTGCGGCCCCCCGCGCAGAGCACAGCCACGAGGGCGTGGTTACATGCCCAGATCGCCGCTCTTGGTGTACACGTCCACGAGGCCCAGCAAACCCCGAAAATACATTGATCACTCAGAACAGCCTAGGGAACCAGAAGTGATCGCCAGAGCCCGAGATAGATCTACTTTCAGACTTAGATAGGGGCACGTCTATATGGACGTAGCGCAGAGTCCAAGCAAATCCCTTCAAGCCTGGCCTGTTACTACACAGTAACTAGTCCCAGCTGTCATGCACGGATAATCCTTGTTACGACATCATTGCAAGTTATGCAGCACTTGTTTCACTGCCCTTCTTTCATTTCGCTACATGCTCTGCCCATATGATTGATGATCCTACTCCAACATCAGACTGACAGTAAACTCAAAAGGTCCAGTCAACAATCGATCATGTTCAAACGGCGGTGGGCCACAGCTACCAGTCCCAATGCCGTGCTGCTCGTAATCCAGATTAAGCTCTAGGCCATCGAGCTCGCTCAACTCATGTGGGTGCTTGGCGCGGTCGAGCTCCCGCATGCTGTACTTGCGCAGCGAAAAATCAAAGGGTTTGGCCATGCGCGCCATGATGGCCTGGCCGCCGTGCTCACCGGGTTTGGACGGCGCGATGCGAACCCAGCGGGTGTCGTGCCTGTTGCCGCTCTCCTGTGGCCACTCATACGGCGTGTACAGCTCATCGACGGTCGCCTTGAAAGTACCAACGCGACCAGCGGCCTGCTTGTCCCGGTATGACTCTCCCGGGCCGAGACCGAACCACTCGGCTGAGTCAAAATGCTTGGGTAGGTTCATGGATAAGCCTATGCGGGGGATGGTCTCGGGATAGGTGCCCGAGAAGTCACCCTTGGTATGCAGATGGACGCCAGCCTCGCTCAGTGTATAGGTCATGGTTGCGTTACAGGCCCATTCAAGCACAACAGGTGCAACGCGCATCTTTGCAACGATTTTGACAACACCATTCTTGACATCCCATTTTACTGAACGGAGATTGGGCTTGGCGGCTTCGACACGGAATCGTCGCCAGATGGGCGCCTCGCCACGCTCGCCAACGTCATTCTGTGTCAATGCGCGATGAAGACCCAGCTCAGGGCCCTTGGTGATGATTTGGCCCTTCTCTGTAGACCACGACAAGTTGCCTCGGATAAGATCGAACGTGTAGTTGCAAGTAAAGGAGGGCGATGTGATATGAAGACGACCGCGGGATTCGCGAACAGTGAATGCAGACTTGGTGGACTCTGGGACCTTGACGAGGGAAAGGGCGTTCTCTTTGAATAGAGGCACCTGGACCCAGGCAATTTCGTGACCCTTCGCCGCCCATTTTGTATCACTTTTGAGGCGGAAGTTGGCAGTGAACCACGTGTTGCTTGACTCGGAGAGGCAGCTATCAGGGAGCTCGATCGTTCCCGTCTCTCCGCCCTTGATGGTCGGTAGCTCCAGAGCATTCTCTTCTGTCTTTCCTGACTCCTTCACCAAGTGCCAAGTGGCCTCGAGGTGACTCAGATCTATGAAGTCATAGTGGTTCTTAAAGATCAGGTTGTCTCCCTCTCGAGAAACTGTGACTGGCGAAATGGCTTTCTTGTACTCGGCCAAGCCGGGAGTAGGCGTGTGATCACTGAACACCATTCCATCCATGACGAAGTCAGCATCGTTGGGGTAATCTCCGAAGTCACCACCGTAGGCCTTGTAAAACACATCGCCCTCACGTTTCTGCAGGCCGTGGTTGCACCATTCCCAGATGAAACCACCCTGAAGAAGCTTTTCTGTGCGGTAAGCGTGGATATAGTCCGTCAAACCACCTGGTCCGTTGCCCATGGCGTGACCGTATTCGCATTGGATCAAAGGGCGATCGGGTTTGTCCTTGGTATGTTGCCTCATCTCATCAGGGCTCCAGTACATAACACTGTACATGTCTGTTGAAGCACCATCGCGGTCACCCTCGTAGTGCACCAATCTTGTAGGATCGGCCATCTTGATCCACGTGTACATGTCCGCGTGATTACGGCCATAGAAGGCTTCATTTCCCAGCGACCAGAAGACGATGCAAGGATAGTTCTTGAAACGCTGAACCAGCTCAATGGCACGGTCAAGGTAAGCTTCCGTCCACTCGGGATTGTCCGACGTCCACTTGTTGGCGGTCTTGTATGATTCTTCTTGAATTTCATAAAGAGACTTGATGTTTTGGTCCTTGATGTTGGACCGTTCTACGGGATCGAATCCGTGCGTCTCAAGGTCTGCTTCGGCGATGACATACAGACCAAGCTCGTCGCAAACTTCGTATAAACGAGGATCGTTGGGCTGGTGGGCGCATCGTAGAGCATTAATGTTATGCTGCTTCATCAGGACCAGATCCGCGCGCATGCACTCGTAGGGAACCGCACGTCCATAGAGGTAATGGTGCTCGTGCCTGTTCATGCCATAGAAAATAATGGGCTTGCCGTTGATGTAGAAGTTCGGATCCTTGCGCTCTATTCGACGGAATCCAATACGTTGGGCAATGCTGCGGCCTGCATAGGTGATAATGACAGTATACAGAACAGGATTCTCGGCAGACCACAACTTGAGGGCATCACCGGATACTGCGATTTCACTCGATGACTCGGAAGAGAAATTATCCTCTTTGATCAGTGACCCGTCAGGAGCATTGAGCTTGACGTTGATGTCGCCAGCAGAGCCTTGCACCCTGGCGTTTGTTTTCAAAACAGCCGAGGTTAGGCTTTCATCAACCTCCCCAACGGTGTTGAAATCAATGATGGCAACCCTCTGAAAGGCGACCAAATAGACATCACGGAAGATGCCAGATAGCAGCCACTGGTCTTGACGCTCAATATAAGTTCCGTCACAGAACTCGTAAACTCGTACGGCCAGTGTGTTGGAGCCTTCCTTTAGAAGCTCTGTGATGTCAAACTCGTGGGGGTTGCGGCTCCCTTGACTATATCCAACCTCAGTGCCATTGACCCAGACATGGAACGAAGAGTCGACGCCCTCGAATCTGAGGCGAACTTGTTGTCCGTCCCAGCCCTCAGGGACGGTGAATTGCCTCCAGTATGAACCTGTCTCGTTTTCGTATGGAACATTTGGGGGGTCAACGTGAATCGGATAGTTTACATTCGTGTAAAGGGGCCTGCCATAGCCCTGAAGTTGCCAATGGCCGGGCACTTTGATGTTATCCCACTCGTCGACAACTGGATCGACTTCGTTCCATTCCGGAGCCTCAAAAGGAGAAAGATCGTATCGAAACTTCCACGTCCCGTTGAGAGACTTGTATTCCGATTGCTCTCGATCAAAGGAGAGGGCTGCTTCCTCGGTCTTGTAGGGGAAGAAATGTGCACGAGGAGGGAGGGTATTGCGGTGGAGGACCTTGAGATTGTTCCAGTCCGGTTTGGATTTAGGGAACGACATCATGAAGGTTTACTTGTTGAGGATAAAGGAGGAGATGAGAGGGAATGAAGGAGGAGGGGGAGGGGGAGAGTTTGCATGTGAGTGAGGGTGCTACGGTCACTTCTTAAGTAGAAGACCTCGCTGGAACGGGGACCGAGATGGCGGCGGAATGTGCACTTGGGTGCGTCACATCATAAACTTGAATCGCCATCAGCTGGCGAAACGAGTCGTCGTGGTTGGAGAGCTGGTTGTTTTGGTGGTGGGGAAGGGTAGCTTTCAGTGAGGAGGAGAGGTGGGGGAAAGTGCCCCAGGTGGGCAAATGTGTGGGAACGAGCTTTCCGCATACTTTTCCGCCTCCGACCTCCGTCCCCCACAACGACGACCCAGCTACATACTTATATTCACTAGGAAAGAATAATTGAACAGAGTGTCTGACATTTCATGCAAAAAGATTCTAAATATTTTCAATCATTCAATGCCTCCCCATCTACGCCATCCTCAACAGTATGAAGAACCCCACGATCCAAGACCTGGGCTTTCCCTCGGCGGCAAGGCAAAGGCGACAATTCCGACTCACCTCAAAGTTTTCCACGCTACCTTTCACGCAGTGCCTCGTTCTATCTAGAGTAGACGCATCATATCGTCGATAGCGGCAGAAAACGGTGCATCATCTTTGGACAAGGAAGCCCTATTCGTAGTGGGTCTTTGGAAACCGAGGGTTGGAAGAAGAGTCCGGGGCAGCAGAATAAGGCGGATAGGTACAGCATGGCGATACTTGCCATGGTTTAGCTGACGAGAATCTAAAGAATATAATGGGCGGAGAAGGGGATCTAACTGAATACGATAGTTTGCCGGCCTCGGATAGGAGGTCAAAAAGGCCATGTCGTTGAAGAGAGGTGATGCTGTAATGTGGAACAAGTGGGGAAGATCGCAAGTTGTAGCAAGTTGTATAGGAATCTGAGTTTGGTGACTACTGTCGTCTTTAATTTATACTTTGACCATCCAACGCAATTTTATACTATCGATATTGCCTCTCGGCTTTACGTGCAATACAATTCCGTAGGCGAATTGGACCGATAACCTGTATAGAACATAATATGTCCAAAAATGTAAAAGTCTTCGATTGAGTACGGTCTATGATGAGTTATCAGAACTGAAATGTCTATTGCGATCCCATTGGAGCAAGAAATAATACTAGTAGTACGGAGCATAGGGTCGTCTATACCATACCTCTCTCTAGGACTAGAGATGACGGCCTAGAATAAGCTTTTTGACATTGTACCTCCCAGGCAACACTACTACTACCTCTATCAACCTAGGCGACACTGTACACGCAGTGAGGGAGTGAATGACGATGAACCCCTTGATGAGAACTGGACGCTCGATTCCCTTCCTATCGGGTAAGAAGTGAATTAAAATGCTCAATGTGTGTACATGTCTATCATGATTTAAAAAGTAAGGCAGCTCTATGGCTGGTCTCTAGATATCTCAACTCAAGATCCCCCTCATGTAATTGTTTCAGCAGTGCTCAAAGAATAGGCCTTCACGTTTCCGAACATACTACTCAACCGCAACATTTTGCCCAAAACCCCAAACAGATCCATTATTGCCCACATGGCCTTTAATAGCGCTCCTCATTGAGGGGTGTTGCCTCTTCTCTTGGCGGCTCAAACTTGGGGAGGGTGTATCCAAGGGCGAGGTAGGTAATGACAACCACCATTTGCTCTACAACAGACATGGCAACTCTCGCGGCCACGCTACCGCCGACGAGAGAGAAGTGCTTGTCGTGAACAAAGACCACGAGTATGGAATAGAGTATCCGCGCGGCAATGAAAGGCCAAGCAAAGGCAACTGCAAAGGGAACGCGCCGCTCTGGGCCAGGCAAGAGGCTCCAGCACGAGGCTGATCGAGCGTAAACGAGGGTCAAGGCACCAAAGGCGGCGGCGGATAGGATGCTGCCTGCCTTGGACACGGCCGATGGTTCCACCGACCCGTTCGCAGAGGGACTTGTTCTTGAGCCTCCTACGATACCGATAACCAGAGATATCAAGACGAGGAAATAGACGGCACGGAGTATTAGTTGCGGGACCAAGGTTCTGCCCTTGGTCACGATAACGTCGAGTCTAGGGGTTGAGTCAGTTTGATATGGAAGGTGGGGTTAATGCTGGAGGGTGCCTTCCTTACACTCTTCGAATCAATCCCAAGGTCGCAAAGAGCAATGGAGAGAGGCCGATGGAGTCAATGACGAAGACGGCCTTGTAAAGTCCTTCGGACGGACTTTTGTAGGTAGCAAGCTGGCAGGCTGCCCCAATTATACGGACCAAGCAGAGGATGAGGGTATACACCCATCCTGCCGATTTGTTAAACCCGTGCTTGGAGCAGATCCAGATTGCCAGTGCGAGACAAGGAATGTAGATGACGAGTTCCGCAATGGAAACATCACCAGATTCGTCGAGGGCCATGGTCAGGTAACTGTGGATGGGAAATCTCAAGCTTTGGAAGGGTGATTGAAGTGTATTGTGTTGTATATAGAAAGTAGAACAGTTTTCAAGTCAATCATGGGCAGTACAAGTCTCTTATTTATCTACAACTTCCATCATCCATCACAGAGTCTTGACGGAGATTCATCGAAATTATTACCTAAAAGCGTAGAGCATTCGACGTTAAGCGCTGCGCCTTCGCGGCAGAAGTCGAGATCTTCTCATAATAATAAATGCCATGCTGTCAGCCCTGCCGGAAAATCGGAATGTTTTACACGTTGATGATTCGCAGTCTCCGTAAGTCGCTGTGGCTCTAGTGTATTTTAGCACTCAAGGGATCAAACTAGGACAGCCCTGCCAGTGGAGCTTTACCGCTTTTGGGGGTCCTTTCGACGCTAGGCTCTAGCTGTGTGCCTGGATCGGCTCTCATTGCCGATGTCGACTACGGAGTATCTATAGATAGCCAAGTTCTGGCATACGCCTTCACTAGAACACTCAACTCTTTCCGTATTCAGTGCATCTTTTCGTAGAAACACCCGAAGAAAGAAAAAATATTACGTGGACCTACAATCTTTCCTTGTCCTCCTTGTCGCCAATCATTTCAAAGAGCACGAATGGTATTCAGCGGCAAGCCTTCGACCGCTTGTCACGCCTGTAGAGCGCGGAGACTAAAGGTGAGACGATCTGCGGCCATGTGCATTCACTTCGCGTGGCGCTTGTTGATTCGATATGAGATGGGCTGACGTCTTCTTCTGCTGTTATTAGTGTGATCGAGTTCATCCTTCTTGCGGTCAATGCCTGCGAAAGAGCAAACAATGTGGCTATAGAGATGCATCTGCACTGCGTCTGAGAAACGAAACGAGTCGCGTACCGTCCAAATACAATCATGAAAATACCCCTTCCTCGACGGCGCCTTCCCCTCCGTCATCATCCACGACGACGCCATCTTCGGCAGACGGACCTGCTGAAGATGGTGTCCCAGCCAAGGAGATGTCTCCGTGTCAGGATGTTGCATTTCCGATCAAAGGCAGCCCCCTCTCTGCACTACGGCAGCCGGAAGAGCTCTTGGCCATGGGATACTTTATGCATTCATATGTCGTCTCAACGGCCTTTGAGAAATACTTGCCGATTCTGTGCGAGTCGAATACCAACCAAGAGGACGCCTTTACTGCAGCCTTGGCAGCGACCGCACTGGCCGCCTATGCTCGCCGCATTAGATCTCCCAAAGATATGACTAGGGCCAGGCAGCGGTACTCGACGGCTCTTGCTCACACCAACGCGTCTCTAGCCAAAGATGTCAGGGGCGTCACTGACAGAACGATAGCAGCTGTCCTCCTACTGGGCTTCTATGAGGCTGTTGTTTTCCAAGGAGGAGAATCAAAGTCACCGAGAAGCTGGACGGCCCATACTTTCGGAGCTCTAGAGATATTTAGACAGCGAGGTCTTGAAAGCCTCACGTCGCCAGTCTCGCAGCAAATTTTCGCACAGGCCAGCAACAATGTCAAGACGAGCTGTATTCAAATGTCCGTGGAGATTCCGCCAAAACTCCTTTCCTTTTGCGAAGAGGCCGCAGCATTGCTAGACCCTCGTCATACCGTTGTCCAGCTTGGGCCGCTCATCCACAGAGTCGTGTACATCAAGGCGCTAGCAAGGAAAGGATTCCCAACGTACGATCTGTTATTGGAAGCACGGCGGGTGGACGAAGATCTTGTTGCTTCTGGAGAAGCTTTACCAAAGGAGTTGCGTTACAACATCCTACCCAAGGCTGAGACACCGAGCTGGGCCTTTAACGGCCTTGCTCACGGCTACTGCGACCTTCGAGCGGCCAAGGTCTGGAACGCACTTAGACTGCTACGAATTTTCCTCCTTACGTATGTCGCAGACGCAATCGCTGAAGAGCTAGGAGTCGATCGGGAGGACCTGGCCGCCGCCGCAGGCTTGCAAGCCAACGGCCACTACCTCGCAGCACTGGCGAAATATGCTACCGACCAGATGACAGATGTGGCTGCACAGATCATAGCTAGTATACCGGCTTTTATGCATGTGGATGACTACGGCAGGAGATTCTCTCCCGCTGCTCGAAGCCTCGCATGGCCGCTCTGCATTATCGAGCATGTCAAGATATGTCCCAGACCCTACAGGGAATATGCGGCCAAGTGCCTGCAAGATCTCGCGAGCGACCTCAACATACCTCAAGCTTTGGATGCTAGTATGGATCCGCGCAATTACGAAGACCGGTAGGTGTTTCCCTCTTTAGCATACGAACTCGACTAAGAAGATTTAGGATGCATTTATTCCACCTTGGCTAAACAAATGCTACTCGACTTCATGATTCTTTGGTTTATGCCGGGTTATATTTTATTACCCCGCACGAGCAGACCATGCTTTTTTTCTTTATAATAAGATTCCTATTGCTGCAACATGTCTGCATTCTTGCTTGACTGCACCTACATCTCCAAGGTGTTCGACCGACAACCCGAAGTTGGCCAGTCTTTTTCTATCATGGGGAATTTTTTGGATATTTCCTACAAATATCTCAACTTTACACCATGACTTTGATCATCCAAAGGGTTCGATCAAATGGGGCCACCTTTGTGATTTCAAGCAGTGTATCCGCTACAGCCAACCCTAACAAGAAGCGTACACCCACCACGACGTGATGTGAGTACAGCCCTACGATAATGACTCATGCCCAGTGGTCTGACCACCAGTCACAGCGTCAAGCAATTCGAATACCGGCATGAAATGGATGAGATCTTGGCTCGGCAGTCCGCAGCCGGCACTAACGCCTCGGGCGTCTTCCGCTGAACGCCACAGGACCCCATCGAATCCAGTAGCGGCAGCCCTTTCCAATATCATCAGTCTCCACGCCGCACAATACTATAGCCCTATCTAGATTATCTTGATAAGCAAGGTGACGAGGATATAAAACTATTTATTGGGATTCTTAAAGTGTCGGGTATTAATGAGCCGATCCCGGCACCCTAAGATACCTTGTCGGCTCATTAATATTTAGCATCTTGAGAATCCCATTCGGTAGTTAAGAATATCAATCTGTAGTTTTGTGTCCTCGTCATCCTGCTTGCCAAGACAGCCGGGATAGGCTATAGTGTTGTCATCTTGCGAGGCGTTGGACTTGGCCTTGGCAGGATGCTGTTGAGGGTAAAATCAGCTGGGGAGAGATACAATAGGGGACTGTAAGATTTCCAATGAAACAAGTCTTTGGTTAAACTTCCGCTAGCTAGCATTTGCAAAGGAGCCAGACGATGACCTACTGGTCTATGCAGTCAACATGGGGTGTTATAGAAAAGGCTACCATCGGCCGTATATATGTGATCACTCACGATTAGATCCCCATGTAACACACGTCTACCAATCAATGATTCATGTCACACAAACCGCGCCGTCGTAGAAGCGCAACCGTAACGTCTTGTCTTATCTTGTCTTGTCTTGTCGCTATATACGTACAACCTTTGCTATCCGCCCCTAAACGCCGTCTCTCCCGTTACCAGAGAAGCGGCTGCATCTAAGCTACACGACATGCAAGAAAACCTAGGAAAAAGCCGATTTTACATTCCAACATGATGCCAGTCGCTAGCCGCAACAAAAAGATCCACCGCCCAATGCCATCCAACAACGTGTGGGTTCCATCATGAAAAAAAAGAAAAAGAAAAAGAAATCAAATCTTCCCGTCATGAGAGGGTATAATGTGACGCCAAAGAAAAGCAGCCATAGAAAAAGTGGGAATCAAACTCATCACCACATGAGCCCTTGAGGAGCTTAGACGCCGCGGAACATGCGGACGATGAGGAACCAAACGGCGCCGAGAAACTTGAAGCTGGAAAGACCTGCGACACTCCACAGGACAATGGCCATGTAGATGTTGGAACGCTCAACGGCCTTCTCCTCCTCGTCCTGGCCAGCCTTTCCAGGGGCAATCTTATCCACGCCGCTAGAGCTGAGGACCACTGCGGCAACGGCGAAGTTGGTGATCATCCAAATAAGAACCACGCCAGTACGCACACCACGGTAATAATCCATCTGCTTCTCCTGAAGCTGCGAAGGCGTGGGAGGCTGCTTGACCTCCTTGTACTTCGTGCTGAAGAGGGCCACTTCTCGTTGGTATTGGGCATTCAAGTCGCCTTCGTCGGGAAGATCCGTCTTACCCTGGCCGTCCTTGGTGTTGACTGAGGGTAGCTTCTCTACTTTATCGTCACCCTTGGTACCCCAAGAGACATCGTGAGTGTTGCAGAAGGCATAGACGTTGAGGACATTGGTAAACGTCGGGGTCAGCAGCATATACTGGCCCAGTGACGTAACCATGTGCCATGGGTCGAACATGATGAGCGAAGCAATGAGCCAGATACCGTAAGTGGACATGACCGACACGATGAGGGTATAAAAGACCTTGTTCTTAAACAGCTGGTCGATGTTGAACCCATCCTGGTCGTTGACATCCTTGATGATAGCCTTGACTGAGATGAAGATGGCTGCGAAGAGAAGGTAACTTGAGGCTGATTAGTGGGGACCAAAGCGTGAAAAGGGGGAAGTATACTAACATCATCAGGACAGCCCAGAACCAACACATGGCCGAGTACAGCCTGCCTGAACCAGCCGGACGATTGCCCATGGATAAGACGAAACAAGTGACCAAGGAGACACCATAAAGCCAGGTAAAGACAACGCCGAGGATCTCTCCAGTTCTACCGAGGAGCTCGTCATCGCCCAAACTCGTAGTCAAGATCTTGAATACCAGGAAGAAGTTACCAATGGCGAACCAAGCGAAAATCATGTTGATCGTCTGGAAGACAAACTCAATGAAGAAGAAAAACTTGCGGAACAGGGAGTGGTCAGAGCGGAAGAATTCGTAGAAGTGGGCGATGGCATAGATGGCAGCAAAGAAGGAACCGTTGAGCCAACGACGCCGCTGCAAGACCAGCTCGGTAACGGTGTCGGGCACATCAGTCTCACCATTGGCAGACTTGACGTATTGCAGAATCCAGTGGCAATTGCGCTTGGTGACGAGCTCAAAGCAGAGAATACGATCCTCGGCAAGATACATGTTGGACTCGAAAAGGCCAGCAGTGCTACCTCCGTGAAGAGTCTCGCCGAGGAAGTACTTTTCAAGAGGGCCTTGCCCATTCTTGTCGTTTTGAAGCGCAACATAGCGATAAGCCGAGAAAGCACCAGGCAAAACGGAAATGAACCCAAATGCAGACTCAAGGGGCTTGTCCAAGATGTTGCTCATCTTGTACTCGAAGTTCTGAGCAGCAACAAGCGGGTTCAGTAGGTTCTTGCCACCAGTTCCCAACATGGCCTTGATCTCGCCACAAGCACCCGCACACATGGGCTCTAGATCAAAGGCCTTCCAAAGGTGGTAGATGGAGCTGCCACCAGGTCTCGTACCAGCATCGAGAAGGACGCAAATATTTGGGTCGAGAACACGGCCGAAAGACTGGAAGAACCAACGATGCGAGTTGATTTTCTTCTGGTTCTTCTCCTTCAGGCAAAAAAGCATCTGAACTGGCTGCCGTCGGTGGACGAGCGAGACAACGTCATTCTTGATCGTCAGGTGCGTCTGTGTAGTGTACTCGTAAATGTGCGCCGTAACGTCCTTGCCGTTGACTTGCTGCTTGGCGATACCCTCCTGATACACACCCATACCCGAAAGCAAAGCCCTGGTTCGCGGGTTAATCTTGGAACGACCATCGCTCACGACGCAGACCACAATCTTCTTCCAGGCATCCTTGCCCCACGTCTTGCTGTTGGGACGGTTACACATGTAGTCGATGTTTTTGAACACACCAGCCATTGTACGCGCGAAAAGGACATCGTCCTCGTTGTACATGGTGACAACGATGAAGAGCTCGGTGTGACGAGGCTTGCTGAATAGCCGTTGGCGCAGGGTGAAGTTCTCGTTGTAGAAGTCCGAGGGGTCACAAGTAGCAGCGGTGTAGCGCATGTGTGTAAACTCGTCACGCTCACCGTGGGGATTTTGCTGAAGCAGAACTGGTGGTACAGGGCAGTCGAGTACCAGGTTTCCGCGGTACAGCAGAACCTGCTTTACTGTCTTCCATCGCTTGATTCCAGGTGTAGCTGACGGTGCTGGTGGCTGCTGGTCGGTGTACGGCTCATCGCTGAGGCCGGTGGTCTTGTGGCCAAGCATAGGTCGCTGCTGTTCCTCATAATCGTATCCTTGACCATCGTGAGGTCCAGGGCTCGGTTCGTAGGGCTGGTTGTAGTACGCATCGTGATGCGCCTGCGGATTGACGGAGTATTCGCTACCGTGAGGGTGATGCGTATGGTCGTAACCAGAAAGATTGTCTGTAGAATGCTGCGAAAACCATCAGTGGGGAGTGCTGCGCGAAACGGAACATTGTGTACTCACAGCCGCATTCAAGGCAAGGTGGTCACTGGGGGTTCCGAGCCTGTTATCCATAGGTGTACCATAGCGCTGATACTCGTTGGGGGACCCGAATCGCTGGGGTGTGCCGGCTATAGGCATATCAAGGTTCTGGGGCTGACGGCCGTAAGGGTTGTCATCGAGCTGGTAGCCAGGCTGGATAGGATGACCCGGCGAGGGGCTCCTATAAGGGTCACGAGGATCCATTGGATCGCCGTTGTAGTATTCGTTGTCTGAAGCGGCGAGAGTTAGACTTGAAGCTATCGCGGGTAGCGCTGTCGATGCGGTTGCTATGCGACGAACTTGTCGCAGTAGTTCGTAGCAAAATATGTCGGTACGCGCAGTTTTTTTGCTAGGCCTCTTTTAACCTTGTAAAAAGAAGGTGTGAGAGTTCACTCGTCGCAAACTTTCTGAGGACGGGCCTTTGAGGAATGGCGTAGGGAATCTGGGGAAAGGGGTTGGTGCACTTTGCACCTTTGGAAAATGACGAGCGTGCAAGGGCAAGAAAGCGAAATAGCGTGGCAAGAGGGACTAGAGGGAGCTATGAGGTTACTTGCCTAGTCGATTGTATGACATGGTTGCCACGGCTCATGCCCTGGTCGTGACCGTTTTAAGAACAATGCAATGCAGCAATATGCAAGAAAAAAAAAAACTGTGAAGCAGCCGGGTGCGGCACGCTGAGGTCGCTTAGTTGTTCGAGGGCGCTGCTAGAAACCGCGTGGTTGGCGACGGGTTCGGGGGATTGCACCCTGGCGACTCCTGGAAACGGAATAGAGATCGACGGTCGAAGGGTATTTTCCCCCCGTTCTTTTTTGTCCGACACTAAACTGCGCTGTTCTTGGCTGTTACTCCAATCGCAACACGCTTATCAAAGCGGTGAGGTTTGAGATAAAGAGGGAGAAGTCTCGTCGTAGCAGGTGTTTACAATGAATGTACGGAGTGCGGAGTAGAGGAGGGAAGGAAAGGTTTTGGGATGGGATTGGTTTCCAAGCTGACGAAATCGGTAGCCAGCTGCTGACGTCTGGGTGGCTGAAGGTTTCTCTCAGCAGCTGTACACAGCCTGCATAACATCCACTGCTATAGCTACAACTCTTTCGCTGTAAAAAAGCCGGCTGCCGCTAGATTTCCAAAGGGGGCTTGGTGGACTGGGTGGGCATTGGTAACCCCCGGACCAGACGTAGCGGGGTCTTGGCGCGATGGAGCCCGCGCTGCGTTTCAAAAGACTGCCTTGTGCCAAAAGCAACCCCCTTTGAGTTGATCAGGAATATGACCACAGTGACGTCGTCACAGCCTTGACCTGAGAGTGACCTCGCAATTTTTTTTTTTTGGCGCCTTGGTCTCGGATGCGAAATTCCAATCAGTGGCCAGAAGGACGGCAAGTCGATATCATCAGAAGGCGGGGAGGGGGAGGGCCTTATCTAGCGGGTGAACCTCTTGAGCAATCAAATCCAACAACTTTCCTTAATCTTCAACGAAAATAAGCAGATCCTCCTGGCGATCATCTCAAGATGGAATTGTAAGGGTTGCTCGTTGGTCATGGTGGCATTTCAGGAGGGCGTCCTTGGAATTTTTCGACCCCGCGGCTGTGCCTCCACCTCGACTCCCTGAATTTATCACTAGCACCTCAGCTTCATCTCAGCTAAGCTAAGGCTCTCTTCCATGTGCCACTACGGCAGCTCGGTATTCGACCAAATATCGACAACAGAAATTTGCTCGCCTCCCCCCATGTCGCCTTAATGGCTAGATGCGAGACTACTACGGAGTACGGAGTACAGGTTATACCAAGTATATGCCTCAAAACCTAGCCATAGAGAAGTGCGAGACATTCATCATCTGAGTGATTGTCAGGCGTCATCGGACTTTCAAATCAGCAACACTAGCGAGGGTTGATGCGTGTCCGCGTATCCTGCCATCCAATAGATGCCCGCTTGAGGTGCAGCCTCGACAAGTACACATCGGCGTCAACAATTACGATGCGATGTGCGACTTGGCATCCTGTGCGGGGATAAAAATAGCAATCAAATGACCATGACGTTGGAGCGCCACGACGCCACATTCCGAGGTTTGACGCGGAATAGCTCAGCCACCCACCACCCTTAGTGCGTCCATATCTGGAGAAGGCCGAATAGATATTGGGGCGTAACTTGCAGCAAGGAATCTTATTTTCTTCCTTTTTTTTCTTGAAATCTTCTAGCGGTGAGCTTGGCATTGCTTACCCGAGATGGTGACGAATCTTAAAGAGGCTGAGTGAAGCGAGCTTTATTGCTTTGATGCGAATATTGCCCGATATCTCCGGTTACCCTGAAACTCTGCCCGGCCGATGTCCATGATTCCAACCTCTTTTTTTCGTTACGTATGCTCAACTCGTGATAGCCTGGCATCGTCCTTGCTATCAGGCTATATACTAAGGGTATGTTAAGAATCGAAAGGCCATGATCATAACTTGCGTAAACATATCTAGGTATGAGACGATTCGTCTCCTAACTATTTTCTTTGGCATCAGTAGTTTCTGTATTTGTGGCGGCAGCACGAGTCCGATCCGCCACGACTTCAGTCTGCGTTGTTGCGTCCGGTGGATTTTCGTTTCGTGGATGCTGCCCATGAACAGGGCAGTCTGACCCAACGACTTCTTCTATTCTCACAAATTCCTCCTCCGGTCGTGATGAGGTATCGCCGGCCTTGTGCTGCGAGGATCCTCTGCGGTCAACTGATTTTCTCCCCCGACGACGACTACCGGCCTGACTACCGGCCTGACTCCGTGCCTGGGGCGGATTTGGTTCGACTGGGAGCGATTTACGGCGATCAGCCCTCCCTCTGTCAGCTGGCGGGGACTTTTGCAAGTCGGTTATGGGTTCTGGAGCCGAGTCGAATTCTTTGTCGTCTTTGACGTCCACCTTCGTATCGGACGGTTGACCGTCAACGATGTCCGAGGAGGGCGTACGTCGGTGGTTCATCCTTGATAATGCCCGCTTGAGGAAGAGTTCAGGATCAATAATACTTGGACTGGCGGCGACATGAATAAAATGCTCCTCCTGCGAGTCTCCCCGGAAGGTGTTGCGGCTTTCAGCGGCTCTTGACGGCGGTCTTCTCGAGCCGCTATCGTTCGAGAACCCCTGGGAGCTGCCGGCTCGGGTACGCCATGGGGGTACCTCATCGGTGCGAGACCGACTATTGTTGCGTGACTTGGGCGAGGATGGCCGCATGAAAGGTGGTTCGGTCGAGGTACCACGGCTGGTCATTTTTGGGTCTGGTGTTCTTGATGCCAGGGCTGGCTGAGGGGTATTGGACTGAGGGACGCTTGATGAGCGTGCTAGGTTGGCGATACTGTCGGGTATATCCCTACCCCACCGTGCTTCTATTGGCGATAAATCATCAAAAGGAGTAAACAAATGCTCCTCGACATTGGATACTGTGACATGACCACCAAGAATTTTCTTTTCGACGGGAGAGGCTGCCTGACGCGGGGCTACGATACCGCTGTGAGGATAAGGTGTGCTGTCTTCAGGCGGTCTTGATTTCGTTTTCAATGGCTTCATATGTTGAGAATCGGTTCGGCTGGGGATCACGAGGCGAGGACGTGCACCTCTCATGTAACCTGGCGGAGACCTCGATGCACCCATCACCCCGTGACTTTGACTTGTTGAGCCTCTTGGGTCTCTTTGTGAAGAGGTACTACCTCGAGCTGGAGAGCCACGTAAATCGCTTGAGACGGAGTGCTCTATCGGCGGCGGCGGAGGAGGAGGAGGAGGAGACCTCGTGGACGTAGCGGCATCAACCTGTCGATGATATACCAATTTGGCAATAGGCGGATTGGATGTGTCGGCGACTAGAAGTCCCTTTTCACCTCGGCCGAGTAGCCCATACACTCTGACCTCTCCGTCTTGTATTCCGAGAACAGCACTTGTTCCGGCATATAAGACTTCATCTTCTGTTCCAGTTCTGTTGCAGAACACGACGATGACTTCTTCCTTTTCCTCGGAGCGAATAAGGGGCTCAAACATCGTTACCCATGTTGCTAGGGCCTCCATGTCAGGCTCGTTGGGCATGCGTGTGTAGTGGCGGCGGTCTTCTTCGGTAGTCCAGGCCATGGATACGACAACGAGGTTTGACTGATGTTCCAGAATCTCAAAGGCAAAGTCCATACCCTCTCCTGGTTTCCGCCACGTCGGATAACTAAGTCATTAGTACCGCATCTTAGACATGCGAGTCGAAAAGCTTACCATATGTCCATTCCTGCGGCAAATCATTAGCTGGCGGGAACTCGCTGCCGTTTATATATATGTGAAACATACCGATACCAATGGATACATTGCCCAGCCCAGTCAGGATACCGTTGTAGAAGCCGCGGTTCCCCTCCAAAGCCCATGTCTTCTCTGTGTTGTACAGGCAAATTTTCCTATGATCTGCGACGGTTTCACCGTCTCCATTGACAACGATAGACGCATTGTAATACTCCGGCCCCGTTGGCCACTTTGGTGACACGTCTACCTTCTCCGGATAGCCGACGGTGACGGTGCAGTCGTACTTGAGAGCAGTGGTCCTGGCCCATAACGACGTGATACCCGCACCGGATGGTTCAAGAAAAGGCGCGATGTCAGCCAGCGTCTTGAAATTGTAACCTAGAGATTGTACGTTCAACGATTTGTCCTCTAACAAAGTTGCGGCTGTAACAAGTCGATGGCGGGGGTAGGGCTCACCTGAAAAAGCTAGTTCCGGTAGCACAAGGAGATCCAAATCATCGGGATTTGCTTTGGATAAAACCGCGTCGGCGCGGTTTAAGTTGTTGTCGACATCGCCGACCTGCGGCGCGAACTGCAAACACGCGACTCTCATCACGGCGATTTAAGCGTCGTCGCAGGCATATACTCCTTCGTTTGTTTCGTAAAGAGAACATTGGTTTCAGACATGGCGTAGCTGAGGGAAAATGCGGCGGCCATGGTTAAGAAGAGGGTTGGAAAAGCCTGGAAAGGCGGGGCTGAGACAATTATCTTCTTCGAACCAACATGCATAAGAAGTGCAGTTCCGAGAGAGAACGCAGCCAACAACTGCTCCATTTGCTCGAATCTGTTTGGTTACCGACCGACTGGTACATATGCGAAGGCTCCAATGGGCGCAGCGAGCTAAGCGCCCAACGAGTTGATGCACACGGAGGGATTATCGTAATCACACACTCCTGCATCATCAAAAGGCAAAGGTAGGATGCAACACTGCAGTTTCTGTTTAATATAAACATTCGAGCTTGCCCCGAATCCCTTGAATTTTTATGGCATGATCTACATATACTTACCTGGACGAACCCATCTCCACCGAGCACACCACGGGGAAGCAAAACGATATGGCCGCAAAGGCGGGGACTTCCCTTGCATGATGTGCGTTGGGACAGGGGGATGGCGAGGCCATAGGGCTTGTGATTTAGGTATTCTCCATGCGCAGATGAGCCAAAGTCATGCTCCAAAAAGCCCATGTAGGCGCTTGCCTGTCCTGCCTTCCGAGGCTCCGCGCATACCTTTTGGAGAAGGTGCTCTAGTGGGAAGCTACTGCTTTACAGCTCATCAGGCGAAAATCCTCGGCGGTTGGTCATGGCGTGCGTGGTTGGCTGAGCGAGTCCAGTCAAAGGATCAAAGGTAGCCGCCAACGAGACAAGGGTTCATACAACCTAAGGCGGCCAAGTTTCCCGTCTCCGTTAGTACGCATTCAACGCCCTACATGCACCACATACCCTACGAGGTCGGCAAGTGGCACATATTTACAGAAACATCTCCACTGGTAAGGCTTTCCGGAATAATGCTCCAGCTGTTTTCTTTGCACAGTTACCTAATATTACCTGAGAGCTGACATTTCTCATGCATGTTTCAGACATTCCAAGATGTCGCCCAATCCAACTCTTCACGTACCGAAGATGTGATCTTGGCATTCCCCAGTGGCAGCTGTGCGGGCACCAGTGATAACCAGAGGTTCTGCCCTTAATGGCGGTATATGATCACTAGCTCACCGGTCGGCACCAATTACCAAGCGGTGTGCAATAGGAGTGAGCCGAGAGTGTGCCTCGCCTCACTGCTCTTCCGAGGGCAGGACGTCCACGCGCTGAAAGTAGCTGCTCCTGGAGTCAACGAGTGGTCAACGGATCAAAACATTCATACATGAGAGGCAAACAAAGTGTTCCCGTACTACGATATTGGGCATCCGCTCAAGATGGAAAAGAACAACTATGAGTTATGCTGGGATGGAGGGCCGCAGAGGGAAAGGCCCGTTCAATCGAGAAAAGCACAAGAGCCATTTGCCCGATGACTCCACGGTGGTGAGGGTTGGGCATGTCCGTGGGATGTTGGTCGGTTGGTCGCTGTTCCCGAGAATGGGAGTCTAGCATAGAATACTCTTGATCCTGGACGTACAAACCATGGGCTGATGATATTGTTGACACCGAACGGATGTCCGATGACTCTCTGTGATTTCTAGTGTTTGTCTTGATGACCTCTAGCGATCGATTGATCAGGGTGCTGAGACAACTTTTGCACAATATTTCGTGACTTGATGCTTAGGGAAATATAAATGTTGGCGGTTTTTATGAAAACCAGCGCCTGCAAACAACTGAATGAAAAATGCCGATGCAAATAGATTCAGAATTCCAACTTGAGTACATGGTTGACGTGTCCCCTCGCGAAGCTGAATACTGAGATTACGATGACACTGCTTCAAAGGCGCCAAGGATTGCCATGTGTCTAACTATCATTCCCCTAGCTAGCTGATAAATGTGTCGAGGGAATAAGATATTGATATTGGAGCTCTGAATCATCACTGAGCTATGGTATAGGTCATGACGACCTACTTGTATACATCCCATCTCCCTGCTCTTGGCATAAGAGAGCTGATGGGTGATCCTGACGACTATATATCAGCAATTAACGGCTGCCTGCCATGAGGCATCGTTGAGAGGGTCTACAAGTAGGCCTTCTACTGTATCTATGACGGGCCGTGTGTGGCACAAACATTGAACCAACAGCGATCCAATCATCCACCCCTGCCAGGCAATAAGACGCATAAACTTCCAAAAATATCGCTTTTCTATCACATTTTCGATTCTACCAAGAAACACTCATTAGCCATGCATACCGTGTCTTCTATACTCCTACCTTTTAAGCACGCTGTGTTTTACGTTTTATATTTTATATTTATAAGGCTATAAAGTAAGGGTAAAAATCAAAATCTTTTTTTAATCCTAGATCTATAAGCTAAACTTATTAATAGGTATAAATTACTATTATAAATTAAGTATATAAGTATAACTTATATAATATATTATAAAAGAAATAATAAAAATATAATACCTTAATTAATACTTTTTTATTATATAAATAAAATAATATTTATATTTAAATTAATTATATTTATTTTATATATATTATTTAAATATATTTTATTTAAAATAGTTTATTTATTTTTATCTTATATATTTATAAATAAAATATAATTTTCTATATAAATAATCTTACTTTTATTTCTTAAATAAATACTTTTTTATATTTTTACCTTTTTATAAAGCTACTTAATAAATAGAAACTATTATTATAAAGTAAAACTATTAAAAAGTACTTTATTATATAAGTTAGAAAAAGTACTTATTTTATACTAAAATATAAGATTTATAACTTTAGCTTACTTTAAAATAAAGCTAGAAAATAGAAATATATATAATTAATATATATTTTTCTAAAATAATAAATTCTATTCCTACTATATAAAGGATTATATAAAAGTAAATATAAAAAATACTAAGCTTTTTAAAAATATATATTTTTATATAGTATAATTATATATTTAATTAAAATAAAAATTTATTTTAAGAAATTATTAATATTTTAAATTAATTTAAAGTAAGAAATATATTAAACTTAGAAGTTTTAAATAGTAATATTTATTTATCGTTAATAAATATAAGATTTTATTTAATAATAAAAGCTTTAATTATATTAATATTAAATATAGTTACTATTAATTATAATAAATTAATAAATAATAACTAATTAATAGCTTAAGAATCTTTATATATTATAATATATAATATAGTAATAAGTTAAATAAACCTTAGAAATAATTAAATTTATTTTTTATTTATATATACTTTATTTATTTTTATACTAATTAATAATTTAATTAAAATAATTAATAAAAGCTTTTATATTTAATAATTATTTATTTTAAATATATTTAAGGTATTAGGATTATATAGTAATTTAATACTTTAAATATAATTATATTCTTTTCTTAATTCTAATTCTTAATTAAATATATAAATAAATATATTTAAAATAGCTTTAAATATAGTTTTAATAATAAAATACTTTTTATTTTAATTTTAATTATATTATAGGATTTATAAATAAAGAAGGTTATTTTTCTTTTTTAATATTTAAAAAAAATAAAAGCTTAATTAATTAATAGATTAAGCTTATTTTTAATATATCTTTATATAATAAAAGTATTAAATTATTAGAAGCTATATAAAAAGCTTTTTAAATAAGAAAGATTTATAAATATAATATTAGTTCTATATAATATTATATAAATTCTTTAAAGAATTTATAAATAATTATAGATTATTTTAATAGTTATGTTTTAATAATTTAAAAAAAAATAGATTATTTTTTTAAATAAGCTATAGTTATAATAAAGAATAAAGAATATTTATTTATAGAAAGTATATTAAAATTAAAAAGAATAATTATTTAAATTTTATATAAATAGCTAAACTAATTAAATTTAAAGCTCGAGGGGGTATTTTATATTTTTTATTAATAAATAAAAAATACTTTTAATCCCTTTTAAAGATATAAAAAAATAAAATTAATTTAAAATAATATAAATAAAAAGAAAATAATAATAAAAAAAGAAATATTTAAATAATTATAATATTTAAAAAAATAATTATAGAATTTAATAAATTTTACTATATATTAAAAACTTTTAATATTTTTAAGTATTAATTAAGTAAATATTAATAAAAATCTTAAAAGATAAAATAATAAATAATTAGTAAGAAATTAAAATAATAAGTTATATTATAAATAAGATTTTTAAAAACTATATATAAAAGATTATTTAATATTATTTTATAATAATAATTAAATAATTAAGATATAGTTTATAATATAATAAACTTAGAGTTAATATTCTTTATATTAAGATTAATACTTTTATTATTTATTATAGCTTTCTTAAAGTTAGAATTAGTAATAGTATTTATTTAAATATAAATATTTATAATATTAGCTTCTTTATATATTGAAGATAGATTAGATTTATATTAATATATAAATTACTATTACTTATTATAAAATAAGAATAAGTTAAATAAAATTCTACTTTTAAAAGAAATAGAATTTAAAATAAAAAGGCTTTATATAAAACTTATATTATATTTTCTATTTTTTAAGTAATTTATAAAAATATACAAAAGTATAAAGTAGGGTTCTTATATATAAAATATAGAAGCTAGAAAGAAAATCTTTAATTCTTTTTATTAAGCTTACTTAATAAGCTATAGTTAAGCTATTAAGTAATTAATTACTAGAAGATTTAATCTTCTTATAAAATATAAAGCTTTTATAAAATATATTATATAAGAAGTAAAATAAAACTACCTTTATTAAGTAATAAAAAATATATATTTTATTTATTAATAAAAAGATAATAAGAAAAGTTAGAATATAATAAGAAATATATTATTAAAAATAAGAAATTATATATTACTTTATAGAAATTAAAATAAAGTAATTCATAAGTCATTATTAGTAAATATATTATATATTTTATTAAAAGTATATAGCTTAAAAATCTTTAATTCTTCTTTTCTATATTTTTAAAAGGGATTAGAAATACTTTATTTATAATTCGAAAAATAGCTCTAATAGTATTATATAAGCTTATTTATAGTTCTTAATATAAATAAAAATACTTTAGTATATAAAATATACTATATATTATATATTATATTAATAAAATAAAAATAAGTAAAAGTATATTATAAATAGAAAGTAAATAAAGTTTAATTAGCTATAAATTATTTATTTCTCTTTTAAATTATATAATTAAAACTTTTAATAATATAATTATATATTATAACTTTATTTTTTTTTTATAAAAGAAAGTATATAAAAGGAATAAATAATTAAGTAGGGTTTAATAATAGCTTTAATTAAATACTATTTAAGTATTTAATATATATTAATTAAATATTTTAATTACAGAATTAAAGGAAATAAGTATAAATTCCCTTTTTATTAATTAATAATTAAAAAGTAATATATAAGTAAGTATATTAATATTTTTACTAATTCTTTTAAAAAAAGAAATCCTTTATAATTAAAAAAATAAAAATTAGAAATAATCTTTTATTTATATACTTTATATATAATTATAAATAAAGAATTATATATTAATTTTATTGATTTTACTTTAAAAAGATAATAAATATCTTTAAAATAAGTGGTAATTAAAGTAATAGCTTAATTAGCTTATAATTCTTATAATTATATTTAAAAGGTTAATTAATTATATTAAGCTTAAGAAAAGCTTAATATATATTAATATAGTAGTAAGGAATTTTAATTAAGAGCTTAATAGTTAAATTAATAATTTAAAAAAGTAATAAGTTTATATACTTAATTAATAAATTAAATTAAATTTAAATAAAGCTTTATTTATATATTAATAATAATAATATATTTATTATATTTTAATTAATTATATACTAATAGTTATAGTAATATATAAGAGATTAATATTAGTTATTAAAATTAAGTTTAAAAAGTATTTAAATAGTTAAATAATAAATTTAATCTTATTATTTAATTAAAGTTTTATATAAGTAAGTAGAACTTAAAGAAAAAGGATAAAATCTTATAATATTAAAGGGATTATTAATAGTAAAAGTAGCTCTTTAAGTAAAACCTAATATTAAGGGATAAAGGTATAAGATATAAATAGGATTAATTACTTTAGTAATCTTTATAGTAAATAATAAGTATTATAAATTAAATAAATTATATAAAATAATCTTATTTAATAGTAAATTAAACTAATTATTTTATAATTTAATTTATAAAGAGAAATATAAGTATTTTACTTTAAGAATAATATAATAGTATAAGAATTAAAATTATAAGATTAGTTTTAATACTAATAGTAAAGTATATATATAATAAGAAGTAGATATTAATAATATAATAAGATTCTATTAAGTATTTTCTTTACTTAATATTATTTATATATATAAATTACTAATAATTTATATAAAGCTATAAAGATAATAGAGTTTTTCTTAAATAAGAATATTAATACAGAAAATTCTTTTTATTTCACTTAAAGCTATTATAAGTAAGATATAAAAAGTAAAAGTAAAATTAATAATAATATTTTAATTATAATATATAAGGAAAGTAATAAATTTAATATATTAATTTATTAAAAGAAATATATTTTTATTAAAGTAAAGCTAATTTCCTAAATCTTATATAAATTATATTAATATTTAAATTTAATAACTTTTTTATCTTTAGTAATATATTTTATATATAAAGGTAATTTATAAAGCTATATTTAATTAAAATAATTATATTTAATAAAGGGGAGAGGATTTATTTAAAAAATAAATACTTTATTTAAATTTTAATTAAAGTAAATTTAAATAATAAATAAAGATATAATTTTTTATATTATTTAAACTCTAGGACACTACTTTATAATAATAGCCTTATAGAATTATATATACTTTAAGTAAAGTAGCGCGATTTTAAAAACTATTAAGCTATTTTAAAATATATATTATAAGAATTTATAAATTAAAATAAAAAGAATTATATATATTAATATTTAATATAATAAGTCTACTAATATAATAAAGTATATTTAATTTCTATTTTCTTATAAAGAGAAATAAAAATAACTTTTTATCTTAATTTATAAGTAATTTAATAAATGCTAAAGGTAGCTTTAGTATAAATATAATTAAAAAAGTATTTAATTAAATAAGTTATTTTATTTTAATTTATTTTATTATTTTAATTTATTTTAAAATAACTTTAAATAAAAAAAATAAATATTTATTAATAAGCTTTACCTTTTAATAAAATAAATATTAAGTATTCTATATAAAGATTTATATTATAATAAAAATAATAATATATTAAAATTAAGAAAATCTAACTTAATTAAATTAATTAATAATATGATACTTTATTTTAAAAAATATCCTTTATCTATATAAAAAAGGATAGATTTTAAATTATTATATAAAGTATTAGAAATAATATAAGAAGAAAAGCATTTAATTAAAGAAGGTTTAAATAAAATATTAAGTATAAAAGCTATAATAAATCTAAGGTTATTTAATATATTAAAAAATAAGTTTTTAAATATAGAATTATTAATTAAATTAATTATTAATATAAGTATTCTTAATAAGGATTAACTAGCTAAATTTATAGAAAGAGAATTATATTTCTATATAAATATATATAATTCTCTTAAGTTAAAATTAAATAATTATAAAGATTTTATTAATATATATAAAATAATTTCTAAAGAAAGCTATTTAATTAAAGAAGGGTTAATTAATATAGTAAAAATAAAGAATACTATAAATACTAAGAAATAAATAATATAAAATTTATATTTATTAATATTTTAATATTAATATAGCTAATTTAATAAAGGTAAAGTTTAATATAATTTAAATTATATATTAAGTTAATTTTATATTATATTTAAAGTAATAGCTCTTATAGAAAGATTTTACTTAAGCTATATATAATAAAAGTTATATATATAGTTCTTTAAAGGGGAAAGTTTAAAAAGACTTACTTATTTTAATTATTTACTTTAATAATTTATAAAAAAACTTACTATAGTTTATATAATTATATTATAAGAATTATATAGTTATTTTTAATTAATATTATAAAATTATAGTTTTTATAAAATTAATAAAATCCTTTATTTTATTTTTAAATATATAATGAAGTAATTAATTCTATAAATATAGTAAAAAAGAAAAAATAAGATAAGTTATTATAAGTTTAATACTATAAGCTATAAATATACTATATTTACTTATATAAAGAGATATAAAAATATAAATTTTAATTAATTTTAAAAATGAAATAAATTATAATAAAGATTATAGCTTAAAATCTAACTTTATAAATAAGTAATTACTAGTAATTATAAATTATTATATTATAGTAAATATTTATTAAATTAATATTAATTATTTATTATATATTAAAAGGAGTATATATTATAAGTTTGCTTTTTAAGTAAAAGTTTAAATTATAAAAAGGTTTCTTATTATCTTTTAATTAAAATCTTTATATATATAGTTTTAATTAGTATTAAGTTAAAATATAATTTATATTGTAGAAGTTAGGTAGGAGCTATAAAAAAAAACTATGTTTATATTATATTATATAAATAAGAATTTTATAATATAAGAAGGGTTAAGCTATAAATTTAATCGTTATTACTTTTAAAAGTTTAAACTTTTTATTTCCTATAATATAAAGTTAGTAAAATTAATAAGCTAAGAATGAGTAATTTAATTAAGTAAAGGATTTTCTTCTTATGAAAATAAATAAGGGTTTAATACTTTTTTAATTTATATGAAAAAATAATTTAATTTAAATAATAAGGAAGATTAAGTTTTTTTAAATTATTTACCTTAAGCCCCTTTAAGGCTATAATAATAATAAAGTATATTTTAAATAATTAAATAATTAATAAATATAATAATTCATCTTTATATAAGGTTAATATTACTTATACTTTTAAGTATTATATAATTAATTATTAAAATAATAATTTAATTTTATTAAAGTAATTTCTATTTAATAAGCTAGAGTTTTATAAATAATTATATAAGTAAAAAAAAAGTATTTTTTTAAAGCTTATACTTATATTAATAGTAAAGCTAATTTCTATTTTAAGTATAAAAGTCTTATAGATTTCTATTAATTCTTTTTTTAAATTTAATTATATATTAATAGTTTTTAAGCTTTAGGAAGGTAGTATTATAGTAGCTTTTATAAAATAATATATATATATATATATAGGAGATTTTATTACCCTAGCTTTCTATATATATTAAAGATATTTTAAAGCTTAATAAAGCTTTTAAGTTTAAAAATATATATATATTTAAAGTAAGTAATTCTAAAGATATAAAAAAAGAATAATGATTTTTATATAAAGCTTGAAAAAAAAGATCTTTAATTTTATTTTTATTTTAAAGCTTAGTAAAGATTAATCTTATATTAAATAAACTTTTTAATTTAAAAACTAGAAATAGTAATACTTAAATAAAGCTTATACTTATAAAATAAAAAAGTAAGAAATCTTTAATTTATATATACTTATGAATAAAATAATAATTAATATAATATAGCTTATAAATAATAAGAAGTAGTATTTTATTAAATTATTTAATATTTATAAAGATTATATTAAATATTTAGTATTTATTTAAACTATTTTTAATAGAATTAATAATAATAATTAATTTATATTTAAAGATAAATTATATATAAAGTAGGAAATTATTATAACTAATATAATTAAGTTATTTAATATAGGTAAAAGTAAATATAATACTTAATTTAATAAATTAATTATTAACCCTAAGCCTTAAATATATAATAATAAAAGATTATACATTAAGAAGGAATTAAGTTACATAACTACAATATACATACTTACTATAAGTAGTAATTATAATAATTACTAATAGATTAAAGTAATTAATTAAGATATAATTACTATAATTACTAAATAATTATATTAATTACTAAATAATTATATTAATTACTTAACTATATATATAATTATAATTACTACTTAAATAGAATACTTAATTTAATAGCTTTTAATTAATATAATTACTTTATTTATATAATTTACTTAAATATTACCTTTAACTATAATAAGATAAATGTAATATATAATGAATATTATATTTATTACTCCTTAATGCCTTAAGGATTCCGCGAATATAAATATATTTAGAAACTCTCTTTATTTTAGCTACTTTATAGTTAATTAAAGAATGTAATTATTATAGAAATCTTTAATTTATATATATTTATTAAAAAAAGAGAATTTACTAAGTAAATAGCATTAAATATAGCTAATATAAAAAAATAATTTACTTTTATTTTATAAGTATATTTAACTACAATTTAATTGTATAGGTTAGTTTTAAGTATAAAAAGAAATTAAAGACTTTTAAGCTATATACTTTTAATAAAGTATATAGTATGCCTTTTAATTTATTAGAAAAAAAGTCTTTATTAATAAGGTAAGGTATTTACTATATATTATCTTTATATATTTAAGTATTTAATTTACCTTTCTTTTAATAAGCTTCTATAGCTTAATAATAAAATATAATATTATTAATACTATAATAAATATTTAATTTATTTTAAAAGCTTTTTATAGCTTATTATATAATTATAGAAATAAAATATTATATAATATTAATAAATATATTATAAACTTTATTAAATTTTTAAATTATAGCTAGAAATAAAGCTTAGGATATATTATAATATTTAATTATTTTTAAACTATTTACTTAATAAATATATTTTACTAGAAGATTTCTTTACTAATAAAGTACTTAATATTTATTTTTATAACTTTATAAAGTAAGTTATTATTTATTTCTATTAAGTTAAAAAATATATATCTTTATATATTTTATAACATAATATATTTAATTATAGTAATAATAAAAAAAAGAATTTATAATAAATTTAATAAAAAGTAATTTTTAAAATTATTCTTTTTATTTAGTATTTCTATTACTTTAATTATTTTATATTAATATATCTTTATTTATATTAATTATAAATACTATATTATTTATATATTTATTTAACAATAATTCTATCTTTTTATATATAGCTTTATTTTTCATTATATTATTTATATTTTTATAATTTAAAAAGTATTATAGTTAAGGGTAAATATAAAATAAAGAATATATTATATTATTTAAATATTATATAAAAAAATTCTTTAGAGGATATTAATATTACTTTATATAATTATAAAATTTCTAATAACTCTATAGTTTTTTTGAATACTAATAATTTAAGTTATGATTTAATAAGTCTTTTAGAAAGAAATAGCTCTATAAGTTTTCATTCTTTAAGTATTATAAGTTTAAATAAAGTATTAAATCTTAAAATAGTATTTACTTTTTATATTAATAATATAGGCATATATATATTTATATAATTAGAATTAAGTAATATTAAATATTTTTAAAGATTGAATAAAAATATTATTTATTATATTATTAGAAATAAAGAAAGTATTATTTTTTATATAAGCTTAATATATAGAAAACTTAAAATACTTAAAAATAAAAGATTTAATAGTTTAATTTATTTTATAAATAATAAATATAATTTAAATATATTAGAAAGATTATTAAATAATATTAATATAAAAAATAATAATTAATTTATAAGTTTTTCTAAAATAAATAAATATTTTAATATAAAATATATAGAAAAAAAAGATAAATTTATATAAAGTAGAACCCCTTATAAAAGATTTATAAATAAAGGTATTTCTTTAAAATTTAAATTAAATTAATAAGATTATAATAAAGCTATATTATTTTTTATAAAACCTTTTATAGAAAATTTAGCTTTATTTCTTAATATTAATTTGAAAAAGTATAAAATTAAGAATTTTAAATTATTATCTATTAGTATAGAATTTGTAAAAAATGTAAGTTTTCTTATAGATTATTTTAATAAATATCCTTTAATAAGAGATAAATTTAATAATTTTTATAAATAAAAATTAATATATAATATAATCTTATTAAAAGAATATATTAATAAAAAAGGAAGATTAAAAATAAGAAATTTAATAGCCCTTTTAAGGCTTAGTAAATAATATAATATATAAATATACTTTTTTTAAATTTAATAAATTACTAGAAAACCTTAGAATAAGATAATTAATAAGAAATTAAAAGATAAGTAAATATTCTTTAATATTTCTAAAAGCTAGATATTAAAGATTAATATATTATTTTATAAATTTATATAAAAAGCCTATTAGTTAAGATATAGTCTAGAAGTATAAAAATATATTTATAATCTTTTCTATATATTTTTAAGTAATTATACTTTTATAGTATAAAAAGGATTAAATTTAAATATAATCTTATTTATTATATTTAAAGTTTTATTTTTTCTTATAATATTCTAAGTATTTTTCTATAAAAAAGCATTATAAATAGGATAAACTTTAGGAAAGCCTTAAAGCTTTAATAATAAAGTTATGTATAGAAATATTTATAATAGCTTTATTAATAATTAAAAGTATAATAATACTATTAAAGATTCTTAGTTTAGTCTAAGGAATAATTTATTACAGATTAAAATAAATAATTATATATTTATAAAAAAGTAATAAGTAAATAATTCCTTAAGACTTTTTAAATCTTATAAAGTATACTTTAAGTATTAGGGATACTTAGTTTTTAAATATATATTAAAAGATATTAATATTAAATTTACTATATATAAATTAAAAAATATTCTATATATTAATAATATTTAAAAGTCTTATTATTTTAATAAAGCTAGAAGAAATTCTTCTACTTTATTAAATCCTTATTATATTATAAAGTTTATAAATAGAAAAGGTTATTTCTTTATAAGTATTAATTTAAATTCTAATTATAAAACTAAATATAGAATAAAAGCTATATTTTAAATAAGTCTTTATTAAAATAATTTAGCTTTATTAAAATAAATTTAATTATATTTTAAAGGCTTTATTAGAAAAATTACTAAATTAAAAGTAGAATCTTTTTAATTTAAAGTACTTAGCTTAGAAGATTTAAATCTTATAATTAATTACATTAATAATTACCCTTTATTAAATTATAAGTAGTTTAATTATTTACTCTTTAAAGAAATTATATATTTAATATAATAAAGTAAATATATTACTTTAGAAGGTTTAAATAAAATAAGATTTATTAAACCTATATTAAATAAAAGAGAATTATTTAATACTTTAAAGTTAGCTTTCTTAAAAATAAATCTTATTTTAAAATTAGAAATCTTAAATAGTAAAATAAAAGATTTATATTAATTAGTTAATTTTATTAATATTAAAAGATATTTCTTTATAATATTAAAAAAATAACTAGGATTTAAATTAAGTAAAATAATATAATTAAAATTTATTTTAATTAAATATAGTAAAGATAAAGAGCTCTTAGAAAGTTTAATATTAATATTAAATTATAAGAAATATATTTTTAAATTAAATTATAGAAAATTCATAATTAAAAGATTTATAAATATTTATAGTAAAATAATTCCTATATTTAAAAGATTTAAATTATATAATATAAAATTTAAAAATTATAAAGATTTTAAATATATAGCTTTACTTATAGGAAATAAAGCTTATTTAATTAAAGAAAGGTTAAATAAGTTAAAGAAATAAAGAGTAAAATAAATAAAAATAGAAAATAGTATTAATATAAATATATTAAAAATTAAAACTAGTAAAAAAAGAATTAAAGATTCTTTTTTTTTAAGCTTTACTTATTTAAAATAAATACTTTAATACTTACTATTAAATTAAGTACTTAATAACTATTTATAAGTATAGAACTTATTAATTTATTTAAATTACTATTATTAAATATAGTAGTTTTATTATTTAATAAATTAATAATTACTTATCCTTATTACCTTTTAATAAAAAGTAAAAGAAAAAGAATATTATATAAATTTATATTTATAGTATTATTAGCATTAGTTTTTACTTACTTAAACCTAGAGTTTACTTTTTTTATTTTAAGCACTATAGAATATAGTATCTCTAAATTAGTTTTTAATTATTATAACCTTTTTAATAATATATTTATATATAAACTTAATCCTATATCTTATTCTATTTTAAATCTATTTAATAAATATTTATAATATTTAATTATTAAAAATAATAAAAGTTTTTATATTATAAATATAAAAGATATAATATTACTTTCTTATTAAGTAATAAGTTTTATAAATACTAAGGGTATTTTTATTTTTAAAATAATAAAAAGTAATTCTATATATTTAAAGTATATTATATACTTGAATTTAAAATAAAGTTATATAATAGAGAAATTATACTATTAAGAAAAATTTATACTTTTTTTAAAATAAGTATAATTTATAAATATAAAGATAAAAATAAAGTATATTACCTTATTTAATTTATAAAAGATATTTTTTATAAAATTATACTTTATTTTAATAAATACCCTTTATTAACTTAAAAAAGAATAAATTATTTTTTATTTAAAGAAGCTATAAACTTACCTTTAATAAATAAAATATATTTTAATATTAAAAGTATAAATAAGCTTATAAGTATAAAGGGATTTATATATAAAAAGCTATTAGAAAAATAAAAAATTAATTTTCTTAATATTAAATATATATTCTATTTAATATATAATATATAAAATATTAAAGATTTTAATTAATTAATTAAATTTATTAATAGAAAGGGTTATTTTTATATAAAATCTTTAATAAATAAAAGATATTTTATTAATTATAACATTATTTTAGTTTTCTTTATTACTTAGTATATAAAAGATAAAGTTTTATTAATAAAGTTTATTAATTTATTTAAATTTAGAAAAATAAAAAAAGCTTTAATTAAATTAAATAAAGTTAATTATTAAATAAATAAATTTAAAGATATATAAGAAAAGATTATCCCTTTTTTTAAAAAATATCCTTTATAAGGTATAAAGTTTAGAAATTATTTAGATTTTACTAAAGTATTTAAAATTATAGCTATTCAAGATTACTTAATTCTTAAAAGGATTAAAAAGCTAAATTCTTTAAAATTAAGTATAAATAAAAGTAAAATAATTAATTAACTATTAGTATTTATTTCTATATAAATAATTAAATAAAAAAAGTAACTCTTAAGGCTTTTACTTAAAAAATATATAATTAATTAAATATTATATATCTTAAGTATTTTAATTTAGTAAATTATATAAAACCCTTAAGTAAAGCTAAATAATTATTAGTTTAACTTAATTATAAAATAATATATAGCTTAATTCTATTAATAGTTATAAATAATTTCTAATAAAATAAGTTTAATAACTTATATATAGGATTTTCTACTCTATAAGGCTAGAAAAATGCATTTAGTTTTCCTATATTAAAACTTAAGTATATAAATAAGTATAATATTATATATATATTATAGTTTAAATAATAATAAAAATTATTAAAAGATATTAAAGATTTTAATATTATAATAATTTTTTATTTAAAGTATAGAATATAATATTTCTTCTTTTATTATTAGTAATAATACTTTTAATATTTATTTCTTCTTTAATATAGGTTTTTATAGCTTTAATTATAATTCTAATAAAGTTAATTATTATTCTTCCTTAAAGGTTTAAAGATTTTATATAAGAACTTTTAAGTTTATTTAACTTAAAAGAATTTATTTAATTATATTAATTAAATATAAAAAGCTTTTTCTTTACTAAGTAATATAATTCTCTAATATTAAGTTAAGTTTTAACTTAGAGATATTTAAAAAAAAAAGTATATTTAAATTAAGATAATATATAATTTTCAAATTTAAAATAAACTTATATAATAGAGATTTATAGTTATTAAGAAAAATATATACTTTTTTTAAAATAAAGAATATAAATATTTATAAAAATATAAATAAGATAATTTATAGTATCTAATCTTATAAAGATTTAACTAATATAATTATACTTTATTTTAATAAATATCCTTTAATAACTTAAAAAAAAGCAAATTATCTTTTATTTAAATAAAGTATTAAATTATTAAATTTAAATATTTAATTTAATATTAATAATATTAAAAATATTATAAGTCTTAAAGTAGTAATAAATTAAGGATTATTTAATAAATTAAAAAATAAATTCTTAAATATTATCCTAGCTAAATATTTAATAATTACTTTTAGAAGAATAATAAATAAAAATTAATTATTTAATTTTATAAATAAAGAAGGTTATCTCTATATTAATATAAGAAAATGATAAAATTATTTAATAAGTTATTAAATTATTTTATTATTTTCTATATATTAATATATTAAAGATAAATTCTTATTAAATTATTTAATAAATTACTTAAAGTATAGAAAATTAGAAAAAGTTTCTATAAGACTTAATTAGTTAATACTTATTATATATAAATTTAGCAATATTTAAAGTAAAATTATTCCTTTTTTCTAAAATTATCTTTTATATAGATTAAAATCTAAAGATTATAATAATTTCTATATAATAGCTAAACTTATAGAAAATAAATTATATTTAATTCTTAATAGTATTAAGAAAATAAAATCTTTAAAATATAATATAAATAAAAATAAAATATATAATTAATTATAATAATAATAATAATATGAAAGCTTTATTTTATTATTAATTAAATATTATTATTAATACTTTAATAATAAATAATATTAAATATATAAAATTCTTTCTTAAAAATAATATATAGTTAGAGATTATTAGAATATTAAAAAGATTACTAATAATTTAAGTTTAATAATTAAAAAAATAGATTTCTATCTTATAAATTTTATTATATATTATAAAATATTTTATATAAATAATATAGTTTAAATAATAATAAGAATGATTAAAGGATTTTAATAAATAAATTTATTAATAAACTTAAAATATTTCCTTTTTTTTAATAAAATAAGTTAATAAGTATAGCTTTTTTTATATATACTTATATATTATTTAATATAAAACTAAATATAGCTTTTATAAATATATAAATTACTTATCTTAAAGAAAGTAATATTAATAATAAATTATTAATTATTTTACTTTAAACTTTATAAAGTTTATTAAAGCATTACTATATTATAAATAAATAATTTATAGAATAACTAATAGGGTTTATAAATATAGGAGGTAGTTTTTATATTAAATAATAGATTCAAAAGAGAATACTTTTATATATATATAATTTATGTTTTAAATAACCCTTTATAAAGATAAAGTTACATTATTAAAACTTATTAAAAATATATTAAAATATAAGTATATTTCTAAATTAAAAAGTAAAGTAAATTACTATATTAATAACTTAAACTCTTTATTATATATAATAATTCCTTTACTTAATTATATTAATCTTAATAATTTAAAATATTATTATTTTATATCTTTTATAAAAGTAGTAAAATTAAAAAGAAATAATAAAAACTTATTTATTATTAATAAGTTTAAAATTATAGAATTTAAAAAAGAAATATAAAATTATTAAATAAATTAATACTTAATTCTATTAGTAATAATATAAAAATAATTATATTTTAATTAGCTAGATTTATAAATAATAAAGTTACTTTTTCTATTAATAATTTCATATTTAAATTTAAATTAGAAAATAATATAAAGGAATTAGAATTATATAATAGAATAAGAGAATTAATAAGTATAAGTAAAGTTTTATATATAATTAGTAGAATAAATAAAAATCTTATTATAGTATTAAAACTTAATAAAGTTAAAGAATTAAGAGAAAATATAATACTTTTAATTTATTATAAAAATAAAATTATATTAAAAATACTAAAATATAAAGATTTTTTACTATAATTAAAATTAGTAGATATTTATTATAAAAATTATTATATTATTTAAGAAAGTAAATTTATATTTAATATTATTAAGTTATATATAAATAAATATAAATTAATAATTAATAATAATTTATTTAAGAATAAAGAATTAATTAATTTAAAAGAAATTAATAATTTAAAAGGTAAAGTCTAACTTTATATAAAATTTATTTAATAAATAATCTTTATAAAATAAGAAATAATAATAAATATTATAAAAATATTAAAAGTTTAATAAGTAATTTAATAAAAATCTTAATAATTAAAAATAATAAATAAGAAATCTATAATAATATAGTTAAATATATAAAAGACTTAAAGATATTTTATAGAAATATTAAAGAATATTTAATATTAGGAAAATTATATAAAGGTTATAATTTTATATTAAATTAATTTATAAATATATAAGAGAAAAATAAAGTTAATAATAATAAAGTCTTTTTTTAAGAAAATTTACTATTAAGTATATATTTTAAATATATATATATAAAGGTTTAATAATTAATTAATAAATATTATATTACTTATATTAAATAAAAAATAATATAAAAGTTTACCTATTAATTACTATTAATTTAATAAATATTAATAAGAATAAATAATTTAAATAATAATAAGAGTTATTATTAATAAAATCTATTTATATTATTATAGAAATAATCTTTTTATTTATAGCTTTATAAAGACTATTTACTTATTATTTAATAAATTATTACTATCTTAAATATAAAGTAAGTATTTTATATTAATATTTTATTAATATAATTTAATTATTTTTATATATTTTAATATATTATTAAGGATTTTAAATATAATATAAGCTTTTTAATCTTATATATATTTTATTATATTTTTATAGTATAAGCTTTTAATTTATTTTCTTTATAAGTATGCTTTTAATCCTTTCTAAGGATATTTCCTTTAAGGATATCCCTTTTAAAAATATAGAAAAAAATCAAGTATTTTATAGTAAGCTCTTTTTTTTTATAAGTAAGCTGAAAATTAAAGTATATTTATTTACTTAATATAAGAAAGTAATATTATAGTAACTTTTATAAAATAATATATAGGAGATTTTATTACTTTTATAAGCTTATACTATAAATAAAGTTAAGGCTATTTTATAAAAGTATTATTTTTATTTTTTAATCTAGGGGGAAATAAAATTACCTTTTTATATTAAAAAATATATAATTCCCCTTATATAAAGTAAGGCTTTATGTTTAATTTTATCTATATATATAATAATTTTATATTTAAGTATTTTATTTTTATTATTTTCTTAAAGAGAGAAAAAGTATTAAAAAGAATTAAAGCTATTTTTTTACTATAGTAAATATAAGCTTAAAAGTTAGAATAAGTTAATAATATACTTATAGTTTTTTATACTATATATACTAGTTTAAATCTAGCTTTTTATAGAGTAAATGTATACTTTTCTTTTATTAAGACTAGGATTTTTAAAAAATCAGAGAAACTTTTACTTATTTAATAATTAATTACTTAATAGCTTAACTACAACTTTAAAAGTAAGCTTAGTAAAAAAGAATTAAAGATTTCTTTTTCTATATCCTTAGAAAGGATTAGAAATACCTTTATATAAAAGTAATAAGTATTATAAATAAGCTATAGAATTCTACTATAATAAATAAAGTAAGTAATTATATATATTTTATAATAGCCTTACCTTTATATTTAGAAATATATACTTTTATAATTAAGTAATTATAAAATAAAATAAATAATAAAAATAATAAATAATATATTATAAATTATATTTAATTATATATTTAATAAATATAAAGTAGAATCTTTAAAGTTAATAAGTCTAATAGCTTTATTATTTAATATAATTATAATTATAATTAAAATTCCTATTAATTTACTTTTATATTTAATAAGATTATTTAATACTATAGTAATATATTTAACATTAATAAGGTTAATTTTATTAATATTTTATATTTAATAGTTTATATAGGAATAATATTTATATTATTCCTATTTATATTAATATTAATTAATATAAAAATGAGTAAATTATTAAGTAATAATATAAATAGTATTCCTTTAGCTTTAACTATTATTATATTATTAAACTATATATAACTCTAACTAATACTATTTTCTATAATATATTTTGAAAGTTTAAATGTAATAATAATAAACTCTATTTATATTACTATATATATTAAAGTAATGAATTTTTTAAAATCTTTCTTTATTACTATAAATAAAAATATAGTAAATATAATATTTTTAATAAGTAATAATTAAGATAATTATATAATTAAAATAAGCTATATTATTACTATAAATATAATTTTATATACTATATTTAATATATAATTATTAATTATAAGTATAATTTTATTATTAACTATAGTAAGTACTATAATAATAATAATAAAATAATAATAATTAATTATAAAGGGGGATATAGAACTTAATATCTTAACTTTAGCTTATATATATAAAATAACCCTATAGAATACTATATATTTTTAATAAAGTATATAGCTTAAATAAAAGGAGGGGTAAAAACCCTATAAATAAGTATAAAATAATATACTTTATAATAAATATTTAAATATAAATTATATAATTATATAAAGTATTTCTATTTTAACTTTTTATATTATATACTTTTAATAAAGTATATAATATAAAATTAAGCTATAGGAATTAAGATACAAAAAGAATTAATTTAATAATAAAATATTTATTTTATATAAAAAATATTAAAAGTTTAAATCTTTTATTCTTTAAGATTCTTTAACTTAATTAGTAAAATATATTTTTAATAAGAATATAATTAATATTTAATTTACTAAAGAATTAATATATAAGAAATAAGTATAATTTCCTCTTATATATTTTATAAGTACTTATAAGTAATAAAGTATATAGCTATATAAAAAAATATTAAATATTTTATAGTATGCTTTATTTTATTTTACTTTACTTTTTTAAAATTATAATTATTAATAAATAAGAGTAAGGTACCTCTTATTCTTTAAATAAGAATAACTACTTTTAAATAAATATATATAAGGTTCTTTTATATATAAATAAAAGAATTAATTAAATAGTTTAAGGTAGTAAGCTTAAGTCTTATTAAATATAATAATTATATTTATTTAAATTAAATATTCTCCATATATTATTAAAAGTAAAATTTAAAGAAGTAAAATGTAAAGCTTTAACTTTCTTTATTTAAGTTTAACTCTTAGTATTCTTAAGCTTTTACTTTAAAATAAAGTATTTATATCTTATATATTTAATCTATTATTATTCTTTTAATTTATACTATAAAGAAAGGGGTAGAAAAAAATCGAAGATTTTTTAATTAAATATACTTAAACTAAGGTTAAAAGTATTAATAAGCTAATATAGAAATATTTAATCTATAAGGCTATTTAATATATATTTATCTTTATTTAATAAATTAGAATAATAGATTACTTATATAAGCTAGGTATAAAAATAAAAGAATATAGCTAGATTATTTTATTAATGTAGTAATTTATAAAATAATTAAATATAGTTTTTTATATTTTTTAATAAGGGTGCTTATAAGTAATAAAATAAATAGCTATATAAAGAAAAATTAAGTATTTTATAGTAAGCTTGATTCTTTTACTAAGCTTACTTTATAAGCTATAGTTAAGCTACTAAATAGCTTAATTACTTAGCTTATATAAGTTATATATAAATTAAGGATTTTATACTATTGCTATAAATATAAGGAATATATATAATATAAGTTAGGGCTAGTTAGTTAAATATTCTATTTAAGATAGAGAAGAATTATATTTAATTTATACTAACTTAATTTAATGCTTTAAGAAAAAATAAAGAAATTTAAAAAATATATAAATACTTTATATATAAATTTATATATAAATATATAAAGGCATTATTATAAAACCTATATTATGATATATTAAAAAGTATAAAAATATATTATAAAATAAAAAATTAAATAATATACTTTATAAGAATTTTATTAATAAATAAAATTAATTAGATATTTTAATTATTTTAAGAAAAGAAATTAAAAGAGATTCTATAAATAGTATAAGTAAGAGTAAAGTAATTTATTAAGTTAAATAGTTAATAAATTATTTAAATAAATAAAAAACTTTCCTTAAAGATTAAATATAATATATAAGTAATAATAAAAAGTATTATAAGGGAAAAAGTATAATAGTAATTCTATAAATAATTTCGAAATAAAGAATATACTTTTTATATAATAAATTATTAAATTAAAATTAAATATAAGAAAAGATTAAAATTAAACTAAATATTAAAATAATATAAAGTATTTAAAATTAGACTTAAAGCTTAGTAATTTTACTATAATTAAGATTATAAAAGTCTAAATAGATTATTATTATAGAAATATCTAAAGAATTATAATAAGTATAGTAAGAGATAATATTAATTAAAATAGTTAGTAAAAAAATAATATAAGTAATTATTTAAATTAGTAAGTAAGAATAAACTTTTTATTAAAATTATTAAATTATAGGAAAGTTTTAAAGTAATTTTAAGTAAGTAAGTATAGTAATATAATTTATAGTATAGGTAATAACTTATAGTATAATAAAATAGTAATTAATAATATAAATTAATAAATAATTTATAATTAAGTATTAATATTAATAAGTAAGGGTATATAGTTTATTAATTAAAAAGTAATTAATATAAGCTTAAGATAAAGTTAAGCTTTATTTAAAAAAGTATAAAATAAGTATAAAATAATAAAATACTTTTAATTAATATCTTTTAGAGGTTATATATAAAATTAAAGATTTTATATTACTTATTATAGAAATTATACTTATTTATTAATTAAATAATAAAAAACTAATATTATATAGTTTTCTATAATATAAAATTTAAGATAATTATAATATTTATATATTATATAGTCCCTTTATTTATAGAAGCTAGTAAAATAGTCTAAAGTATTTTATATATACTTTAATAAGCTAAGAAATATATATATATAAGCTTATATAATTAATAAAAGTAAGCTTTTAGAATAATTTAAATAATAATAAAGAAACTAATAAAAAACTTATATAGCTTATTATTTATTATTAAAACTAATAGTCCATTTATAATAATAAATCTAATTAAAAAGTAAAGCCTTACTTTATATAAATTCTATTTAATTATAAATAAAAATAATAAAATAGTAAAATTATTAATTATATACTATAACTATAAGTTTAAAAAATGTTATATATTTATAAAAAATAAAAATAAAGTAATTATATATTATTAAGTAAATAATATTAATAATAAAATATATATAAGAAGTTTTATTAATTTATTTATAAGATTATATAAATATTATAATATTAAATACTTAATTAATTATAAAATCTTTATTTATAATATTCTTTTAAAGTATAAATTTAAAAGTTTTATTTTAGAAATTCTAAAGTATTATAAAAATAATGTAAATCTTATACTAAGAGAATAATATTACTTAGACTTACTAAAACCTAAATATAATATATTAAAGTAAGTAAATTCTTCTTTAGATTTTAAATATAAAGTTAAAATATAAGAACTTTTTAATATAAGCTATAGAATTAGTAAAGAGATAAAATAGAATTTATTTCTAGTAATAATAAGTAGAATTTTAATTAAAGAAGATAAAAAGAAAATATTTAATAAATATAAAAATAGTAATCTTTTAAATAAAATATATATTAAAATATTTATAGCTATTATTATACTTAAAGGTATATTAATTATAGTTAAAAATATAAATACTATTAAAGAATTAGAGTTTATAAATTTAATAAAGGTAGGTAAATATATAAAGGTAAGTAGAACTATAGTAAAGAAATACTTAAATATAAGTAAATTAGTAAAAAACTAATATATAGTAGCTAGCTTTATTTTAATAAAGTAAATATATAAAGATAAAAAGATAAAAGTATTTTATTATTTATTAAATAAATAATAAATAGTTATTTAAGGAGAAAGACCTTAGCTTAATTAATATATAGTTTTTATATTTATATAAAAGATTTAATTAATAATAAATATATAGCTATATAGTTAAGTATTTATTATATAATATATTAATTTATATAATATATTAAATTATATAATATATTATATCTTAATAACTTTATTTCGAAAATTATACTCAAGGTATATTATTATAAAAGAATAATAAAAAGACTATATTTTATAAATAAAAAAATTAAAAGATAAATATTAATAATGTAAACCCTGCTATTAAATATATTAATATAAGTCTTAATAAACTTAAGATTATTAAAGATAATAAAAATAAAGCTAGTATTTATTATTAAGTTAATAATAAAAATAATAAATATTATATAAGTAATTTAATTAATTTAAGTAAAAGAATATTAAATTAATTTTAATCTAGGATTCTTTTAAATTATAAAATATATATTTATAATACTTTATTAAAATATAGTTATTTAAACTTCAATTTAAATTCTAAAGTATTATAAAAAAGAAGAAATAATATTAAGAGAATAATATTATATAGATTTACTTAAGCCTGAATATAATATTCTATAAAAAGCTAGTTTTTCTTTAAGTTATAAATATTATAAAGATACTATAGAATTTATAAAAACTCTTTATCTAATAAATAAAAATATTAGAAATAATAGAATTAAAGCTAGGTTAAGTTTAAAAACTTTAAAAGAAACTTACTAAAGAAATTCTTTAATTATAATTAAATATATAAGTATTCTTATTTTAATTAAAAATATAAATACTAAGTAAGAAATTAAATATATAAATTTAATTAAAGCTAGTAAAGCTATAAGTATAAGTAAAATAGTAGTTAAAAATATACTTAATTTAAATAAGTATTTAAAAAGAATATATATTATATTAAAAACAAATAAAACATTTAAATAAATTATTAACTATATATATATTATATAGAAATAGTTTAATATAAATATAAATATAAAAACTAATAGTATAAATAGAATAATATATTATAAAATAAATAATTAAAGAAGTTATATTTATTTCTATAAAACTTATAATAGTAGGAAATTTAAGAAATTATTAAGAGAGTAAGTATAGAATTTAATCTTAAATAAGATTATAAATATTAATAATATTAATATAATTTAATCTTATTTTATATAAATTAAGGAATTATAAAGATTTTATTAATAAGTTTATAAATTTTAAATAGCTATAATATTACTTAAATTATTAAATATAGAATAATAAAGGTATATATTAAGAGGGAAATAGCTTAAAATAAAAGTTAAGGTTATAAAATTATTAATTAAGTGAAAAAGAAAAAGTCTTTATTAAAATTAATAAAGGAATAAGCTTAGAAGTAGCTATAATTTTATAGCTTATTAGTAAATATAAGAAGTTTATTATATAAGTAAAACTATTAAACTTTAAAGACTCCTTAAAGATTTTAATACTAAGCTATATATAAAAATATATAAGTAATTAAAGTAATTATTTAAGTATAGTAATAAGTTAAAATATAAATAAAAATAAAATAAAATATTATAAATTTAAGTTAAATAAAAGTAGCTTTTTATTTATAAAAGAATAATAAATAAATAATAATTAATATAATAATATATTTAAAGTATATTTTAATAAGTTCTAAAAGGAATTATTAAATTAAAATCCTTTCTTAAAGAATATAAAGTTTATAGGATATTATAGTAATTTAAGTATAAATTATAAATTATCTCCTTATACTTTAATTAAACTAGTAAATATAAAGGAATAATTTAGAATTTCTATTTTAAATAATAAAAGCTTTAAAGAAGATAATAATAATATTATTTTTTAAATTAAACTTTATTTTTAATTATTTTTATATAAAAAAAATAAGAATTTATTAAAGCTATTAAAAAATAGCTTAAATATAGGTAAAATTTATAAATCTTATTTTAAAGCTCATAAATTTTAAATATTATTTATAAAAAATATAATATTAATAATAGAGTTTCTTGATAAATATCTTTTAATTACTTAAAAGTTTAGAAATTATATATTTTTTAAAAAAGTATATAAATTAATTAATAATAAAGAAGATTTAATTAATAAAAGTTTATTAAAATTAATAGCTTTAAAAGCATTTAGTAATTAAAGCTTTAATTAAAGTTTAAAAGAAATAGATTTTAATATTATCCTTAGTATTTATATATTTCTAAATAATATAATACTTAGTTTTAAATAATTATTAAGTTTTATAATAAGATTTATAAATTCTCTTATTAATAAGTTAAGGTATTAAATTAAATTAAGATTTTAAATAATTTAATATAGTAAAAATAAGCTATTAATAGAAAATATAATAAGTTATTTAAGATATAGATATTTATTTAAATATAATAATATTATTAATTTCTATATTATTAAATTTAATAATATAGTAGAAAAAATAATACTTTTTTTTAATAAATACTTTTTATTAAGAGTTAAATAAAAAGACTTTTTAAACTTTAATTTAATTACTTTAATTATTAGTAATAAAAAGTATGTAATTTAAAGAAAGATTAAATTAAATTAAAGAAATAAAATTAATTAAAGAAAATAATATATTAAATTAATTAATACTTATAAATTTTAAATTAATAAGTATATTATAAATTTTATTATTTTAATAATAAATTTAATTACTATATATAATAAAGTATTTATTAAATTATAAAGGTATTAATAATATAATAAATTTAAATAATATATTAATACTTTATTTACTTTATATTATAATAATAATATTATTATTATTTAATAAAGTAGTAAAAATTTAAATATATTTAAAACTTTTATTTTTTAAATAAAAGTATATTTAACTTAAGTAAGAATAATAATATAAGTAATAATAAGAAAGGGTATAGTATAGGGATATAAAGTACTTTATAGCTATTAGAAATTTATACTATTACTTTTCTACTTAAAGCTTATAAATATATAACTTTAAGTAATAGCTTTTAAGTTATAAAACTTAAAGGTTTAAATAATAAGTTAATCTTTATTATTTATAATAATATTTTAATAAAAAATATATTAGAAAAAGAAGTAATATATTTATATAAATATTTATTTATTAATAAATAAAAAAAGCTATACTTAAATAATAATTTAAAATAAGTAAGCTAGTAGAAAATATCAAGGTATAAATAAGCTAATAATTATAAAAGAATTTAATAAGTTAATTACTATAACTTTAGAATAAAAAAGGTATATTTTTATTAATAAATAAAAAAAAAGAAATATAAAATAATATTATAAAATTATTTAATTAAAATACAGTATTTTATAGAAAGATAAAAATATTTAAGTATAAAGTATAAAATCTGCTTAATACTAGCTAGTTAATAAGAATAATTAAGTATTTTATTATTTAATATTAATAGAACCCTTAGTTAAAGGTAGCTTTAATATAAGGGTCTTAAGGTAGTAGATTTCTTTAGCTACTAAATATAATCTTATATAAATAATATAATAATATAATAATTATTTCTATAATTAGCTTAATAAAATTAAAATAACTATATAAATATAGCTTACCTTTAATTAAATAAGAAGACTTTATATAGCTTTATTATTATTAATAATAAAGTATAATAAAAACTATTTAAGCTAGAAAGTAGTATATATTTTATAATAATAAAAAGCTTTTATTTTCTCTTTTTATAAATAAATTAATTTATATTATATAATTTATATAATTAATAAATTTTATTAAGTTTAATTTATACTTATAAATTAATTTAATTATTTAAATTATATAATATTAAATTTACTTAAATTCTACTTATTATACTTTTTTACTATATTATAGAAAATATACTATAAGCTTATATAAGCTATAGTATTAAAAAGAAATAAATAAGTACTTTTTTTAAAAAGGAGTTATTATTAAAGAATAATTTATATAAAGTATAGACTTTATAAAGAGTAAATAAGTATATTTAAAATTAATAAAAAATATTTTTTTATAATTAAAAATAATTATATTATTTTTAATTTTATTTATTTAAATATATTAATATTTATATATTTCTATATTTAATATATAATGGTAAGACTTTTACTATATAGAAATTGAAAATAATAGAAAGATATAAGAAAAAATTATATTAATTTATATTTTTTTAATTATTATTATATAATAGTAATTATAATTATATTAAAAAAACTTAATAGCTAAATCTTATTATATAATTTAATTATTTATAAATCTTATAATTATATAAATAAAGTATAGGATTATAAGATATAATAAGTAAAGATCTTAGATTATGAAAAAAGTTATATTAAGGATATTTATTTTTTAATATTTTTATTGCTTTTTATAAAGTATATATTATTTTATAAAAAAGATAAAAATAATTAATATAAATTAAGTAAATTTTAAGAATTATTTAATTTAATAAACTTAAAGTAGAATTTATTTTAATATATATTATAAAATAAGACTATTTAATAATTATAAAGTAAACATATTATATATATAGCTTAAGCTAAAATATTATAGTCTTTTTATATTATTTAATATTTTAGAAATTTATATATTAAATAAAATAATAATAAGCTAGGATAAAGTAAGTACTACTTATTTTTATTTATTATAGCTTATTTTAAAAAGATATAAAATAAGTTTTATACTATATTAAAAGTATTTAATAATTTATTATTAAAAGGAGTTTTACTTTAAGTAAAGTATAAAATATATAATATTAATTCTATTATAAAAGTTATTATATAAATTATATTTAAATTTATTAAAGTAATAAATTTATATAAAGTAGATTTTACTTTTCTTTTAGTAAAATACCTTAAAGTAAAAAAAGGATTAGAAATCTTTTTTTTAAGCTTTATATAAAAAAACCTATAAATATAAATAATATAAAATATTTACTTTCTTTCTTTAAAAAATAAGAAAATCTAGCTTATTTTTATAATAAAAATAATATAAAAAATCTAATTATAAATAATTTAAATATAAATAAATTAATTAAAAATTATTTTAATTTATATTTTAAAAATTATAATTTTATAAGTTTATTTAAATTTATATATACAAAAGAAATATTATTTTTTAAGAAAGATATTTATAAGTAATATTAAAGTTAAATATATAAATTAAAAAGTAAAAATAATATTATATATTATAAATAAAGAAAAAAGCTTATTAAAAACTCAATATAATAAATTATTAAAGAAAATAAATTATTTCTTATTTAAAAAATATACTTTTCTATATAATAAGTTTTTAAGTTTATTAATAAGAATAATAAAAATAATATTTTATTTAAAGAAAAGATATTTCTTTATTTAAGGAATTATTAAAAAAAGTTATTATATAAATTATAAATTTAATTACCTTAAAATACTTTTAATATTCAATTATTCTTTTTTAAAAAAAGTATAAAATATTATAATAAGAAATAAATATTTATATTATAATAAGAAGTAAATATTTATATTTTATTAACTTATTAAAAAAATATAATTTATTTTATATTTTTAATTAATTTAAGTTTAATAATAAAGTATTATTACTTAAAATAAGTAAATTATTATAAAAACTAATTAATTCTTATAATAATATAAATAATATAAATAATATAAAAAAGAATAAAGTATAATATAGTAAGTTTAAAATCTATTAAATTAAATATAAATATTATTATAAATATAATAACTTTAAATATAAAAAAAAAAGAAAATATTATTATAATTTATACTAAGTATTTTAAATAAAGTAAATTTATTAAATATTAATATAATTAAAGAAAGAATAAGAATATATACTATAGATAATTTAAATTCTTTTAAGAATAAATATAAAGATTTAAAATTTATATTATTAATTAAGTTACTAAGTAGCTTAACTATAGCTTATAAAGTAAGCTTAGTAAAAAATAATAACTTTTTTAATATTAATAATATTAATAATTTAAAGAAATTATTAAATAATATATATAGATTAAAAAGAAAGAGAAAAGAGAAGATTAATTAAATATTATAAAGTAAATGAAGCTATTTATATTTTAAAATAAAAAAAAAGATTAAAAAATATAAATTCTTTATTTAAAAGATTAAGTTCTATGTTATTTAAAGGAAATATACCTTTTAATATAAATTATATAATATATAATTTTAAATATTATATGAAAGCTTTTACTATAAAAGGTTAAATAGTAAGTAAATAAATTAAAGTAATAAACTTATAATATATAAATTATAAAATAAAAATATAATTTAAACTTATTTTTAAAAAGAAAAAAATTATAATATATAGAATAAGTTAATTTATATAAGAATATATAAAATGAGTATATAGTTTAATACCTTAATATTATATTAACTTTTCCTTATAAATATAGGAGTTATATAAAGTATAATTATATATTAATTAAAAAGTTATATAAGCTAGGTTAAATATATTATAAGATAGTATAGTTTCTATCTTCTAAGGGAAATTAAAATATAATAAAAAAGAACTTTTATATAAAAGGAATAAGAAGATTTTAATTTTTAAAGAATTAAAATATAGTTACTAACTTATAATTTACTTATTATTTATAGAAATATATTAAATTACTTTTAATAGTTTAAGGGTAGTACTATAGCTTTATATATATATATAATATAAGTATAGTAAGAAAGTTAAATTAGTTAACAATAAGTATTAAAAGTATATAAGTATAAAGTCTATCTTAAGATATTTCTTAAATATATATATTAAATTAATATAAATTATATAAGCTTAATTTATAAAGGTTATAAAATCTTTAAGAATAAAGTATTAATGTTATAAATTATTAAATATATATATATTAAAAATAGAAATTATTTAATTATATAAGTAATAGAATAATTATTTAATATTCTAGAATTAATAATATCTTACTTACTGTAAGTAAGGTAAAGTTAAATATAAATACTAATTAATTAAAAGTAATTATAGTAAAAAGTTATATATTAAAGTTTATATATAGATACTTTTATATTATATTAAAAAGAAAGTATAATACTTTACTTTAAAAAAAAGTTTTTATATATTAATATTTTATATTTTATACTTTATAATTTTTTTTAAAAAAAAGAATATAAAAGAATAAATTTTAAATTTATATACTTTAAATTCTAATACTACTTTAAATAATAGTATTCTATTTTATATAAAAAACCTTATTTTATTTTATTAATAATTAATAAGATTTATAAATAAAGTAAAAAGAATAGTATTTATTTTTTAAATTATATACTTTTAATAAAGTATATAATATAGGAATTCTTAAATTAATCCTTTAAAAAATAAGAATAGTAAAATAATTAAATTTCTTTTTATATTTAATATTAACTTTTATATTAATAATATTAATATATTAAATATAATAATTAAAATATTAAAAATACTTTACTAAAGATTTTATTTTAGTAATAGCTTTTATAAAATAATATATATAGGAATTATAATTATTTTAAGTATTATTAATTTAAATAAATATTTATATTCTTATAGAATTAATAAGTAATTAGAATTATTTAAATTTATTTAAACTTTTAATTCTTTACTTTTAAATAATATAAAATATTTAGATTTTATTAATTTTATTAAAGCTTATAATATATATTTTAATAGATTTAATAATACTTTTATATTAATTATATTTAATAAGATATTAGAAATAAAAAATAAAATAAATAAGTAAAGAATTAATTTTAATAAACTTATTCTTATTAAGTGTATAAATTATTAACTATTAGGTTTAATAAAAGGTATAAAAAAAGTATTTTTTTAAGCTATATATTTTTAATAAAGTATATAATATAATTCTTTTTATTTAATAAAATTAAGATTAATATTTATTTTTACTATAAAAATAGTTTTAAATAAAGAGCCCTTTATATTAATAATTAAAAAGTATTTAATTAAAAGATTAAATTACTTTATTAATAAATATTTATTATTTAAATTAAATAATTTAGAGTTAATAAATTTAAATTATATACTTCTTATTACTTTACTATAGTAAGGAAATACTAAACCTTGAATCTTTATAAGGGTACTTTACTAAAGATTTTATTTTAGTAATAGCTTTTATAAAATAATATATATAGAAAATATTAAAATTTTATATAATTACTTTTTACTTTATTTAAAAAGTTTACTTTTTTTAATTAAAAAATTAAAAGATTTTAATAATTTAGTATTAACTTATTATATAATTTATTATAAAATGTATAGAATGCTTTACTAAAGATATTTCTAATCCCCTTTAAGAATATGAAAAAAATAATTCTAAAACTAAGTAATATTATAAGTAATTTTAAACTATCTAGCTATAAAAGAGAAAAAGATATTATTACTACTTTAGAAATAGAAATATTATTATCTACTTACTTTATTTCTATCCCTTTAAATAATAGAAGATTATTAAATATAATAATTAATAAATTAAAGTAGGAGATTTTATTACCTTAGCTCTATAGTAGGATAAAAGGAGGTTTCGTATTTATAATAGTTAATATTAAAATAGGAAAAGTTTATTTAATTAATAGTTTAGAAAAACTAGAAATAAACTTAAGACTTCTAGTAAATTATAAGTATATATATAACAGTCGTGTACTTAAACTAGCTGCTGTAGGGTAGATAGGATAAATGAGTTTCCGAATAGGTTTCTATTCGCGGAATCCTTAAAGCGTTAAGAAAGTAATCTCACGATATTAAGCGTTATATTTATTATTAGTTATAATTAAGGTATTTAAGTAGATCGTATAAATAATAGACTATATTATTAAAAGCTATCTAGCTAAGTATTCTATTTAAGGTAGGGACCGTAGCTATATATATATTTTATTAATTACTAGATCGCTAAGCGATTAAGCGATCCTTATTACTAAATCGCTAGATCGCTAAGCGATTAAGCGATTTATTTAATTATATATTGTAATTACGTAACTACCTTCCTTCGTAACGTATAATCCCCTATTATGCGTTCGGGATCTAGAGTCGTTGATTAGTCCGCTAGAGTAGATCTAGTATCTACTTCTAGCTATATTAGATGGCCTGGTTACGTTAGTCGTAATACGATACTCCTCCTCCTGTAATTCTTATCCCTAAGAATCTGAAACTTCCTCCTATATATATTTTTCTCGTTATATACCGTTTATTATGCTGCTGACTTGAATTATATTAGGTCGAATTTCCAAATCTCGCAAATCTAAATCTACTATTAAGAAAAACGTTCTCGTCGAGACTATTCTTTATCGTTCTGCGGAAAATATGTCTCCTTGTTCTTATTGCAGTTGTCGTGGCTTCTCCTATGAATTGTCTTAGGAGGATTCTAGCCGTTGTTTGCAATGCGTTAATTTCAAATAATCCCGATGCGATATATACGCTCTATCTCCGGAGCAACTTCGAAAGATCGCGCAATAATACTTAAAACTCGATTCTGAGCTTGAAGAGGCTGAGGAGGCTGTGGCTATCGCGAATGCGAAGGTTCTGCGTTTGCGAAAGTAGAAGAAGTTATGGTTTGAGAAGATAATGCGTGCTGTATCGCGGGGTATTGATAAGGTTGAGGAATTGGAGCGTGTGGAGGCGGAAGAGGCTGCCCGTGAAGCTGAGCGTGCTTCGGCGCCTGGTTCTTCCGGTACTGCTAAATCGTTAACTGAGAATTTGGTGGATCTTGCTTTTCTTTGTGATTGGGAGGTATAATATGGTGACGTAGCTCTTGATCTGTTTCTTATTGCTAGGATGGATTTTGATGGAATGCCTTTAGTAGGCGATCGTAGTTCGTTAGGTGCTTGACTAGTTCCTATATATTTTCGGAGTCTAGGTAGCCTTTCTATTTTAAGAGATATTATATTTCTTTATTAATTATTCGTTTTCCTAGTATTCGTTCTAGTTTATATTCTTCGTCGGCTTCTATCTCGATATCTTTATTTGCCGGAATGTTAGTAGGTGCGGGTTTAAGTAATGAGATATAAAAAATAGGGTATATCCTTATTGTCGGAGGTAGTAATAGTTTATAATTTAACGTTAATACCTTTCTTTCGACTTTAAAAGGTCTAAGTTTTTTATAGTTTAATTTATCGCTTGGCCGCGTTATTATAATATTTTATCGTAAGAGGTAGACTATATCTCCCTTCTGAAAGATTAGTCCCTTTAATCTTTTCTTATTATAGTAAACTATTATCCGTTCGTTAATAAACTATAGTTAGTTTCTTATATATTTATATAATAAAAGGAGTTATTTTTTTTTTAGTATTGCTTTTTCGTTTAAGGGTCTTGCTTTTATTTTATAGCTTGCTCGCGGGTTATATTTATATAGGGCGTATATTAGCGAGACTTTCGTTGTTTCTGTGGTAGAGTTGTTATATGCAAACTACGCTATTAGTAATTTCGTTACCTAGTCGTTCTATTAGTAGTTAACGTATGCTCGTAGGTATATTTCGAGCGTTTGGTTTATTCGTTCTGTTTATCCGTCCGTTTAGGGGTGGTAAGCTATGCTAAGCTTATAGTTCGTTCCTAATTGAATTATAAGTCTTTATTAAAATTTAGAGGCGAAAACTTATCTTTTATTGCTAATAATTTTCTTTAGTATGCTATGGTGCGTAATAATAAATCGTAAGAAATCCTTTGCGAGTATTTCCGCGTTCGTTGCTTCTCTGTATAGTATAAAATATCTATATTTAGTGAATTTATCTGTAATGATTATAATAGAATTATAAGGCTCTTTTTCTTTCTTACTTCTAGACTTAGGTAGCTTGGTAATTTAATCTAAGGCTATTATTTCGAATGGTTATTTGTCGATTAGTAGCGGTTATAATTCTTTATATAGCTTATGCTATTTTAATTTAATCTTATTGTATATATTATAATTCTTAATTAATCGTTCTATATCCTTCCTTAGTTTAAGGTAGTTATAGGTACGTTAGATTAGTTCTATAGTTTTTCGTATTCCTTTATATCTTAATATAGGGTCTTCGTGGATTTCTTTAAGAATTTCGTTTTTTATATCCGGAGGTAGCTATATTTATTTCTTATAGTATGGTATGTCTTATCGTATTTCCGTAACTTCCTTTAGATATTCTATTTGCGATATCCTTTATTAGAGTTTTTAGTCTAGTAGGATTATACTTTATATTAAATTTAATTATACTTATTTATAGTATTTTTTTTCGTTAGGCTATAGTATTTATCTAATGCTTATTTCTTTTCTTATATTATAGTTTAGTCTTCGGCTAAGCGCGTCTACGCGTTTATTTTCCGATCCTTTTCGGTATATAATCTAGTAGTCGAATTCGCTTAGTGCTTCGGCATATCGTACTTATTATATATTTAGTATTTACGTAATAGCGAAGTACTTAATATTTTAGTAATCTATATATACTATAATCTTATGCTTGCTTTTAAAGAGGTAGTATTTAAATTCTTTAAAGGCTAGGAATATTGCTATAAATTCTTTATTATAGATTAAGTAGCGTAGCTTTAGTCCGTAGAGTTTCTTTAACTAAAAGGCGATAGGTCTTAGTATATTATCTTTATCGCGCTATCCGATTATTATTCTTAGGGTATAGTCTAAGGCGTCTATTTCGAGCTCTATTAGATCGTTAGGGTCGAATGTTTATAAGACCGGTTTTAATATAATAGCGTCTTTAAGTTAGTCGAATGCTTCTTATTATTCTTATTTCTATTAGAATCCTTATTTTTTTTTCGTAAGGTTTATTAGGGGTATAGCTATTCTTTTAAAATTTCTAATAAATCGTTAGTAGTAGTTAGTAAGTCTTAAGAAGCTTTATATTTCTTTAACTATCTTAGGTATCGGCTAATCTCTTATTACTACGATTTTATCTAGTGCTATACGTATCTCGTTAGGACTAATAACGTATCCTAGGAATTCTACCTTTTACGTATAAAATTCGCTTTTTTCTAGGTTAATTAAAAGCTTCGCTATTTAGAGTATTTGTAAAACCTTATAGATATATTCTTTATATTCTTCTAGGGTATCCGAGAAGATTAAGATATTATCTAAGTATATAATAACGAAAATATTAAGGTACTCCTTAAGTATTTAATTAATTATTCGTTAGAATATAGCTAGAGCGTTTATTAAGCCGAAAGGTATTACTAGGGTTTCGAATAGTCCGAATCTAATCCTAAACGCTATTATCTATTCGTATCTTTCTTTTATCTTTAGGAGGTTATAAGCTCCTTTTAGGTTAAGAGCTATAAACTAATTCTTACTATAGAGTCTATCCCTTAGTTCTGTGATTAAAGGTAGTAAGGTTCGATTTTTAATCGTAATCGCGTTTAGTTATCTATAATCTATAACTAATCGTAGCTTCCCGTTCTTCTTTAGTATAAATATAATAGGGTATCCTATAAATAACTTAAAGTATTAGATATAGCCTTTTATAAGGTTTTCGTTAAGATATTTTCGTAATATCTTAAGCTATTTCTTATTAAGGTTATAGATCTTGCTAAAAGTTAGGTGCTTTCTATCTTATAGGTAAATCTCGTAATCCTACTAGCTATATTCTAGTAGTCTAGTATTTAGTTTTTCCGCGAAGAGTTTATTATATTTACGGTATTCTTTTAAGACGTTCTTTATTTAATCTATATTTTCGTTTTAAAGTTTCTTTTCTCGCTCTTATTATTTCCATTATTCGAGGTACTCGTTTATTATATTTAGAGTCTTTTTAACTTTCGTATAGATTGCTTTATACTATTTATATCTTATACTAGGTTATAGCGCTATTTAGGTTACTATTACGTATTAGTTTTAGTCTGCCTATCTAATATGTTTTTCTAACCGCTTCTCGCGCTTGCTCGTGCTTTTCTTACTTATTAAATCGCCGCAAACGTTTATTCGTCGTTATCTATCGTTAATAAATTAGGATAGTTTAGCATCCGGCTATTAAACTTAATTATTCTCCTAATCGCATTATAGCTTACTATCGTATAACTATAGGTAACCTAATAGAAGGTTATAACTATAGTATTCTATTACGTTAAAAGTAATTCGTTCGGTATATTCGTTAAATCGTACCGTTAGGTCGCGAACTTTAGTATAGATTCTTTTATTATTATATTCGAACGGTTTTCCTTTAGCGTAGAATAACTTATACGGTTTTTCTTTCTTTTTCTATAATAATTCGTTCTAGTTTATAAATCGAAGTATGATAAAATTCTAATTAGCTCTACTATCTACTAATACCTATACTATTATATTACTAATTCGGACCGTAAGGATTATCCTTTATTGTTTATAGCTTACTTAAACTATATTTAAAAACCTTTTTCCTCTCCTTTCTTAAGCATACTATAGTCCTTTTATAGCCGCTCTCTATCGTTTTTTATCTAGCTTGATTTTATAGGAATATTATCGATTCCTTATATTAACTTCCTAACTCTATCGTTCTTTAGGTTATAGTCTTTTATTCTCTTACGATATTCTTTATACTAAAGGTCTCGCGTTTAATTAGGATATTGCCTATACCTAAAGTCGAAACTATTTTCGTATATTTCGTAAATACGATTATAGTTCTTTACGTTCTATACTATATATCGTTAGTAGTATTTAAGTTCGTAATTATTTCCGTATTACTCTATATAAGATAATACTTACTATATATACTATTCCTTTAGCTTCTCGTATTAGTATATCTAGTAATATATCTTAAAGTATTATTAATAGTCTTACGTAAGGTATATATCTTCTAGCTAGTTTACTAGCTAGTCTATTTCTTTTAATACTCTTATTTCCGATATAATTACTTTATAAGTATTTTATATTCCCTTTAAGCTAATATTATTAATACTTTATATTTATATTATATTAAGTATTCGTTTAGCCTTAGGTGCTTTAGGATAGTACTTATTATCCTTACCGTCCTTATAGGTATAGCAATCGTTATTATAATATACTATCTAGTATAGTAAGTTATAGGGGATACTATTATCTTATTCCTATATATTATTTAGCTATTTACTTTCGTTTACCTTTTTATATTCCTTTTTACCTTTCTTAAGCTTTAGGTAGTTCTTTGCTATATAATTACCTATTTTATTATAATTATAATATTTAATTTAGTTTTAGAGTATATCTAAATCTATAGGTCCTAGATAGATCGTACTACTTTAGGAGGTATTAATATTTCGTACTTTCCCTATATTTAGCTAGTACGGGCGGTTATACCTCTATTCGCGAGGTTATACCTTCTCCCGTTTCTTTTCTATTTATCGTTTATATTAACGATTATTAATCTTAATTACTATATCTATATACTTAACTAGCGATTTAAGTCTATTTTTTATATAGAGTTCGTCTTTAATTTCTAACTTAAGACTATTATAGAAAGCCTTTATAAAGGGCTTCTTATCGCTATAGCCGATTTTAGATATATACTATCGGAACTTAGCCGCATACTAGCTAGTTGCTCCTATCTACTATAGTTCCTATAGCTTACGTTCAGCTTCCCTTTCTTCGTTAAGGGCTCTAAAGGTTTCTTTTAAAATACTTTTAAATTTACTATAATCGTCGTAGATCTTATTAATAGCAGGCTTCCTTTCGTCTCGTTTATTATTAACGAAGTCCTTATAATAGGGTTTAAACTAATTAGCTACGGTTCTAGTAAAGTATATTACCGCGAACTATACCTTCCGTACGTTATTACCGAGATTATTAAAAAAATATATAAAGTAATCGCGCATTTCGGTTAAGAATTCTCTAAGTTTAAATATCGTGCTATCGTACTTAACTAATAGATCGATCTTAAGTTTCTCTCCGAGGTCTTTAAAAGGTATACGAGGTATACTAATATAATCGTTTAACTATTCGAGCTTTTTATATAAGATTCTATTATCTTCTTCGAAAATAAGGATATACTACTTAACTACGTTTAGCTTATCCTCGTTTTCTAAGTCTATATCTATTTTCTTAGGGACTTCCTTACCCTTTTTCTAAGAGCTAGGAGTCTGCTTAAAGCTACTAGGGGTGCTAGGTTAAGCTAATATCATATTATTATTATTACTCAAGCCTAATACAGTAAGGTCCTAAATAAGAGCTTTTAACGTATAACGGTCGTATACTTAAACTAGTTGCCGTAAGGTAGATAGGATAAGTGAGTTTCCGAATAGGTTTCTATTCGCGGAATCCTTAGGGCATTAAGAAAGTAATCTTACGATATTAGGCATTACGTTTATCGTTAATTATAGTTAAGGTATTTAAATAAATCGTATAAATAATAGACTATATTATTAAAAGCTATCTAGCTAAGTATTCTATCTAAGGTAGGGACCGTAGCTATATATATATTTTATTAATCGCTAGATCGCTAAGCGATTAAGCGATCCTTATTGCTAAATCGCTAGATCGCTAAGCGATTAAGCGATTTACTTAATCACGTATTATAGTTACGTAATTACCTTCCTTCGTAGCGTATAATCCCCTATTATACGTTCGGGATCTAGAGTCGTTAATTAGTCCGCTAGAGTAGATCTAGTATCTACTTCTGGCTATATTGGATGGCCTGGTTACGTTGGTCGTAACAATATGCTTAATAAAAGTTAGAATTAAATAAATAAATATATAAAATATATAATTAAAACTATATATAATTTAGTAAAATCTAGAGAAAAATAAAAAGCTTAAAAACTTACCTTACTATTAATAAAGAAATTAGTATATTTCTATATATTAATATTTAATTATATTATAATAAGTTAGTACTTTAATATAATAGAAATAGAAATATTTAAAATTAATAGAAAAGTAAACTTAATACTATATTTTATAAAAAGTAATTTAGAAATATATAAAGTATATATTCTTAAAAGGAATAGAAAACTAAGATTATTAGGAATGCTTAAGGTAGAATAATATATAGCTCTATACTTATATAATAAATTTATTATAGAAATAATAATAAATTAAATAAGAGAATATTAATATATATATTTATTAAGCAGAGGGATAAAAAGGATTTAATAAGATATAATAAAAAATATTTCAAACGTAAAATATATATTAAGAATTAATTTAAAAGGTTTTTTCCTAAATATAAGTATATAGAAAATTATAAAAGTATTAAGAGAAAATAAAGTATTAAATATATTAATAAAATGAATATTTAAGCTATACTAAAGTATACTAAAGACAATAAAAGAAAAGCTAGATAAGTTTAATATAAAATAATAAAAGGTTTTAACTATAGAAGATAATATTAAAAGAAAAGAAAAGATATTAAATAAGTAAGTATTTAACTTTATAAATTACTAAAGAATAAAAGATATTATAAATATCTAATAGAATTATATCTTAATATAGTAGAATTACTTAAAGTATAATATAAAGAACTTTATTTAATATTTATATTAAAAAGGGAAGTAATAAATAAAAGAATAATTAAATTATTAAATAAGTAAAAAATATAAAGAGAAAATATCTTTAGAAATAAAGAAGTTAAATTAAATTTTAAGAACTTTAAGCTTTTTCTAAAGGGAGTTCTATAAGGAATATTAATATTACTTTTTCTAAGTATACTATATTTAAAGAAGTATTTATCTTAAGCTAAATATATAAATTATGTAAATAATTAGATTTTTTATAGAAACAAACTATTTAAAATAAAATACTAACTTAAGGATAGAATAATATATATAGAAAAAGAAAAAGTCTTAAAATAAATAAAGTAAAATAAAAAGTAAATAGAAAAAGGTTTAGAATTCCTAGGCTTTAAATATAAGAATAGAAAACTAATATTAGAAACTAAAAATAAAATTAAAGAAAGAATTTATAAAAGAGTTAAGAAACTTCTAAAAGGAATAATTAAAGATATTAAAATTAAAAAAGCTAAAATAAAAAAAGAAATTATAAAAGTAATTATAAGAGAATCCTTAGAAGATAATAAAGCTTAATTAGTATAAATAACTAAGAAGATTATTTTCAGTTTTCTAATATTATATATATAAATAAGAAATTAGGAAAATAATTATATAAAAGTAAATAAAGTTAAAGTATTAAAAAGCTATTATAATAAATAATATAAAAAAACACTATATAATAATATTAGAAAAAATATAATATTTTTAAAAGTAATTCCTTTCTTAATAATAGCTATAGAAAAGATTATAATTAAAATTAAAGAATTAAAAGTAGAAAGAAATAACTTATTAATAATAAAAGATTTAAATAAAAGAATTACTAAAGGGAAAGAAATCCTAATAGCTAAATAGGAAATATAAGTATTATATTATATTAATAAAATAAGACTCTAAAAGCATTATTTATAGCTTAGTTTTTTTAATAATAATAAAGTATATAATATAATATAATATAATATTTAAGCTATAAAGAATAAACTTTATTTACTTACTTTTATAATTAATATTTAATATTTAATATTTATTTATTATTATATTATTCTATAGGATTTATAGGATTCGAACTTATACTTTAATAATTAAAAGTTATATATATTAATTATTATATTAAAATCCTAAAAAGAAATCTTTAATTCTTTTTAATACTATACTTTAAGTAAGACTTAAATTTATAATTAAAATAGCTTTAATATCTTACTTTATTAATTAAGCTTTTAAAGCTTATTAAAGATATTAAGGTCTAACTTTAAATTAATAATATATAAAGTTATAATAATAAATATAAATTTATAGTAATAAATAGAATAAAAACTTTATTTTTATTATTATTTTTAATAAACTATAGTTTTTCTAACTTATTAATAAATATTTACTTTTTAATATTTATAATTATAAAAAAAAAATCTTTAGTCTTTTTTATAGTAACTTTATAACCCTTATAACCCTATAACCCTAGAAAGGTTTAAGGTTTAAGGTTTAGGGTTTATATTTATATAGTATATAAAAACTAACATAAATTTTAAATTATTACTTACTTAAGGAGTAGCTCGAATATTTATAAGTTAACTTTAGAAAAACTTAAGCTTTTATTATTTACTAAGTTTAATATTTAAATTTAAAGATAAAGTAATTTAAATATTTAATAAGTATTATTATAAGTAATATATATTTAATAAATAACTATACTTTATATAATAAGTATTTTATAAAATAAATATAATATATATTAAATAACTTAATAACTTTAGTAAAATATAAGTAAAGGATTTATATTAATTTTCTAATTATAAGTTAAGTTTATTATTATTATAAAGTAACTTATAGATATAATATTATAATATATAATATATAAATATTTATATATTCTAGCTAATATAAGAATATAAATAAAACTTATATATATTTTATATTATAATATAATAAATTAAGTAAAGATTAAACTTATAATAATAATATTAAAAGTAATGTATTATAATTACTTAATTATTAATCTTATATTATTTATAAAATTAATTTTAAATTAATTAATATTATTTATTTATATTTAATTTTATAATAATAAGTTTTATTACTTATTAATTTATATAAGAAAATCTACTTATTATTACTTAATTACTAATCCTTTATTTAAAGTTAAGTTTAATATAAGTATTATATTTATTTCTATTAATTATAAAATAATTATATTATATGCTTTTAACTTAGTATAAGTATTATACTTATTTTTATTAATTATAAAATAATTATATTATTATTTAAACTAATTAAACTTAGTTATAATATTTTTAAATTATAAAGATATAAATAATATAAGTAAATTATTATTTTATATTATAATTTTTATTTAATTTACTATACTATAGTATTCTATCCCTAACTTATATAAGGGATATAATATAACTTTTTATTTTCTATATAATTAGTATATAAAAGTAGCTTAGCTATATAAGAATATACTTAACTTTTTTATTTTATATTTTTCTATAAAGCTTAAATATAAAGCTTTGCTTATTAAAATAAAGGGTAAATTTATAGATATTTTATTCGAGAAAGCATTAGATAAAAGATTTCTAGTAATTCCTATAATAGAAGCATACTTTTCTAAAGTATTAGCTAAATCAACTTTTCCTGTTTTAATATTAATTATCTTAAACACCGAACCAAGCAGGCAATGAACCTCGAGATATCATCGTGGGAGCAGGGTGCTGCTACGCGCGACCCGCGACCAGGGCTGAGAGAGCAAACGGCTCCCTTTCCAAGACACAATTGCCGGATCTATCAAAAGAATAAATTCGAACAATCGTAAGTAATTTCCTCTATAACATTCCATCGGTATCCGGCACTAATAGCGCAGCGCTATTAGTATAGGTTTCACAAAGCACCCGCTTCCACGAGTTGTTCATCGCTCTCGAGGAACCAAACATTTCAGACGGCTAATACTGGGCCCAAGCCTACACTGGGGTGTGTTCTATAGCATTTGTTTCTGCTTCTGACCGTGCAAATGTGCACATCGTCGAATCTGAGTTGCCTCCCTTCGCGCCTTCCTCCACGTCGACAAGCTCTGCGAACGCATACCCGCATCGAATTCAGCCGTAAAAGTCGTCATAGCGAAGCCGAAACGCTATGGTTCATAAGAAAGGTGCCCGGAAAATTGTTGGAATAGCCTTCGTGGCTGGTATTGTCTCATATAGTAGCTTCAACCACGGCCACGCTTGTGGTACGAAGAGAGATATATAGTGACACTAGCCTTTTGCATCGTTGCGTCGGCTTTCTGATTAGTCTCTTGTAACGGCTTCAGATCTTCGATATGTCTCAGGTTATATCAAGATCTGCCAAGAGCAATCCATTTTGTCTCACGGTTGGAATAATCTGATATCTTGCAGATGCTTTCATAGGCAAAAGTAAGAGATACATCCAGTTAGATACGGTTTATAGTATTTAGACAAATAGCTTTAGAGATGGGATAAAAGTTGATATCTGCTGGAATTTCTTGGAGCTGATCCTCAAAGGTCACCCTTTGGTGACGATGCTGTGGTGCGGGAGACTGGCAATTCATCAGCTTTTCCAACTTGTATAGCACAGGGATTATGAACACAATGTGTTTTCCCATAATTATTCAACTGATTGATCAGCACCAAATTAATTTGGTAGGCTACCTTTTGAAATCTGCGAGAAGAAGACTGTTTGGGGGATGATTTGGGGCGGTAGCGTACCTGGCGATTGCGTGTTCGGCTACAGGTGCCCGGCGGGTTGGAGCTTGCAGGCACGTAATTGATATTGGCAAATTGCGCGTAGCGTTACTGGGGAAGAAAGAATTTAGTGAGCGGCTGCTGAAGGCTGTGTTGCTCTTGGAAACGCAAACAACTTGCAGCTGCGGTCCCACACTTAATTCGTTCTTTCCGTTATATCATAACACGCTCCTTTCTCCTTTGCAATTGCGCGCACGCACAAGGTTATAACCTTTTCTTTTCTTTTTTTCCACTTCACTCCTTTGAAAACATTCATCTCCTCTTGAAACATAACCAAATTGTTAAAAAACACAGTGCTACTTTCGCACGCCCTATCCTACCTTTCTTTACCTACCTTACAGCTCACTCCATCCGCCTCACTCTTGGTAATTGTTTACGACGTCGCCATTCTTTAGCTTCCATCCGCAGCCATGGCGCAGGTGAGCGCGGAGGAGGCCAGGCGTATGGCAGAGGCCACAAGCGCCGCCATGAAAGTAAGTAATCTTTCTTCTGCTATCCATAAACATGGACTCCTGCCTTGCCCGTCGGGTTTGAGCGTGAAGTTTGCTCTGTGCACTCCATCCCCCTTCATGAACAGCTTGCAGTCTGCATTCGGGGCCCTCGTGCGTTTCATAAAGAGGTTACCAAAGCTGACATACTTCTCAGCGCGACTTGGGTCTATCACGCATCGACTCTCTCCCTTTGGCTGACCGAGCGAAGCGTGGTCCGACGTGGACTCCAAAGGGTAACAACAATCCTAAATATGTGCCCAATAATTTTAGATCGTCCCTCATCGGGGCTTGGGGTGGTAAGATCATTCTACTGAAACTTGTCGTGCTTTGCTGATAGAATGCGGCAGCACCCATTGATGATGCTGAAGCCCGTGACGAGCTTCGTTCTCACGGAGGACGTACCATGGTCACTCGCCCGTGGGACTTTACGGACAAGGGCAAAGCGCTTCCCGCTCTTCCGGAGAAACGAGTAGTGTAAGTGATCAAAAGCTGTTTTAATCAGAACAACAACTCATGAAAGTCCAGGGCCAACCATGTCACCAACGCTGCTGCACCTGCTCCAAAGATATCACAGGTAGCACCCAACGGCAATCAAGCTGCTCAGAAGGCTAGAGTCGGAAGTAGCAGCGCTACTACTACCGAGGCAGCCCATGCTGCTGCCCCTCCAACGGCCCCAACTGCCCCAACTTCCAATGGTCCGGCAGCTTCTGCGGCACAGTCCCGCCCTATTCAACAACAGGCAACGTCCGAACTTCAAGACTGCACTATCAGCGAGAACAAAAATCGACCAGTTGCGGAAAACAATCCCAACTCCTGGGATGTATGCGGTGGGAATTGTCTGTTCAGTTTAAATGGCCAGGAAGACCACAGGAAGATCAGTGTCACACTGCAACTGCGCCAACATACGGCCTTCCTCATTCTTTGTATCGGGAACAACAAGCGCCAACTCGACATACAAACGTTGTCAGACCCTCAGGCCAATGGTTCGGACTTTTGCGTCAAGTGGGATAACTCTGGCTATGAGAATTTGACGTTGCGGTTCGGTCATGCGAAGCATGCCCAAACACTTTACAAGAATGTGATTCGCGCGCTTCATCATATTTCCCAGATGAAGCGACTGAGCACTGAGATCGTCACTACTCCCTATGACCAAGCTGTGTCCCAGGCAGGTGTTCTAAGCTCTGCGGCAGCCTCGGCATCTGGGACTGGTTCAACAAGGGTTGCAACGCCGGCACCACTGACTCAAGAAGAGCTGATCTCAATCGATTACCCGCCTAGTTCTGAGTCGACCCCTAGGCCGGGACCCGCTCAAGCCTTGCTTCTCCGAGAGTTCAGCGCTTCGATCAACAAGGATAACCATTCTCGCAAGTCAGATGTTCTCATTAAGATTGAGGATGAAGCAACCAAGGTCCGAGACAGGTTCTCCGCCCTTATGATTACCGCTCTTGAGCCCCTGTTCCGGCTTGTCGATGACATGTCTAGCTCTCTTCATGACGTTCCCGAGGAAACAAAGAGCCAAGCCATGGCAGGTATCCTGGATGCCGTCGATTACAGATGGAGAGCTCAAAGCTGGCTCACCAGTGATACCGACATTGCACTTCTGTACGGGGCAATCCAAGGCATGGTGGAATTCAAGCAGGATATCAACTCTGTATCCGCTGGGTTCGCGACGTCTCAAAACGAGAGCAAGTACGAAAGCCATCGATATTCTCGTATGGTGTATAAGCCCGACTTTATCAAGAGTTTGCGGGAACGTGCCAGCAATCTAGCCGATCACATGAAGACTCTAGAGTTTCCAAGACCTAGTTCCAATCCTGACTCCAACCCCGATTACATCAGAAAGTCTAATCATACCGACGCAACAGCACATAGACCAGCTCCTATCGACATGACGGCAGCTAAAGCTTTTCTCGCTCCTTCTACTGCCAAGAAGCTAGACCCAACATCATCTCCATCCGAACCCATGGTCACCCCTCTTACAGCCGCTGGCCAGGGATACTCTGCTGCCCCCAAAGATCAACAGAAAGTTGCAGCGAAGGCCTCGCCTGCTATCGACATGACTGGAGCTAAAGCATTTCTCGCCCCTGCTACTGCTAGGAAGCCAGTCCCAGCAACATCTCCATCCGAAGCCATGGTCACTCCTGTTACATCCACTGGCCAGGAACACTCTGCTGTCCTTGAGGATCAACAGAAAGTTGCGGCAAAGGTCTCACCTTCTAAGAGCACCTTGGACCCCAATCAACCTGTATTTACCCCGGAGAGGTTGCAACAAACAAAAGCCCAACAGCCAGCATCTCCTGCCAATCCCAGCGTCGAGATCAAGACGGCGGCCGCTCAAGAGTTTGGGCGACCTTGGTCAGCTAGCTCGACTGGCACGGTTGTGAAAGTCTCTACTACTGCTGTAGAAAATGGTATTCCAGTCTCTGCTACTGCTGCTCTCGCAGCATCTGGCAAAGGACTTCGATCCTCTAGGTGGGCATAATCGCCTCGATCTACTTTCCAGCCAGGGCCACCTCCTCAGCGACATTATGGGACAGAATCTTCACTGAGAATGCATGGAACAATGAGGATAGCTGGGAGAATTCTAGGCTCAATTTCTGTCAATGTTTTGTATCTACTAATACCCTTCTCTTTTGCTATAGCACCGCTATCATGATCTTCTCGGGACGCCCTGCAGGTTGATACGCATCTACGCATCATGACGCGCCGGAGTGAGGATTGCCGAGAGTGGTTGATGCCATGGGAATAATGGGCGATGCCATGAGTGGTTTATGGGGTTGCTTTTAGAGTATGGCTTGTAAGAATATAGATCGGCTAGGAATAATGAAGAAGACGTAACAATGATGAGGGTGCAGTAACTTTGCTAGTCATAATAGTGCGAGAGTAGTTATGCGTCTGAGTCTTTCAATTGGATTAGACTTGATTAAACATGAGGGATCAAATCCGCTGCCGGCAGCGTTCCCGATAACTATTCAGCAGCTTCTTTGTATCTTCATCAAACGGCCCTTTATCATGGCTTGATGTCCCACCCAGAGCTTGATCTACAAGGTCTACTGCATCGGCGAAACGGCGGAAAAAGTAAAGCTCCTCCACGGCGTGAACAACATCCTGAGTCTGTTGCTTGTTGGCGTCGTCTCTCAAGGGGAGGGTGATGTTTTCGTGAATCTGTGGCACACAATCAGCAAGAGCACGATTTCTTCCATCTTTTTTCCTTCACTATCTCTTCTTTCCTCCAACTAGTGTTTTGTTCCTCTTGGACCCTCTTTGAACTGATAGAATAGAACAGGAGAGAAAGCAACTCACGTTTCCATTCTCTATCCTGGTCTTGTACGAGTCTTTGACGAGCTGGAATTCCTCCTCGCTCTGCTCCGTCCGTCGGGGGGCCTTCTGGGGCTTATCTGACTCGTCTTCTGAGATTGCGATGGCGAAGAGGCCGCCGTCTTCGTCATCCATTTGGTATATATGTAGGATCGCACGAGAACACTAAAGTCTATGGTTGGAAGTTGAAAGTGGGTGCCGTGGATGAATGAGAATTAGTTGAACTTTGACGAGTTTGATGGTTGGTGTCCCGTCCCCACACTTGTTGCTGGCGCGCATTCTTTGCTTGAGGTTTGCACTAAAATAAGGTACCAAAATCGCTTTACAGAGTAATACGGAGTACAAGTAGATCACTCAGCAGTTATTATAGATATGGGGTAAGATTTTCAGGTGAAATTATACATGACAGCCGGCAGCTGCAACGGTAATTACGAAAAAGCAAAGTGATTTTTGTGCATATACAATAACTATAAATTTCACCGCCATGACACAAGGCTAAAGATGGCATATTTCCCCTCGTGCGCGTACTCGGTGATGAAATTGATCCTTGTCCTTTGTCCTTGGCTCTAGATCGGCCCCCCACTGAAGAAGCGCCCAGGGTGCAAAAGAAGCACCGCCTTGTTCCAAGAAGTCCGATGCGCCACTAAGCTAGGATGTTGGGTTTTAGATTAAAAAGGTTGGTCATTGCCAATTTATTGACTTGACCAGGTCAACCTTTTACTTTTCGCTTTTATTTTCTTTTTCATCGTGTTGATCTTCATTGTTGAAAACTGCATTACCTTTGTGAGGCATCTTGCAGGTAAAAGGGGATCTAATCATGTCGGACGTCAAAAAGACCGACGACGTTGCAGTTGCAGAGCCGCAGCAAGCCGCCCTACCGTCGTCGTCATCGACAATACGACGACCAACAACAACAACAACAACAACAACAACAACAACAACACCCCGACCGACATTACGGCGACCAACGACGACGCCAAGATAGCACCATCACCCCCCGAGTCCACCACCTCTAATATATCCTCGGCCGCGGCGTCTACTACCAAGTCCAGCAGAAGAACCAGCAGGAGACCGGAGCCGCTCAAGATTGACAAGTCGAGACCCGAGGACTTCGATGGCGAGATTGACACGAGCAGCAGGCTTCCCTCGGAGGAGGACCTGAGGAAGGTCGAGGACTGCTACGTGCTGGACAGGAACGGCAAGACGCACAGGTTCAGGGAGCTGTACAGCGGGAAGAATGTCGCCAGGCGTGTGCTCGTCATTTTCATCCGACACTTTTTCTGCGGTGTGCGTTGTATTTCCCTTGACCATAAAGCATCCGACGAAGAGAAGGAAGAAGAAGAATGGCTAACGTTTTGACCAGAACTGCCAGCTATACATCCAAGAACTATCCGAGCAAATCACCCCCGACTCCCTCCTCCGCCTCCCCATAAGCACCTTCATCACCGTCATCGGCTGCGGCGACCCCAAGCTCATCGACATGTACGCCAAGCAGACGGGCTGCCACTTCCCCATCTACACGGACCCGGAGCGCCGCATCTTCGACGCCCTCGGCATGATGAGCACGCTGTCGCTCGGCCCGCGGCCGCAGTACGCCAGAAAGTCCCTGCCGCGCGTCGTCCTCGACAGCCTGACGCTCGGGCTCACAAAGGTGCACAACGGGCTGGCGTTCAAGGGCGGCGCGACGAAGCAGGTCGGAGGGGAGTTTTTGTTCGAGCCGATGGACGTGGCCAGCCCGATTGCGACGCCGGAGGAGAGGAGGAAGAAGAAGAACAGGAGGAGCAACAGGCCTGCTGCGGCGATTGAGGGCAAGGGTGGAATCGGGGAGGTTGCCGCCGGGGAAGATGTGGTGGGGGAAGAAGAAGACGATGATGACGTCGTGGAACCAAAGAGGATTACGTGGTGCCATCGCATGAGGACCACGAGGGATCACGTCGAGATCCCCGAGCTCAAGGAGGTTCTGGGGCTGGTCAGGCCGGATCGAGCGGCGGCCGTGGAGAGAAAAGGGGTTGGTACGACGATGGCGGGGCAGTTGAGCGAGATGAGCGAGATGAATGGACGGGTGCAGAGTCCTACTGTTTAAGCCAGTCAGTTTACATTTAGTTTGTTTGTCATGTCGCATAAAGAGCAGGCCTTGGAGATGTATATAAGTAATTTTGAGATTCATCTTCATCTACTCCGAATGACCTCATCAACAAGCAACAGCTTCTCAACAATCTCCCTCCCGTTGGGAATATCATTCTCAACCGCCCTCCTATCCCCCTCCTCCAAATCCCTCGCGATCCCAGCCCTAACATGCCTCCTAGCCAACCTCCCCCTCGCAACCTCTTCATCCACGTCGACGAACCAAACCTCGTCGAACAATTCCCTCGCGTCCCTCCAAACGGGCTCGTCGAGCGCCACGTAATTCCCCTCCACGACGACGATCCTCACCCCGCGCGAGACCTCCACGTCGTCCTCGACGGGATCCTTGACGGCGTGGTCGAACGAAGGGGCGAGGATGGGGTCGAGGGGAGGGGGCGTTTGCCGGAGGGAGGTTACGAGGGAGAGGAAGGCTGGGGCGTCGAAGGTGAAGGCTGCGCCGCGGCGGGCGTGGGCGTGGGATGGGTTGGGCATGGCGTCTAGCGTTGATCGGGGGAGGTGGAAGCCGTCCATTGATAGGCATTGGGCGATTTTCCCTTCTGACGAGGGGGAGGGGGTTTGTTGGTCGTGGAGGGATTGGAGGCGGGATGTTACTGCTGATGCGAGGGTTGTTTTGCCTGAGCCGGGGATGCCGGCTATTCCAATTACTTTTCATTCATAGTTAGCACTTATATAAGCCATTTCTGAATTCATAAAAGGAAAGAAAAGGAAAAGGAAAATGGGAAGTGAGAAGATGTAAAAACTCACAGAGGCGACCATCTGGCGGGAGAGCTTGGTATTTTGCCCACATCTTGTCAACCAGCCTTGAAATGTCCTCTTCCATGTTGACGACCAACGCAGCGACGTCTGCCATTATGAGTTTTTTTTTTTTTTCTATGAAAGCAAGATGCTTTTTTCTGTGCTTGAAGGTACCTTTTTAAATATGTGATGTGATTGAAGTGAGTGAATGAAACTCAAGTGGTCGCACGGCAGGTCCGTCCCGAGGGGAGTTGTTTGACCCCACGTTTAGGTCGACTCTCGCCCGCGAATAGGGAAAGCATCACAATCACAATTCCCCCACATTCATTCACATTCTACTCATTTTCACGTAGATGCTCTTTTTCTGATAGGGCAAAATCAGGAGAAAAAGGAAAAAAGTATATGATTTTCGCTTTTTGAACATGTCAAGCTAATTTTACTATTAATAAAATCGACTGAATAGTTCATTGACCTGCCCTTTTGATAACACAAATTCCTTTTCTCCTTTCAACTCCTACAGGAGTATGGAAGTATGTATTGCGTTTTTTTTATAATTTCCCATCTCGTGACTACAAACCCTGTATAAAATGAAATTAGCATCTCACTCTCTTAAAAAAAAAAAAAACGGTCATCCAATGACAATAATAGAAGTTTAAGCTGAAAATCAGATTGCGGCGAAACCAAAATGCCATGGGACGTCCTCCAACATGCTATAGATTCGGAACGGCGAGTGAAATGTCCGTGTCATCAGAGGGAAAAGTAAGGTAGAAAGTTGATCAAGCTTAAAAAGACTTACTATCAAAGCATCTAGAAAAAGCTGATTAACTCGCTGAAATCATGTTTCACGGCAATAAAAAGGGGGAAAAAAAGTCGAATGTGTAGTACGAGGAAGGATGGTGGAAAGGGATACTGGTTTTCCAGGCATATAGACACGAGATGCTTTGTAGGAGTTTTAGGGCTTTTATACTACTCACTTGCTGTAGAGATAATATCGCAGGTCTGCTGGTGCGGTCATGTGTCGGAGAGATTCATTGTTCTGATTGCTTCGTGTCAATGGCTGAAGCTCGATTAGCGTCGTTGGAATCACCGTGAGTCACCTTGAATCATCAGAACAAGGAGAAGTTACTTCAACCAATTATAGTGTAGCTTAGCTGAAATCTAGACAAGCACGGTTATGTCACTGGACGAACCCCATGCGCCGGACATGTACGACTAAATACGAGGGGTGCTGCGGAACTTTCTTCAGGGGCTGCCACTCTAGAGCTCCTTGGACTACCATATGTCAATGTCCCGAGCACATGAGGTTTGGTCGTCACTTGGCTAACATGCATTCATGTCGAATTGTGGTTGGATACTAATAGGGGGTATATATTTGTGTGGTCTCTCGAGTGTCGAACAAACAAGGTACATTGTGAGAATTGTCAGGAATCAGACATCCAATGCATCATTCGCTTCTCGTAAAACGACCAACTCCATTACTCAAGCTTTTGTGTTGTTCGTAGTGAGTTCAAGATGTAGATTCATCAGTTTCAAGTTCATCAGTTTCAAATTCAGATTCATCCTTGGCGTAGGCCTGCTCAGTCCTGTTTGGCCGTTAGCTACCTCCTCGTCTGAATGAAACAATCGACTTACCAGTCATCCTCTGTTAGTGGATAAAAGCTGCCAATCATCTGACGTCCGGGGTCGTCCCTTAGAAATTGGACCCTGCCCTCTGGCTGCTTCACGCGATTACGCTTCTTACGCGATTTCGTCGCGCCCTCCTCGAGAACGGTCTCAATATCACCAAACGCATGTGGCTCCTTTGAATGCGCCGCGATGAACTTTTGAACCCTGGTAGCATCTTTAGTTTCTCCTGTCGTTGGTGCAAGAGAGAGAGAGAGAGAGAGTCTTACCTCCTGGCGCTGAACTTTTGTCCGTATGGGACCTCGAGGGCCGCGTACCCGCTATGCGTCGGCTCCCCGTTCTCGTCAATCCTCTTGAGATGCCTTCTTTGTATGTATGCGGACTTGTGGTCGGTATTTCGATGGTTGATAGCTTTCTCCAAGAATACAAGACGGGCGAGCCCATTGACCTGCGGGTTCTCTTTGGTGCGCACGCATTTCCCGTCGTTGATTCTGGAGCGGTCCAGCAACGGCCAGTAGGCGTCAAAGTTGTGGTTACGGTACTTGTAGAGACGGTTCTCATATGCTATTGCATCAATGAGTGAGATATTTCACCATGGCTGGGTGCGTTACAGTTTAGGCTTACAAGGGCTCCGGCGAGTGAGGTCAATCATGTTTGTCCGCGTTGCGATTGCTGTTGCACCACGTGGGTTGGTGTATACTTGCGAGCCGTCAAAGGCCACACACGCACAGTCGACATCGAAACCAGTGAGCACTTCACTGATGGACTTGTACAACCTGAGAATGACCTAGCCAAAGTCAAACAATCAGCACTCATTCCAGGACTGAATCCGACAAATCCAGCTTACTTGGACGTGGCGAAGCGGCCATCTGGGGGCGACAAGCGTCACAGCATTGGCAGTCCTCAACGCTATGCCGCCGTGTAAGCCCAGTCTTTGATTATTACGAATGGTAGCTTCGATGCTCTTAATCTTTTCAATGGCAGCATTTTCATCAAGACCGTAGATGAAGATGTCAATGTCGCTCGAGCCGGCTGTGTATCTAGAGGTTGCTCTAGGATCAGCTGGGGTGTCTTTTTCTTTCTTTTTCGTTTTCACGTACTCGTAGTAAGTCTCGAGAGGATCCGCTTCCGAGGGTTGGCCACGGAAGCTGACGTCTTGTCTTTGAGGAAGAAGTGGCAGCATCGCTGCCGAACCAGCGACGACAACGTTGGACCAATCTTCTCAGGGGTTAGAAAGCATGGGGGAAAGAAAAGGGGATCCAGGACGAACCTAGGCCAGCAAGGCAACCTGGAAAAGTCAGTTTATAATATACATATATCTTATCACAATATACCCACGATGTGTAAAGCATTCAAAGTTCTTCTTGTACTGCTGAATAGTCGGAGCAACAGCCAAGCCATGCTTCAACCCAGACACGGCCGAGTCCGGCAAGCGCATCAGATACTTGTCCGCATCCGAAGCATTCTCTCGATCCACGATCCTGCTCTTAAACAACTTCTCGTCGCCTGCATAGATAGGCACCAGGTTGGCCTTGCCATTGAGCTTGACACTGTCCTGAGCAAAGGCCTTCCTGAGCCAGCCCTCGTACTCCAGATACGGTTGGATGTGCTCCTGTCCGGGCGCATCCTCAATAGAGTTCAGGTATTGGATGAACTCGGCTGGGCGACGAGGCAGGGCCTCTATGGGTCCGTGATTCTTGCTGCTGTCTTCATTGCTTCCATTGCCATTGGTGCTTGATTGCTTTTCGTTGGGAACCGCAGTTTCGTTGGGAATCGCAGGTCGCGGCGCCAGATTCTCCGTGGATGGTTTGCCGCAAAGGCATTTTAGGAGCAAGCTCATGATTCCGAGTGCTCAGGATTGACCTCGAAGTGCGTCATTGAGGAGGGGGAATAAGAGACAGTCGTCGCGAATGCCTTCATATGTATAAACCACGCAAACTTGGGGGGGGAGCTTCAAGATGCGACTTGGGAGCTGAAAGTCCACAGTCACATTCAACGTCGTCCAACCACAGACAATCTTTGGGTACAGCTGCATGACCGATGCAACACTCCTATAGCCCAAGGGCAAAAGCTAACAACCTAATCTGCGCAGTCTCCTCAATTCAATTCTCGCAATTCCTCACATTCTGTCATATTTTTTTCTCCTTCAGTGCCGGCATATTTACCACGATCGTCGCCGAGGGTTTAGCGTGAACGATGGGGGAGCGATCCTTGCCAAATCCACACAAAAGCACATCATGTCACCGTTCGCACGCGCCGCGAGGCTGCGGCTGTCGCCTGTCATCTGCGCCTCTTCTCATCTTAGCTTATGGGGAAGAGGTCATGAGGGTGAGACTCTTTTAAAAGGCCACCACATCCCGATGAGGATGGTCAAGGACGCGTTTACTCGTATCCTCACCCTGATGTGTTCCCGGCGTCATGGTTGCGAAAATGAAGGTCGTAGAGGGACTTGGGCGGGCTCTGTACCGCGTCTGCAACCCAGTGCGCAGACCCAAGATCGAATATGAGCCTCCGTCAGAGGAGGACGTCAGTCATCATGTACGGCTCTCTCCCTCTCCCTCTCCTCACTCTCGCTCTCACTCGCACATCTCCGAGCAATCGTTGAAGAAATGTGATAGCACGTACCCAATAGACCTGTGCTCCTATTGCGAGAAGCTCGATGTGCGCGCCATGCTTGACGAGGAGACGCCCGAGGAGGACATGGGACCTCTTTCGGATCACTTGGATATGGACTGTCCCTTTTGTCGCCTAACCTCAGATGCCGTCTCCCAAGCATGGGGCGAAGGTTGGAACTCAGCCAAGCTGTGCGCAAAATCAGATCCGGTGCCCAACATGTATATCCAAAGCCGAAGTCCCCTGACAATCCGGCAGAATGGTGGCACGGAGCATCCGGAGCCGAGGCTGCTGCTGGCTCTATCGATATCGCCGCCTAATTATGAGGAGAACCGTGCCGTCATTAGAGAAATCGACCGTGTCAAGGACAGGTTCATAATTGCCGAGATCGAGTCGGTGCCTACGCTGGACCACAACTATGATCCTTGGATCCCTAGAAGGAGCGTCAAGAAGGAGCTTGATCCCAAGCTGGTCAAGAGCTGGATAAAGCACTGCAAGACGCACAGGCATTCGCGAGAGGCTGAAGAGCACATGGGGCATGGCATGTTCTCGGATAGAGAGGGTTTCAGAGTCATCGACGTCGAGGAGGAGAGGCTGGTTCTCAAGACTGATCCTTGTGAGTACGCGGCCTTGTCGTATGTTTGGGGGAGGCTTCCCACGGTTGTTCGCCCAGACCAAAAGGGAGAACAGACACCTATACTTCTCACCACCAAGGCGAACCTCGAACGGCTCAGCGCTCCAGGCGGTCTTTCGGACAAATCCATGGAGGAAATGAAGGAAGCCCGGCTGCCCAACACCGTCATCGACGCCATGAAGCTCACCAAGAGCATCGGGATGCGCCACCTCTGGGTCGACACGCTCTGCATCGTGCAAGACGACCACACCGACAAGTCCCACCTCATCAAGTCCATGGATCAAGTCTACGACGACGCCACGGTGACGTTCATCGCCGCATCCGGGCACGATGCCGACGCGGGGCTGTGCGGAGTCAGCCCTCGTCCCGGCCGGCCCGTCGACCCCTTTACCGTCAACGACGAAGGCGAGCACCACCACCTGTCCATCTGCCCGCCGTCTCTCGCCGAGGAGGTCCGCGCCTCGACGTGGAACACCCGCGGCTGGACCTTTCAGGAGCAGTCCCTATCCCAGCGCTGCCTGTACTTTACCCCCAACGAGGTCTTCTTCAACTGCCAAACGCTGCAATTCCGCGAGGCCTACTCCATGGAACCCAGCTCCAGGCGCAAGCGGTGCCGCGACCGCGACGCCGAGGTCCGCATCCGCACCGGTCCGCCTTGGTGGAACAGGAAGCTGCGCAAGGACCTCGACGCCACCCCCTACCGCTACTTTGGCGACCTCAGCGGCACCCTAACCGTGGCGGACTACCAATCCGCCGTGCAGGACTACAGCCGGAGGAAGCTGTCCTTTTCCGAGGACGTACTGCACGCCTTTGAGGGAATATTCAACAGGTTTAGCAAGAAGGCTGAGGCGGCAGGCTTGGATCTGGATCAGACCCAAGGCATACCGGCGCACATCATCCACAGAGGCCTGCTCTGGTTCCCCGCGGATGAGACGCAGAGGCGACGGTGCGAGAAAGCCAATTTCTCTTCCTGGTCATGGTTAGTTTTCCATTCTTCTTTTTCTTTCCTTTCTCGTATCCGAGCTAACTAATGTGCGCAACAGGGCCGCCTGGGATGGGCCCGTCGAGTTCGTCTTCGCAGACAGCATGTGGCTCTCCCGCAACATCTCCCAAGCCTCACTCAAGAAGCTCCCCATCCACTCCCTCGTGCCCTTCTGGCACGTCGGCACCATCCCCAACGACTTTTGGTCGCAGACGGCGTGGCAGTCGGCCGTGCAGTTCCCCGACTCGGCCAACGGCGGCATCGCCGGCGACGGCGTCCAGGCGCTGAGGTCGTACACCGACGGCCTGGGCATCGACATGGCGGCGCTCGTGGAGCTGGCCAGGAAGCGCGAGAACCTCCAGGACGTGAAGAGCACCGAGCTCGGCTTCGTGGGATCTCATATCGAGACCGGCGACGTGTCGCTGTCGTATCCCACCGGCGGGCAGCGCATCAGGCAGATCGACGTGCAGGGTCACAAAGGCGAGTTCAGGTACGATGGCGAGGGCGGCGAGGTAGAGGAATACGTCGCCATCGTGACGTGCAACACCATCACCCAGACCCCTGACCAGGTGGTCATTCTAATCGGGCTGGCGAGCCACAATGGGGCGGGCAGCACCAGTAAAGGACTGTGCAGGAGGGTTGGCATTGGTTACGTGTACAGATCGCGGGAGGAAGGAGCGACGGCGATGCCGTGGAAGTACAAGAGCTTTCGGCTGGCTTAATTGTGTAAAGACAACCTTGTTATGAATAGCATGTATTGTTATAGATACCCAGCATGGATGGCGCTAAATTTGATTGAATTAACCCATCATTTATCGATGATATTCTAATTACGGCTCAGTCGCTTGCAGCGCAAGGGGGTAGTTTTGGATAAACGTACAGATTAGCGGGAAGAATTAATATGACACATCATATGAAGCAAGAGTAAATCATGGCAGAGGTGAGTAATAGTCTTCTTTGTACATCTATAAATCTCTCCATCTATGACTGTCTAATTCGTCGACTCGCCCATCTTGGATATCTCATCGAACTTGAAAACAGTGCCGAACTTCGTCCCAAAGGGAGAAGTTCTATGTAGTAACTTTTTTGTAGCCGGGATACCCATATCCTTTATACCGAACGCCTCTTTAGAAAAACACACAAAAGCCACTCGCTGAAGATTGCTTCGAACACACAAGAAAGAAGGGAATGTGCCGCCGGGGGATAGATTAGGCAGCGACAGAGGAGGGGACGTAACGGTCATGTAGCGTGATTGTAAAAAAAAAAAAAAAAAAGAAAACGGATGATGAGGCGCATTATGCCATCAAAGCCGTCTCCTGCATCTCGCGCTTCTTCTCCTCGGCAAAGACGATGCGGCTCATGGCGAGCACGCGCTCAAAACCCTCGCGGCCCTTGACGGCGTTCTCCTTGAACCGCGTGCACAGGGTGTCCTCGATGGAGTTCTTGATGCGCTGCCACCCGCCGCAAAGGGCCGTGATGCGCGCGCTCTGCGCAAACTGCGTCGACGACCCGCTCAGGGGACTATAGACGCACTCCTCCTGCACGCGGACCAGGTTGCTCCACGTCAAGTTCTGGCTGACCATGGTGAGGGTCTTGCTGTTTGGGTCGACGTACGAGGCTTCGTAGACAAAGGATTCATCCATCGACGAGCCCATCAGGCTCTTGATCCAGTCGGGCGCCGTCTGCTTGCATGTGATGAGGCGCTCGGTGCGGAGGATACCTGTCTCGGGGTCGACGGAGCGGGAGAGAGTGTCGACGGCGATGACATGCTCCGACTTGTTGTTCCAGGGACCGTACTTTCGCCAATTTGCCGTCGAAACCTCGTCCCACGAGTAGTTGAAGGTGACTGCGTTGGAGAAGACCTTCATCTTGACGATGTAAAGGAGGATCCAAGATATTTTCTTAGGTAGTAGTCCGACGTAGGTATTGATTTTTGGATACCTTTGGTTTGTCGTCGGGTTGTGCGAGTCCAACTGTAGCAATGGGCAGCTGAAACGCTCTGATTCGTGCTCGCGTGCGTCGTAGATGCAGAGGCAAGCGAGATCGGGGTAGTCGAAACCGCAACAAGCGAATGTGCAGCAATAATATTTCTTTTTTCTTTTTCTTTATATCTCTTCCGAGACGGAAAAAATATGTAATGAACAGCCAACCACAGTTCAGTAAAGAATGCGGGATGAACAAAGACTTTTTTGGTCGTCTCTGTTCTTTTTTCTTTGATGTTGGTATGCGGAGAGAATGAAGGAAAGAAAAAAAAAGATGGAGCAAAGATAAAGGGTGGAAATGTGCGGGCTTTTCAGGGAGCGAAAGAGCTCGCGGTCAATGTGTGAGATTTTTTCCTAATAATGGTTAAATTTTGCAAATCTGCATGTGAGAGAGCGGTGGGTGACTCTAAAGCCGAGGACACCCTACCACCAAGCGTTCCGTGCGAGACACCTCCAATATTTTCGTCACCGCTCAATATTCGCTTGCCGTGGACTTCCTCGGGGTCCTACCCTCCCTAAAGCCGCGGCCGCGGCCACTGAGCCACCGCCAGAGCAAAGGACACTAGTCCGCTAGGGGTAATTGGGTGGCCCCGAGAACGATAACCATCCGGGACTACCTCGCATTTACCGACTCGTGATTGGGTGGCTAAGCTAGAGCTTTCTAGACGTTCGGTGGCAAGAGAGGGGTTCGGAGGAAGAAGAAAGGAAAAGAACTTCGCTTTCTTCATTGGCGGAGAACCGAGATCGGATCTCCAGCTTCGTGGAGTTGTGGCAACTTTTGTAGATTCAGGGTTCTCGATCAGCGCCTCCTTGATCATCGGGCCAGTCATGCTGAAGCTGTTCCCATAATTGTTTCTCCGGGACGCATCATAAGATGTCATCCTGAGATCCATCTGGGAAGCAGTACCGTGCCGATAACTTTGAGAAGATGGAACCACAGTATTTCATTCATGCGGGGAAAGTCGGCTCTCTGCATTCTGATTCTAGTTTTTAGATATCCTTACGATGCCCTTGGTATATCAATAATCCTCTCCCCTGCTGATAACCTCCTTTACGGTTGGTCGAATCAGGATAGTCTGCATGAAATATTAGTACCCAGATTTTCATGCACGTCAACGACCCTGCGAGTCACTTACATGTTCGAATTGGGCGGTGTAGGAACCCTTCTTGTCGCACAGCGGTGGGTAAGCCTCGACGATACCGCTGTTTACCAGGCTGTTCAGCTGCAGGAACAAGTCAGCACAACACGTATGCACGATGCAGCTAGCCACTAGACACATACCCCAAGTAGATACTTTTCCTGGCCAATACGATCGAGGTACCGCCTGCAGAACGGCAGAGAGCCGAAATTCTTGTTGATGACATTGAGCAACGACTTGGCCGAGCTCAATCGTAGATCCACGTGTCCGGAGTCATCGCGCTTGGCGTAGTGTGAGCACTCCATGTCGTCCCTCACGTAGCCGTTACCGGTGCTGCCAAAGGTCTCAATGGCAAACACGTCGCCTTCCTCCATCTTGGTCGTGTCGTTGCTCTTGACAATAGGCACAGCCTTGGTCCCGTGGATGCTATAAGGCAGGATATTGTGCCCAGTGAGGTTACGGATACTCTTGACGGGGTACGTCTGGCCGTCGATCTCGACTTCGTAGCTCTCCATCACCTCCTGGATAACACCACCAATTTCGCCTACACGGGCGTCGATGCCGGCCTCGCGTATGCCTGCATTGGTGGCCGCCTTGACTGCCTCCAACAAATTGTCGTATTTTGGCTCGAAAGACATGGTGAAGGCCGAGTCGACAATCCTGCCGTTGACGTGCACACCAAAGTCTACCTTCATGACATCCTCCTGTTGCAGGACCATCTTGTTGCCTGCGTTGGGTGTATAGTGCGCTGCGCAGTGATTCAGGCTCAGGCCGCAAGGGAAACCCATGCCGCCAATCAGACTGTCGCCATCAGTCAGACCCGAATGACCAGTAAGTGCTCGTACGCTGTCTTCGATTCGCTCCGCGATTTCCGTGAGCGTCTGTCCTGGCCGCACCGTCTTCTGCGCATATGCTCGAACCTGTCTGTGGACCTCGGCAGCCTCGCGGTAATCAGTCAGAAAATCGCTTTGTAAGTTGTCTAGGTGGCGCTTCTCTTCGCTCGTTGTGCGATAGGTGTTCTCGTCCTTGTACTCGACCTCCTCGCCCTTGGGGTAGCTTCCATTGGGGAATAGCTGGCTAAGCTTCACAGTGGGAGGCTCTGTCTGACTGGTAGCCTTCTTCTTCTTCTTCCTAGGCTTTCTCTTCTTCTTCTTCTTGGCGGCGCCCTCGCCGGCTCCGGCATTTGCATCAGCCTCATCCTCGGAATCGTCGCTACCATTGTCATCGCCGTTCGCTGCGACAGGCTGGTCTTTTGAATCGTCCACTAGACACGTAAGGTCAATGACAATCGGAATATGCGTCATTAGGGTGTCTTACCTTTAAGCTCTTTCAGAGCATCTGTAGGAGCTTGGGCGGCCATGGTGCCTGTATTTCTGGCGTTGCAGGAAAAAGTGCGTTCGCCTTTGTAATCGCTGAAAAAAACAGGAAGCGGTTCGCCACGGCATGCTGTAGGCTGTCAACTCGGTACCAAAATACACCGAGCTTATTTGACCGCATATTTGGGTGCATATTAGGTCGGAATATTCTGTCCATGGCTAGGCTGTTTAACCTACCCCGCCAAGCCAAGGTGGAACTGACGAAAATACCCGAGCACGTGAAGGCGCGCATCATACGACTAAAGCATCAGCTGATTTTTGTCATTAACAACCGGAAAGCCGTCGTCAATACTCCGTAAGCTCGCTTGGATATATATGGTTCTCAGCTCAGCTAATAATTGAAAGCATATCTCAAGATTGATCGTGGGTATCATGTGTCTAGTATGCAATGAACAGATGAGGAGCTTACAACTTCTCAATGTAGACACTTCTCGCAAAGCCTTTCGGCGGCTAGTTGGTGCGCCCCGTGTACATAAAAGGCGCCTGCAATGTTCCTCGAGGGCTTGTAGGGGTCAGGAGACTGACTACCTATCCAGCTCCTGATTCTCTCCATTGCTATCCGAATGCTCTTGTTAATTGCTGTTCATCAGTTCGCCGTAGAGACTTGGTAAATGGGTATCAAGACCATCAGGCTTCGATGGCTAGAAATTTCTGCCTCGACTGGCTCCTTGAGATCCGCCTTGTTGTCTGGTAAAATTGTCGACGTTCGGTTGCTCCATCTCAGCTGGCAGGAGGTTGGGGGTTATTCCCTACCATCTTATAGAGATCCCTCAGTTCAAAGTCTTCCTGCGTTGTCCCTTCGGGCAACTCCCCGATTAACCTCGCTGGCTGGCCTGCGACGATGGAGAAGTTGGGTATCACCATGTACGGAGGCACAACCGTCCCATCCAAGATCTTGACGTAGTCTTTGATTATGGCAAACTCTCCAATCGTGCATCCGCTGCCAATCTGTACGTAGTTTCCAACACTGCCTGCCTGTACAACGCTTCCATGCCCGACAAAGACATGGTCGCCCAAGCGGGTTGGCATGTAGGTAAACGACCCTTGGTACATTCGGCCCGGAGGGCGAACAATAGCACCGCGAGCCAGGAAGCAATAACGTCCCATTGCCACGGCTGTGCTCTTCGACGACGATGAGGAGGAGGAGGAAGAGGAAGAAGATATGGTTCGGACGAGGTCGCCTCGTATCATGGCTTCGGGCTGGGCGACGGCTTTTCCTGCAAGCATGACATTGGTCGTGCCCAATAGGTTAGCCTTTCGAGAAAGCTTGTGACCGCTATCCTGTGTGCTGTTAGGCTGGTGCTATAGAGTACTAAATGGCAAAAGAGCTTACGGTCTCGATATATTCGCCTTTTGTCACTCTTCGAGACATTGTGGCGGTCTTGAACGTGTCGCGATACAAGGTAGGAAGTTGACACTTGCTACTCAAAGAGAAGCTACCATAGGAGAAGGCCGGAGACGGAGACGCGCCAACGCGCAGGCATCGCCGCCGTCCACCTAGTTCGACTTACCCGAGAGCAAATACAGAAGCGATGTCCACGTACTGTTTTTGGGCAAGTGATCTTTTGTAAGCACCTTCACATCATGTTAGTTCATAGACTAAGGTTAGGTATTTACCGCGGTTCTATTTTAGTAAATTCCAATAGGCATTCCTCGGCAACGCCAGTCATGAGCCACGTTTACGTTGATCCTACATGACGTGCATTTTAGCGGTCATCAAAAGCACGAAGCTCAACAACGGCTCCAATCTAGTTGTAACTTTTTACTAGTTATGTAAGATGTTGATCATTTCGATGTTGTAGTACTATTGACAACTCAATGCCTAATTGTTTCGCCTGTATTATATCATGAAGTTTCTCTCCTCAAGTACTTCTAATTAGCTATGATTGATTACGAGGAAGGTGCTAATATCGTGGGCAGTGGCATCTCACACTAGGCTCTGAGCATCAAGTACGAAACCTCAGCACACGAATCACAGCAGCGTGCTTTGAGGGGGGGAATCACTACCATTGCAATCTAGCTCCCTGAGTATTTTCGCCATGCCTGTTTACATTAAATTCAAGGCGCTGATAGCGCTAATTGTTTTTACGTTGCCGTTGTAGCATGCTGCCTTACGCATAGATGGGCGTCATAGAGATAATCTGTAGCTGTATACTTGGACTGAACCTTGTAGCTGGGCTGTTTGTTCACATTAAGGTATGGACTTTCGGATACTGTTATAGATCCTATGCCCATGCACAGGATTATGCCTACTCATGATGGGAATTCAGTTAGAGTGGACATACTAGCCCAGTTGCTGTTGCCCATCAGTGCTGACGTGCTATATACGATTGGCTTCGTCCTTCTTTTAGCCGAAGAGGCGTTGGCGGGCATCGAGGAGGGCAGGGCGAGTTCTGGGCTATATTTGAGCTCATGCTGCTGTGCGCCCTAAGCGGGTGAAGCAATATCAGAAGCTGAGCCAACACTGAAGCTTCACGTAGGACATTGCCTCACCCGCGCAGACAGACCGAGAAGATACCACTATCTATTGACAACGCATGCATGGAATGCATTGTACCGCTTCTGCAGTGCGTATGGCTGTTGGCGCTACACCGACAGTTGACTGCATCTATATGGCCGGGAAGGTCTGACAGGTAAAGTGCGGAGGAAACACGCAGGTGCTGCGAATCATGTGCGCCACCTCTTGGCTTGAGGTGGTGTGAGGCATGAATAAACATGATATCGCAGTAGGAATAAGGTCGTCTGCCCTCCCATGTGGTTCGCGTGCACCACTCTGCCATCCTGTGAGTGGCGTTGAAGTTGGTGGGCAGCCAACGCCGCACCTTAACTCCAACCTCCTACATGGCTCGGTTTTTGTGACAAGCCATGAGTCACGACCTCGGCCAGACATACCATAACTTTCGCATCGAATTTTGTACCATGTTGTTTGTTATACCTAATCGTTTGAGGTAGATCAGTTAGTGAAACTAGCGCACTTCATGTGAGACGAAACAACACTACGGTACGAATCCCCCGCAAACTAGGGCCCTAGGAGATGCGATGTTTCAGATCTGATTCACCAAGAAAACAAAAAACGGTTGCGATCTTTGATCTTGAGTGGTAGTCTGGTTTCACAGATCGAATAATACCTCAACTAAGGCCTGGAGATGAGTTAAAATCAATGGATCAAACAAAGATCTTACCGAACCATGTAACTCCGTACTCCGTATTTGGGGGTTCAGAACGTAAGGGTGTGGAAGACAAGGATGCGAGTGTACTGGGGCGGGATGCACCAGCCGAAAGAAAATCTCATGTGGTATTTTGCAATAAATCTCGTTCGGTCTCGACCCGAGCCAGAAGAGGAGACAGTCAGTTCGGTGCGGGCCTTTGTGTACATTATGTAGTGGTAATGTATGCAGTGTGATGGAGCCGATTTTGCTTGTGCTCTTGGAAAAATTAAAAGGTTGCATCTTGCAAAAGGGAAATTGGAAAGTCACATTCCCTCATCTCAAGGGTTCATGAGCAACCCCGCTTGTTCAACCATTCAAAGGACGCATCTATTTTCGTCCTGCATGACAGTGTGGCCAATCGGAACAAAGGGCTGCCTCAATTAAGCGCGCTCGGCGGCAAGTTACCTTGAGTTACCTTGGCAGCTTCGACCCATCCCTGCCTGCCTCGGTAGGAATGCTCATCAAAGAAGAAGGAAAGAACAAAGGTCAAAGCAGGGAAGTGGAAAAAGCTGGAGGCGGGACAGATATGTAGATATCTTGGCGTATTATTAACTTGACCTTCACATCTTTGTCATGCAGCAACGAATCCTTCTCAACGACAACTCGCATGTGTGGGAACTAGTACCTTGCATAGGCGATCGACCCAGCCCTGCAGCTATTACAGACTTGTTGACGTCTGCGGCTCTCAAGATGAACGCGTAGAAGATGATCATCGTCATCATACGAAATGGCCTCATCATAGTTCCTTGACGCAATATTTAGTTTTCTTACTGACTTGTTCGAATATGTTCTAGCTCCCTGACCCTCATTACGCGTACCCTCGCTCCTCGCTGCCAAAATTCCATTTCGAGCACTCTATACCCCAGCCGTGAGGATCGAAATTCCGAGTCCAGTCCGAGCTTCACTCTGCACCCCCCCGGCTAACATTCCCTGGGCGGGACCGAGTAGCTGGTTGCCTTCAACTGTTTCCAAAGATCCATGCGATTGGATTAAGTGCTGACATTGGGCGTTGAGCCGTTGAAAGATGAATGAGCTTTGCGGGCGCTGACCGGAAACACGGCAGGTTCAGTGACCCCGGCTCAGCAAAACCAAGCATCTGACTTGACAGGATGCCAAAGACAATAAATATTCCGTACTTGCGCACGAATGGGAGTATTTAAGATTCTCTGAGAAGGATGATAAGGGGGGGTTTGGCTCACAGCTCCCATAATTAGCAGCACCAGCACCACACCCTCCTCGAACGGACGCTAGCTCTCTATACCCTTACCCGTACCGCCCTCTTTGCTGCCAGGAAAGTATTGATCTAGGGTCTCACCAAACGGCTTGTCAATGTCGTTCCAGCAGCTTTACCCACCCACACCTAAACGTTGTGCAAACGGCCGGCTTACCCCTGTCTCCCTGTCGCTGCAGCTTGGCAAAGGGGCCGGCCTCGATGCGGCCGCAAGCGCTTGTGCAATGTCAAGGTGCTACTCTATCCACCAGCCATTGATATAAGCCTTCCTCCTCTTCTCGATTTCGGATTATGAAAATTCAGATTCATCGCCTTGACATTCCCCATCATCATTTTCTTATCACTATTCTCTATTCTCAATCTTCTGATTTCCTTGGGTCTCCTTCAACCGTTTCCTTTCAACAAACACTGAAACAAAACAATCTTCAAGCACACGTCTAAGCTTTCTCGTTTCGTTTCTTCTCTGTGGCAATTTCGACCTTACTGAAACATATACCCACCTGAACCCATCCGTGCTTTGGTGTATTCTTCCCCCTTCAAAGAAATAACACTGCTTCTCATTGATACGAGCCTGGACAAACATCTCAACCATCAACATGTTCGTCAAGCCGCTCGTGGTGCTCGCTACAGCAGCTCTGTCCGTTGCTTCGCCTATAGCAAGAAGGCCAGGGCTCTCTTGCAATGGTCCCAGACCTCCCTATGTTACTGATGTTCCCATTCTGCCCGTCACTGGTGGTGGTAAGTTGACCGACACTCACCCAGATTCACCCCTCACGACCTTACTTACACCGTCTACAGATAAAGAGCTCCCTCGTCCCGCCGCGAACATGACGCTCAAGAATATTCTTCTGGGCTTCGGCATTCAGAACTATACCTGTGCATCAGAGGGCGCTGATGCTTCAGCCACCGGTGCCCTTGCTATGCTCTACGACATCACTCCTCTGTACCCCGGCCAATCCGACTCATCTCTCAGTCAGGATTCATTCGACGACCTCGTCTCCTTTGCTCTGAGGAGCCACGAGGTGCCCCTCAACATAGTCAAGCCTCCGCGAGAAGGTCAAATCACTCCTGGAGCCGACATCAGTGCTCCTTTCCCTCAGGGCGAGCCTCTTTTGTTGGAGGGTCTTGACCCCATCCCCTTTGTTGGCCACCACACCTTTAACGGCGATGGTGTTCCGCAGTTCGAGTACAACGATGTCAACCTCCTCGCCACTAAGCTCGACTCGGTTGACGCCCCTGCTGATTCCGACCGTGGGCCTGATGACACTGGCGCCGTCGCATGGCTATACCTGGGTGCCGGCGAGGGAAGTGTCGGGGCCAAGGCTGTCTACCGAGTTCACACTGCTGGCGGCAGCTCTCACGGCTGCAGCGGCGTCGGATCTGACAGCACGAGCTATACCACCATGTACTGGTTCTACAACTAAAAAACTAGAAACTCCACACATGGGCTTTTACTGAAGGGGTGAATGACCTAGGCTCAACTTTTCATTTCTTAGTGGATATATTTGGTTTCGGTCAAGAAAACTTTGTTCTCTACTTTCTTTCTTTCACACCTTACGGCGTTACGATATAGACAGAATACCCTGACAAAGGACATTTCAATTTTCTCATCATATTCCGTTATGCTTTCGTCCAAGTGTGCCCAACTTCCCTCATGTCGAATTTATGAGTGTATTGCAGAGCAAAGTGATCACTTGTACCACAAGCGAACTCACCCCTTCTAGATCTGGCATTTCCGGACAATCTCTCTCCGGCTCACATGCCTACCGTGTACGTCCCAGTGAGACTCGAACCGTTTGATCATCCCGCAAACTTTCCATATATAGAATGAATGCCTCATGATCTAGAGGAGGAGGCCGCCGCCGAGGGCCGCCCAGGGCGCTTACCAACCATGGGGCAAAACGTGGCATGGCTGCTGGCCGTGGGGCGGCCCGGCGGAAAAGACTGGAAGTATTGCCTAGGAAATCTTTTTCTTCTATCGTCTTGTGCGTTTACTCCTTTCAAAGGCATGTGATTAATCAATATGGTCAAGGGACGCGCGTTTTGAAACAAAAATAGTCATCATGTGCGTGTATTGATTCATTATGTTCTACCCCCCCTTGGGTAATCGGTTATTCAAACTTCTTGTGGTCATATCCAACTGCTACTAGAGAAGATTTATCAAATGATGCTTGTCTAACTCCCCGCCGTTTCCACGTACAACTCGGTAATATAGGTATGCTCCTCCGCCAGTTCAAAAGCGAATAGATAGACTTCACTCCCTCCAAGCACAAAAGACCGAACTGAAGCTTATACTCCGGCGAGCTCATGCTCGAGCGTTCCGCCATGCTGACCAGGATACTCCTGAGGTCTCGGGTCCTCGGCTGTCCACTGGTTGCTTCCCTGAGGCATGGGGACCTGGCCCGGCGGCTGCTGCCCAATCTGGCCTTGTGAAGCGCCGGCACCAGGTACTGTACGTACTGTCTGGCGGAAACGCAGAACTTCGTCAAGAATGGCCCTGCGCATTTCGCCAACGTCGTCGAGGACCTCGAAGTCGAAGTTGAAGGTGGTAGGGCAATCGGGCTCATCGGAGGGATCGTGCCAGATCTGGAGGTATGGGTGCTCCAGAGCCTGCTCGACGCTGATACGGGTCGCCGGGTCGAATGCTAGCATCTTGTCCAGGAGGTCAAGGGCGTCGGGGTTGGCGTTGGGGAATAGGTGGGGGAAGGGCTTTTTGAGCATTCGGGGCAGGTTCCGGACATACTCCTGGGCGCGGGCCGAGCCAATGCGACAAAGCGTCTCCTCTTCGGGGTTACCGAGAATGTTAAGAATTTGGTTGAGTTGGTCCACGTAGTCACGACCCTTGAAGAAGGGACGGCCGCCCAGAAGCTCGGCGAGGATGCAGCCTACGGACCAGACATCGACTAGGAAGATTCAGCATGTCGGTATTTGGAAAGCCATGACGGGGTTGGGGTTACTCACTGGCTTTGGTGTAGCTCTGGAAGCTAAGCATGATCTCTGGTGCACGGTACCATCTCGTGGCGACATACTCAGTCATGTAACCGGCGTTCTCCTCAGGGTCGATGGAGAAACCACGCGCCAGACCAAAGTCGCAGATCTTTAGCTCGCAGTCGGCATTGACGAGCAAGTTACCGGGCTTGAGATCACGGTGCAGCACGTTGGCGGAGTGGATATACTTGAGACCGCAGAGGATCTGGTAGATGAAGGATTGGAAGTGAGCGTCGGTAAGGGGTTGGCCGGAACGAATAATGGCGGCCAAATCACACTCCATCAGCTCTATGCGCCGTTAGTCCAAGTTCATGTCCAAGTTATTGTCATGGAACTGCTGACCCTCGTAAAGATATGTCTCGTTGAAATTATCCGGTCGGGGGATATCCATGTCATATAGACAGGTAATCTAAGCGTCCGTCAGGTTTTCTTTGTTCTCTCGTGTTCCCCGGTGGAGCACGCCGTAACTCACGTTGCGATGGCCGCGGAAGTGCTGCAGCAGCTTGATCTCGCGCAGAGCGCGCTTGGCGAGAATCTTCTTGCTAAAGACATTGGTGACTTTTTTGATAGCGACTCCTTCACTTGTCTGGTTGTTCACAGCCGCACTGTAAAGAGGGGGGAAAACATACGCCCGCCGTCAGCAAAAGCTCGTTTCAAGATCGCATGGCGGGGTAACAAAGACAAAAAAGGGAACAGCAATGGCGCAAAAGTCCGCGTTTACTTACCAGACGATACCGTAAGCACCCTGACCCAGCTCCTTGGTGACGGTGTAGCGCTCATCGACGATGAAGTCTTGGTTGAAGACCTTGAAGACCTTGCGGCCTTGAAGATCAGCCATGATGGGCTGCGTTGTTTGACGGTTGTAGACGTAGAAGCTTGCGACGCGGGGCACAATGATGCGATGGAGATGAGAGGTAGAAGAAGTAGCGCTCAGTTCCGGGAGGAGACGAGGATAGACGAGAATATGTAAAGAGTAAAAAAAAATGGGGGAGAACAAAGGGATCAAGGCCCTATTATTGAAATATAGTCAGTTGGCACGAGGTTTTAGCAAGTTGACAAGGTGCGTCTTTGTAGGGGCGAGGATTGGTTGCTTCTTATTATCCCGTCGGCATCGACCTTCTGGCCCGCTGTAATACTCCGTAGGCCGCTAGGTCATTAGCCTGCCAGGTAGCCAGGTCAAGCAATGAGTACCAGAGCACCCTGATTCCGCCAAGCAAAGGCCCGGAGCAGGCAAGTTGAAGCCCCCCGCAGGCTTGATTCTCCACTGAGCCTCCCCCCCTCCATCCGCTGGGCTGAGCTCATCCCGCCAATGATCGCCGTCCAAGCCCTGTCGGTCATTTTCCTAGCCGCGCGACAAAAACCAAAAACCCTTGAGTCCCTTGGTCCGGTGCTTCATGTATATTTCGAAAGAAACCCAAAAAGAAGTTGAAAGTCACATGAGGAGACGGGTTCTATCTCGTTGCTACAAAATCCCTCAAGAGCAAAAAAAGAAAGAAAAGAAAAATCCATCGCCACAGCCTCAACAAAGGACTCCGATTTAATAAGCCTTGGTCCCTGGAAGCATCAACATCCGAGCCTCAGCCACGCCTCCCCCTTAAACTACACAAAGTAAGCACTATCAGAGGGAGATACTGCACTTGGTGCGTGAGATTCTGTGTACTAGGTAAGGAGAAACTTTCCACGCCATGGCCTCCCGTTGGCTGTCCACGAAGGGGAGGCCCCAGTTTAGAAATCTTGACGGCCACTAGGAGGGCGGCCGATTCATAGGGCTGACTTGTCCAGGACCCTGGGAGCAAACCACTGTCAAGTCCTGCCCTTGGTCAAGGACAACCACACACATTAGCTTTAGAGCGATGTCTCTAGCTGACTTGCGTCTAATTCCGTGGCGGAGAAAGATCGACGGGCCAACACCAGTCCTACGGACAAGTTTCCACGCATACAGGCCGACTAGCGAACCAACATCAACCAAACCATTTCAGACAAGAGCACTCTCCCAATGCATAAACATTAGACGTCTATAATACAGTTAGGTGTATCATCCGAAGCAATACGTAGAAAACCCCACTACCCTACTCTATGCCCCTACCACTTCCTTGAGGAAGTTCTTGGAGAATCTCGAGCACTGCTCAAAGGCCTTCTCGAAGCCGTCCCTGCCCCCGTAGTAAGGATCCCCCACAGTCTCCGCCTTGCCCTCGCGACCGCTGTATTCTCCAAAGAGCATCACCTTGGCTTTTGTATCCTTGTGGCTCTTCTGCAGCCGCTGAAGGTCCGAGAGGTTCGATCGGTCCATCGCGAGGATGTAGTCAAACTTGTCAAAGTCGCTCGTGCGGAACTGCCCCCAAGTGGTTGTCAGCTGTAGCTGGAACTGGCGCGAGAAACTGTAAACGTACGCGGCGGGCTACATGGTCGTAGTCTGTTATCCCATTGTCTTCGAGTGTAGACATCGTTCTCGAGTCTGGCCCATCTCCGGCGTGGTATGCCCCTATGCAATCACAAACACCAGTCAATCTTTGAGGTTTATGAGGCAGTAGGATGGCGTTGAGATACCTGTTCCAGCAGAGTCGATCTCGCCAATCTTGCCCTGGTACTGCGGCTCCTTGACAAGGCTGCGGAAGATGCCTTCTGCCATTGTCGAACGGCAGATGTTGCCGAGGCAGACGAACAGGACTGACACTGGCTCCGGCATGGTTTTAATGATGTGCGCAACAGCTATTCACCCGGTTATAATGGCTTATGCCGAGCGCAGATTTTGAGACATCCAAGCTCCGTGTCCCTGCTATGCCCCGCGGAATGACGCTGAGGGGACAGTGTGCGCTTTGGCGAATGATCTTGGGCACTGTGCGGTGGAGCAGCTCATCCAGCCGGTAAACCTTGGTATCTATGTTGAGGCTTCATGAATACCTAAGAGAGCAGTACAAAGATCTGGTTTGTTTGTTTCATTCAATTCATTTCATGCGTTTTTTTTGCTATTTGTAAACAAGAGAGGGGATGTCATAGCATGCGTGGCATGATCAAATACGATGCTCTCCACAGCCTCCCACCCCAGTGTCCCACGAACCTAAGAAACCAAAGAAAGAGTTGCTTTAAAAGCCCCCATCATCGTAAACCCAATTGGCGCCATGCTAGAAGGATATCAAGTAGTATAGTAGGACATGTGCCTTTTGCACCACGGCTCCTACAAGACCGTTATCGTATAGCCCCATTGTCCGATATCTTAATTGTACAGTTCGAGTCGTTCAGTGATCCTGCAATTGATGCTCCCGTCGTACGGTCTCGAGAACGCCGAGGACACCGTTGTTCCGAATTCGCTCCAAGATGAGACGCATGCCATCTCGACTCTTGCCGAGCTGATCTCTCGTCTTCTTGGACGCCATGCTCTCAATGGTGTGTCCGACGCGCCTCGCTCCCCAACCGCCAGCAATCCCGGATAGCCACCCGCTTTCCTGAGCCTGGTCAAGCTTGCCCCTCAATTTCTCCCCAATCTTGGATTGGAAAATGACAGCAGTCGTGACGTCAGTCTCTTGAGCAATACGGTCCTGGGGGAGGTGGAAGTCTTGCTTCTCCACGACAGACAGCACGCCCGTAAAGTTGAGGTTTCGACTCTCCGTCTTCATCCAGCCCTCTTTTATGTCAACAACACTTGTCTCAAGTACGTATGATGACTTGTCCCCAGATCCACCACCCGTCATGCTCGACGGTAGCAGCTTGTATACAGCCCCAGGTATTCGGCTCTTTTTCAAGTGAATGCGTGTCGTGTGCAGCCGCTGCGTTATCGGGTCGACATGGCTAGAGATGGTATCGGTACTCAGGACATGGGTGGCGAAGGGATTGAGGCGGGGAGAGGAGTAGCGGAGGAAGTAGGCGAGGGTGACGGTAGGGAAAGGGTGGGAGTAGGTATGCGAGGTCGAGTGCGTAACAACCATTGTCACTGGTCGCTCTTAAAATGCGCGAAGAAAAAAAAGTGGTTATTGAAAGTCGGATGATATGTCGAGTCTAGTCCGCTTCTTGCCTCCTAGAGCTGTTTTGTGCCCATGTAGAGCTCAGCCGGAGACGCCGGGGTTGATCATGGACGACGACAAATTGGGTGCCTCGAATTCGCAGCACGAAAAACTTCGTCGGACCCCGCAATTCAGGTATAATTCAAGCTCCCGCAATTTCGTTGAGAAAAGGAGAGATTGAAATGAAGAGGAACAATAAAAGAGGTTGAAGAGAAGATGCGGAGGGAGGCAAAAGAGTAAGATGAGGGGGAAGAGGGAGGGTTGTATGTATAGTGGTGTGTGGTGTGGGATTGAGTTGGAAGGCAAAAAGCAGGCCAGTGATGGGATGGACTGATCTTCGACGCACCACCTCTGTAAACGGCTTCCCTGCAGCGAACCTTTTGCCAAATCAGGGGTAATTTCCCGACTTCTGATTGGTGGCAAGTGAGGGGAAGAAGGTCTAGAGCAACCTTGATTGGCCCCTCACGTGACGATTCTCATGCAGGCAAGCTTGTTTGAGACGGCATTTACGACTCGAGAGTCATCATGGCTGCAACACTTGCAGAACTAGTACGCCTACATAAGCAGGGTAGAAAGTGAGCGATATTTTGTGTCGAATAATGGTCATTGATCACGGAGCGATGCTACGTGAGCTGACCAGGCAACTCGGTACCAAAATACACCGACCTTATTTGGCCGCATATTTGGGTGCATATTGGGTCGGAATATTCTGTCCATGACTAGCCAGGCAATTTTGCGACTGCTACTTGTAAGCATGTGCATAAGCAATTCGAATATAACCTAACCTATAGAAAAATTTGATACTATTCTATTGTTCTATCCCTTGAGCGCCATGCTTTCTATATGAAGCCGCCCAAATGCCAACTCCAAAGGATTTTAACCAAACTATGCTAGAAACTCTTCATCCACGAAATGCTTGAGCACAACGTAACCTTCTTTAAACGATGGCTTCTCCATCCGGACAATGATGGCAGCATGGCTATGTTGGTTCTCGTGAATCCACACGGGGTACTTTCGCCACTTCAAGGTATCAAGCGAGTCGATCATCTCAAATTGGCATGGGGCCAGAGCTAGGGTAGGCTGCGAAGGCATTGACATCCTCCTCTCCCGCGACATGGTCTGGCGTAGCTGCGGCTCAAGATGCTCGTCTGCCTCTTCGTCCTCGGAGCCCAGGTACTCGTGGCGTTGAGAGCTATTCAAAGCCTCAAAGACGTGTTCGACCTCTTCGCGGAGCTCTGTGATGAAGATGGGGCCCCGAAATTCTGAGATGTCGACACCAGCTTTTCCCTTTTCATGTAGCTTGATACGCCCCGAGCTGCGCACCGTTTGCACGACCGAGTTGCAGAGGAATGCTACTACACCAATGGGTACAAAGATGGCCAGCGTAAGCATAAAGGGAATCCGCTTGACCCACTCCAGCGATGATTTTGTCACCGAGGATATTGACCTTGGAGCCTTGGTGATCTTTGGGGCCGGCGCCACCGGGAAATCGGGATCCAGGATAACCTCAGCGTAGTCCTTGAGATAGTTGACTTTGATGTTGTCCAGGTCCGTGTAGCGATCAATCTTCTCAATGCCAGTCGTGTAGTGGACAGCACTTCGATCGTTTACAATATTGGTGTAAAGTGTATGTCGCCTGAACTTGCGCAGGCCGGACATGAAGATTGACTTGGGGTCCGCCAACACAGACAAAAGTGGTCGTCCGGTATCGCGAAACTTGTCAATGATGAAGAGCTGGCGGCCGGATGTGGACAAAGTCCTCGCTCCCAAGATATTCCAGACGTGGTTATGCCATCCTTTTAGAGGTGTTCGCACGCCTAGATGAGGCGTCGCGAAAGTGACAAAATTCTATCGTGAGCATTTGTCAGTTTTGGAAGCCTTGTTTAAGATGTGAGCAACTGGCATTACCATGCACTGAACGGTATCCAGGATTCCCTTGGTCTCGAGCAAACCGACCGTGTATCGTGACACAAGCCCCCCGAGAGAATAGCCTATGATGCTAAGCTTCTTGATTTTGCCGCCCTTTTCCTCAATAGCTTGCATCTCCTCGATAATTTCGGCGCAGACGCGCTCGCCGCCGAGCTCGATGCCATCGTAGGTGAAGCTCCCGGTATTGCGCTTCGCAAGCAACAGATACAGCTCATCCGGTGAGTATTCCGCTCGTAGGCTTTTGGCGATGTTTGTCATGTGCTCGGGTTTTCCCCATAACTGTGAGCAGACCGGCGCTTGTTAGCAACGCTGTTTTAAAAGATGAGGCTGATGGTGAGTGGGAAAAAGGGTCTAGTTGCATACGCCATGAACAAGGACGCAGAGGTGCTCTGCCTTGGTGCTGCCTCCAATGTGGGACATGGTTGGGATTGAGTTAAAAATGTGGCGTCTATGAGGAAATGGACATTTACTGCAGGAAAACAGACAAAGAGGGACATGGTGGGTATGAGAGAGAGAATGGAAAGAGATGGCTGAGTTGATTTGAATCTTGCCTGACGATGAGCTGGTTTAAAAATGCTTTGGTCAAGTCCCAACGAATTCCGCTGATACGGGTGGGAATGCCCACCTAAGTCCGCCGCAAGTGGGCGCATTTCGAGTCCGAAGGCCGATGCGAAACGCACCGGGCTGTTACCTGGTTGATGACAGCATTGAGTACGGAGTACGGAGTACCTGAATGGCTAAACTTGACCATTCGCAGCAATAAGTTTTCAAAAGCATTGGCATTCTTTGGTGGGAATTGTGCATGCTTTTTGTGCAAAGGTAGTGCTGTGCATTTGCTTTCGTCCCTTGCATATCGTGCCGGGTATTAGAGTACATTTGCACACCGCTAGGTTTAATTCACACTCACATCAAGCACTAAAGCTGTGCGAACTTATAAGAAAGCGCTCTCTGCTAGGTGCGAAACCTTCCAGGATATACACCAAATATCCACGTCAGTACTATCGGCTGTGCAGCGCAGCATTATTACTCGTGCTCAACGCATTGAAGTTACCTCATCTTCAACTTCATCTCTTATATCTCACCAACCGAAAAAGGCCACTGCCCAAATCGTCAATTCATCGGTGTCTAGAGCCGTGATACAGTACACTCACGTACTAGATCTCTGATAATCTTCCTCATATTCGCTATGGTCCACAAATGACTGCCATTCTAACGAACACATCGCGTCTTAACCACGGCGCGCGATTGGGGGAAGATTGGAAGCATATAAGGAAGCCACTGGATTGAATTCGCTGAATTTTCCATCAAGGCTTTTATCAGGGAGCTTCTCGAGATCAAGGAGTGTTGAGGAGGCGTCTTCGTGATGAGTCTAAATCTCAGTCATATTCCCTGTCCAGCAGGGGACGCTTGTACAGCCTTTCAGTGCATTTTTGGCCATGAGCGGGACAAGAAGAAGCACGAGGTGGATAAGGTTACAGACGGGGCTCATGATGGGACAGATGAGAGCATCGATAATGGCCATGATGGTCCGCCGCGGAAGCGAGCAAAGATCGAAAGCCAGGACGGGGCTGTCGATGTATCCATTCTCAGCCCGCCATCAGCCGCCAAAGACATGAATGACTCCCAGCATCAGCCATCACGAAAACAAACCGAAACTCAATTCTACAAGGATAAAAAGGACGCCGCCCGCACTCATTCCTCTTCTTCCTCTTCTCCCTCTTCTCATTCCAAATCGTCCAAACCTGCTCCAATTTCTGTTGCTACTACTACTGTATCAACAAGCAAAGCATCAACATCTCGCTCTCTTTCGAATTCATCAAACGCATCAAAACAACCAGCAAAGCAGGAGCCGTTGAACCCTCGTTTACTCAAAAAATCACCTGCTGCACATGCCATTCGCTTCAAGTTATTGACTCTACTTCACGATCAATTCAAACGCCTAAACGACCTAGTCAAGGCCAAGACCAAGAAGGACGCCAAGATGCAGCGATACATCCTTACAGACCAAGAGACCATTACTCTCGCGTTGGACACAGAAGAGAAGATGGCTGTCGAAAACCCATCAGTATACACCAACATGATGAAGAACTACATACAGCAAATGAAGCGCAAAGATGACCTGCAATTTATCAAGGACCAGGAGATGAGGCTCGCTTCCGAGGTTAAAGTAGCTAATGAAAACTCGCTATCGGAAAGCACCAAGAAGCTACACACTGGTCTTACACTTGGCCAGGAATTGACGCTCCTAAAGAGGATCCAAACACACATCGACGACCTTGGACAATTTGGATACGTCAGCCAGATTCCCTCGGAGAAGGAAGTCGAGGCGGCCCGTCAAGGCAAAGAGGCTGGGCAGGGATATGAAAGGTGTGCTCGCTGCCAGGCACGATTTCAAGTTTTCCCAGGCCGTCGTGAGGAAGACGGAGCCCTAACCACAGGCGGCTCATGCACACATCACTCGGGTAAACAAAGGAGGATTTCCCGCCAACCAGGTGACAGCCTTGAAAAAGCTAGCAAAGTTTGGAGCTGCTGTGGCGGCGAGGTTGGATCAGAGGGCTGCCAAACTCATCCCCATCACGTGTACAAAGTCGAGAGTCCAAAAACTCTATCTACAATCTTGGAGTTCGCCAAAACCCCCGAGAACTCCTCTGCCCCAACTGACCGGGCTGTGTGCCTCGACTGCGAGATGGGCTACACCACAAATGGCATGGAGACGATTCGTATCACAGCTACCAACTGGCAGACGGAGGAAGTCATTCTTGACGCCCTTGTTCAGCCCTATGGAGAGATGCTGGACTGCAACACCATGTTCTCTGGAGTCCGTGCTGAAGACCTAAACAACGCAAAGCCCTGGACCCCAACTGAAAATACCAGCCACATCAATGGCGGCAACCAAGAAAACCACCAAGCCTATTCAGCCGGCCTGAAGAAGTTCCCCAACCTCGAAGCCGCTAGAGAAGCCTTCTTCAACCTCATCTCTCCCGAGACGTTCATCCTTGGCCATGGGCTCGAGAACGACCTCAACACCATGCGCATTGTCCACCCACGCATCATTGACACCATCCTCCTATTTCCAGCAAGAGGCGGCCTACCATTCCGTCAGGCCCTCAAGAAGCTGATGAGCGATATCCTCGGACGGCAGATCCAGCAAAATGTCGACAGTGGTCTTGGACACGATTCGGCAGAGGACGCTATTGCGGCTGGCCAACTTATAAAGTGGTCGGCGAAAAACCACTGGTCGGCACTCAAGCGCAGAGGCTGGGAATGGGATGGCGATAGAATGGTCGAACCAGCTTCGGAGCGTCACGACTCGCGAGGTAACTCACCTGGCCCAGCGTCACCGCCATAAGATTAACAAATAACGAAAGAACAGTCAGGTTTGAAACCTGAGATGGGTCATATACAACATACACTACATAACACGCCACTGTTGCCGAGCAAAAATGCTTCCTCAGAAATCACACTATAGCGAAGGACAGTCATTTCAAGACTGGAAGCCATTGAATTTGTGCATTTTACCATGAACAACCATTACCATCCCACCGGGCGTTTGGCACCGTTCATATTCTATTTCAGCGCAGCGAGAGTCATTCTTGGAATCAAGGTTAGCGACTGGGGCAAGATGCGTTCTCCTCTACTTCACGGGGTCATAAAGACAGGAGGAAGTCCTTTGCGCAAGGACTGGAAATGCATTATTAATCTCATGAATTGAACACAATTCACACCACCAGTGTCCGTCCCATCGTAGAGAAAAGTATTCTTGTGAAGCTTAATGTCCCATGTTTGTCAACGTGCAAAAATTGATTTGATAAGAGAGTGCTATTACAATGCTGCTTTGATTGGTCCAGCTAGAAGTACACGTCCGTTGTGAGAGGCAGCATGCCCCATGCCCCAACGATAAGCGGAGTTTACCGTTCCTTTTGATATACATACATACATTCGTTCAATCCATCCTCGCCTTCTCTCAAGCCCTGCCTACTGATAGCAGATACTGCCCGCCCTGCTTCCCGCTCCCGCCAGGCAGATAGGCCACATTAGGATTCGAGGCCAGCGTCGCCGCAATCTCCCTCGAAGCCTCAATCTTACGAATCTGCACCAAGCCGTCACCCGACTTGGCAATGGCCTTGGAGATGGTTTCAGCGCTCTCAGCCTCACCCTCGGCGCGAATAACGTTGGCCTGACGCTCCTGCTCGGCCTTTTCGACGATGAAGCGAGCTCGCTCAGCGTCTTGCTGAGCAATCTGCTTCTGCTCGACGGCCTTTGTGAACTCGCGGCCGAAGGTCATGTGGGTGATGGAGACGTCCTCGAGGGCGATGTTGAACTCGGCGGCGCGGCGGGTCAGGTCGCTGCGGATGCGCTGGGAGACGGCCTCACGCTGCGTGATGAGCTCGGCGGCGTCGAACTGGGCGACAATAGCTTTCAGGACTTCGTTGCCGATGGAGGGGAGAACACGCTCGTCATAGTCGACGCCGAGATTCTGTTAATACTGTTTAGCGTTGGGTGTTCCTGGCCAGAGAAGGAAGGAAAAAAGAATGCAGCTAGAGGGGGGGGGGGGGGGGGGGGGGGGGGGGCAACCAACCTGGTAGATCTTAGGCAGGGCCTGCACATTCGGACGGTGCAGCACCCTCAGCGTCAAGCTGACCATCTGCAAATCCTTGCTGCCCGTCGTCGTGGCAATGTTCCTAGGCTTCGTCCTCACGTCGAAGATGATACTCCTCTGAAGCCAGGGGAGCAGAAAGTGTGTGCCCTCATCCATAACCTGCTCCTTGACACCAGACAGCCTGTCGAAGATGACGGCTCTTGTCCCGCCCTTGACATCGTAGAGGGCCTGGCTGGCGGCGTATGCGCCCACGGTTGCGGGGACCGCCAGGCGGTAGATGAAATTGAGACCCCTCGCTGCGTTGGCCATCTTGTCTAGCGAACCCGCGATTATGTCTTGTCGATTATTCCGAGGCCGGGGGCTGGCTGTATTATGCGCGGAGTAACAGGGCTTGCTTATCGTCGTCGGATGCGCTGGAGTTTATTAGCAACCTTCCAACAAGCTTTGGGAAAGTGGGCGTGCAAGTGTGGTGGTGCTTCATCGACTTGCTGCGGTTTGCCTTTCCCGCACTAGGCCTGTCCGGGGAAAGTCCGGCTGCTGGAACCACTGCGGAAGAAATGGGCAACCGACCTCACCCGACGAAACCTTCCAAGTTGACGCTTTTACATATTCTCCCTATTCGCCCCTTTCGCTGTTCAAGCAAACGAACCTCCTCCTCCTCCCACGAACCCGATTCCGAACTTTCGTGCGATATACCGACAAAATGAGGCCTACTCAGATGCTCCGTGGCGGCGGCCACCCAGACCCCAAGAACGGCCAGTAAGTTGCGAACTGCCCTGGGAGGATATTTTGGTGGTGCGGGTTTTCTCAAAGGACTACTTCGTGGTGCTGGAAACTCGCTCGGTTGAGGGAATGGATGCATGAGAATACTTGGCTGACAGCTTTGCTAGCTTCATTGGTGACTGGGGTAGCATTGGTGAGTTCTCGAGCCCAGGATGGAATTCGCTGTGGAAGATCGAACGAGGGCGCAAGCTGCAATGTCCGGCGAGGGAGCGACGACGCGACGCCATAATGGCAGCGATGCGGGTTGATGACAGTCAATTGCTTTCTCGGAACATTGGGAGTTTTGCTCCAAGCTTGGATCGAGCCACATGCATATTCTACGCACATGAGGGCACACATTGGTAGCTAACGCGCTCCGACAGGCGGCACCAAGCAGAAGGGCATCGTCAACTGGGGTCTCTCCCCCAACCGTCAGAACCCCTTCGCCGGAGCCATGCACGACGCCATCTTCAACACCTTCCGCCGCACCAAGTCTCAGATCTTCTACTGGGCCCCTGCCCTAGCTACCGGCTACTGGCTCATGCACTGGGCCACCGAGAGGTATGCGATGCGCATCGACTTGTCACGGCATGGGAAGTTGAATGTCAGAGCTGACTATCTTTTCAGGAACGAGTACCTCAACTCCAAGGCTGGCCGTGCCGAGTTTGCCGGCGAGGAGGAGTAAAAAGGGTTGGTTTTGAAGCGAGGATTTTGGATCGTATGGGATGACGATCCCATTGTACATCAGTTCCTAGACTTGGGGCAATAGACATGTTCAATACTATATCATTTGTGAATACATGTTAGGTTCTACGGCTTGCACGGAGACTGGTAGGGGAATATCCTCTCTCTGCGCATAGTCTGGTCAGATAGGGTGTTTCTTGGACGAGCACCAGGCAGGCCATCATCAATATTCAAGTCTCGGCGTCGTCTTTTAAGTAAAAAGGCTAAATAATATTTTGTTCCAAAACCTCATTCGAGCAGTATACTTATTACACGCACTCGATTAAAGCACTTCAATCGTACGTACTTGTACAGTGAGAGACGGCTATCACGTGATACAGAAAGCGCCCACCAGCAGCCACACCGAACGTTCGGCCCCTCACCGGCCGAGAAAAAAAGTTCGAATGGGCCGGCTAGAGAAAAAAAAATATCCAAAATCGCATTCCCACCACCCGACAAACAATCACCAAACCCTCAATCCTCCCCCCATCCATAATCCAATTAGGCCAATTGATATCCGCCAGGACCAAAATCAGTCACAATGGCCGCCGAGAAGCCCGAGAAGAGGGAGAAGAAGGAGAAGAAGCGCAGCGACGAGTCGGGCGTAGGCAAGTCCAAGAAGGACAAGAAAGACAAGAAGGACAAGAAGGAGAAGCTCGCTGCCGCTCTCGACGACAAGCTTCAGCAGGATGTCGCCGCCCAGGTCGCCACTCCCCCCAAGGCCGACGAGGTTGTCGACAACAGCGACATGGAGGTCGAGAAGTCGGAGCTGCCTCTTGAGAGGACGATTGTTCCCTTTGCCGTGCCCATTGCCGATGAGAAGGGCATGAAGAAGGCTTACAAGACCATCAGAAAAGGTGCGTAGCAATATTTCAATGAAGAGCTTAATACTTCAGAGAGAGAATCGTCAGCTAAAACCAAAAAAAAATACAGCCGCCAAGAACAACACCCTCAAGCGCGGTGTCAAAGAAGTCGTCAAGACGCTCCGCAAATCCGCCGCCTCGGCCCCGGGCAACACGTCGTTCCCCGGCGTAGTCATCATTGCGGGCGACATCTCCCCCCAGGACGTCATCTCGCACATCCCCGTGCTGTGCGAGGACCACAACGTGCCCTACATCTTCGTCACGTCGCGCGCCGAGCTGGGCGCCGCGGCCAAGACGAAGCGCCCCACGAGCGTCGTCATGGTCATCGAGAAGCGCGAGGGCGCCGGCAAGAAGAAGGACAAGAAGGCCGACGCCGAGGACGACGGCGAGGACTTTGGCGAGGCTTACGCCGCGCTCGTCAAGTACGTGCAGAAGGAGTATGGGAAGCAGGCCTTTTGGACAAAGGGAGAGGTCCGGGCTTGAAGTAGGCCGTGGGAAACAAAACTCTGGCATGTACTATAACCGCAACATGCTTTGACGAGGCTCATGGCACCGGGCAGTCAAACTTTTTCCCTGTTTTCTCTTGGAACTTGTGGCTTTCGTGGATGCTTGACGGGGTATGGTGGCTACTATTGGTGAGTCCGAAAAGGAGGTGACATATCAGATATGGTTACGTGGGCTTTGGCTCCGCGGGCATTGGCGTTTTAGGAGTTTTTTCGGGTGCTTACTTGCACGTATGAAATAAAGGAACTACAATGATCCAACCTTGCTCCTACGAAAGGAATGTTCTTTTGTCACTCACGAGATCCATATGCCAAATGTCGACGAAAAGAGCTTTTTGTATATGCGCACGACAAGTATTATCACATCGATCTAATAGTGGTTTAGGTTGGGGCAATAATCATTACATTCATAGGTACACACAACTAAAGAAACAGTGTCTGTCGTCGAATCTCTTTACAACAGACCATGCCAACTTCCCATCCCCGCGCAGCCTCTTTTGAACTAATAGCATTAAGGGAGAAGAGCTCCAAAGAATATTACAGGCCCTTTCTTTTCCTTACTCAAAGGGGTTGGTGCGAGTCCCCCACCAGGTGAGGAACACGGGCAGTCCGACAGTCTCGAAGAGCTTGACCGCGATGTTGACGCCGACAACGTCAAGCGGACGCTTCTCGTTGAAGAGCTGGGCGATGAACTAGTAACAAAGTCGTTAGTCTCTCCAGGTTCGAAAGGAGAGAGAGAGAAAGAGGGGAGGGAAGCTTACACCGGGAGCAGCAGTGGCAGCAAAGATCAAACCTCCGAGGTAGGCGGCGCCCTTGTAGCTCAGGGTTCCGGTCGCGTTGATGAGAGCGCCGACGCCGTAGCTCTGCAGCGCGGAGCCGACAAACGAGGTACCCCAGGCGACGGCGGCCGTGGTCGTCTCCTTTGACTTGACGAACTCCTCCTTGGTGTTGGAAGCCTTGGCGCGCTTGTACGTCTGGCCGAAGACGGGAGAGAGGACGGCGAGCTCAATGCCGTGGTTGAAGAAGGTTCCTAGGGCGATGGCCGAGGGCTTGACGGAGGGAAGGTCTGTTAAAGCACGTATTAGCCTTGATTCTTGTCCTTGAATCTCATCGCTTGTCCCTGCTTCCAACTCTTCCTCAATGAAGTCGTCTTCTAATGATCGACCCTGGCACGAGGGAGAGCAGCGGGAAAAGCGGGTCAGGATATAATAAGAGATGGAAAAAGACTTACAGTGCAGAGACATGGTTGCTTAATTCGAATTATAAGGTTGCGTTTGGAGATTAATAGATAAATTAAAGTGACAAGTTGAAGCTATCGTCGGGCGGGATGTGACAGGTTTTGTATGAGACAGGATTTGTTAAAGTAAGCTTTACCCCCGTGGTATTTGTACTTGGGCTCGCACACACACTCTCTCTCCTCCTCCTCAATTCCATCTTTCCCTCCCTTCCTTCACCTCTACCGATCTCGATCGTGGCGCTCTGAGAGCCTGCGCGGGGGATGATGTCACCACTTGTAGGCGGGCCCCGGATGAGGAAACGCGGGACAGCGGAAGAGTAACTTCAAGTAAGTGAAGGTTTCTCTTTGGTGGGGTCATGTGCCGCCGGTTCTTTTTTTTTGTGTTTGACTTACATCAACATGAATTTGCTGCTAGCAGTCTTTTTACAGCTGAAAAAGTCGATTAGGGGAAAGCAGTACGGAGTACAATGGCGCAATGGCCGGATTGGTTGTACCTTCATGGGTGACTAAGAATTGTCGTCACTGGAAAAACAACGATGTTTGTCTGGATGGGTATCGTTTGTGCAACGTTTTACATGTAAAATATCCATTAACTAAAAGATTTGCATCAAACTTGAGTATGCAATAATCTACGAGCAATAGCACTTGTCTTTTTATCCAGGCCACTACGCAATTGTGTCAGGTCCCTAAATTTCAATGTATGTCGCCGGCAGCAATGTCTCATGATTTGGCCCGAGTTGGCCCGAGTTGGCCCAAACCCGACATCGACGCTGCTGTAATATTGGCATGGGGTCTCTAACAGCTCAACGCACTCAAAGAATCTGATATCACATATCATACATGATGTGTATTCTCCACACTGGCAGACTCAACATCCGTCCAACAGCACACGTTTATGCAAACCGCATGGTTAACAGGGCAGGTAGACAGCTACCAGCAGACACCTCCTTCGGGTGGACCCGTCAAGTCTTTACCACAAGGAGCTTTTCCTCCCGGGTCGCAACTACCCCACCAATCATCTCAGCTCGCTTCAGCTACGTAATTCTTCGTTCCATCGATGATGATATTGCTGTACAGTAGCCAGAACCACGCACAAGTAATACGAAAGCTTAAAAACTTGATTTAATTTTGGATCCCAGTGGCGGGGAATACACGTCTTCTAAAGTATTCCACAATTAGCGGGCTTCGAGGATATAGTTGAGTCGCCTATGACACAATTTCATCACTCTCCAACATTTCTGCTGCTTGTTCCTGGTTTGCACAAGACTTACGGTTCCTGAGTCCCTGCATGTTTTTAGTCCAGCCGTCGAGATGAAGATGGTGTGCAACTTTTTTATCATGTTTTCTGGTGTCGAGTCTCTGTACAAGCATCTATTCGTATCCACTATATCCTCGTCTCTGGAGCTCTTGCGTGTAAAATAACTGGCCAAGCGCTCTGCAAACAATCATGGAAATTTAAAAACACACGTAACGCTATGTCTCCGTGATGGTTGAACCGTGGTTGAATCTGTCTAATTCGCCTTGCGACCATTTGAGTGTATCTGATTCATTATATGCACTATCTATGCGGCTGCTTGCCCTTCTTCTCCCCCGCGTAATGCGAGTAATGCTCGTACGTCGTGCACGTACTGCAGGCCTTCCAGCAAGGGGACAAGGTGCATCAAATCGTAGTCCGTGGGGTCGTTTATCCATCCAGAAATCGGAATCGCGTTGTCTAACGTGAGTTAGTGGCATGAACAATATTGGCAGCACAACAGCCAACGTACCCTCGTGGAATAAGTAACTTAACGGACTGTTGTCTAGAATCATCACATTGCTGAGATCCGGCTCAACAGAGCTCAGGTCCTTGATATATGCGCCTTGTCGATAAGTGCAGTGTTGACGATAGTACCTAGCCGAGAAGAACTTTCTCTCCTGTTCCAGCCAGTCGATGACTGGGTCCGCGTACTCTTGCACAGAAGCCGTAAAGATGACCAGATTAAACCACTTGCACACTCTACGCAGGAACTCGTCACAATATGGCCGCTTCTGCACCCAATAGAGAATCGGGTGCTGTCCAACATTGCTCTGACCGGGCATGCCTAGGGACGCTGCGTTGAGACGAACCTCGACCATGTGACCTGTGCTCATCCTCCCGCCCTTAGACATGCTGTGAATCAAGGTTTCATCCAGATCCAATATCAAAGTCTTCTGGGGTTTCGACGGGGGTTCCATGTTTAGGTACGACGGTTGCCGACGGGGGATAAGCGGACGCGGAGGAGCAGGTGCTCGCGGGTACTTGGTGAGGGCGGCAATCGGAGAGGTAGGGGACTTGATCTGAGCTGAGAGTTCGTCAGAGGCCAGGGCGCCGGCCTTTGTCCGTGTGACAGCCGACTGCGTTTTCCTATGTCTTCGTTTCGGATCCTCCTGCAGCTTGATTCGAGTTTTTCGCAAGGTACCGCCATCTTCTGAAGGTTGCAGAGAACTGGCGCGAGTATGCCTCGTGGTCGTCCTGGGCTCATCGGAATCGGAATCTGAAGTGACAGCAGACGAGGAATTACTTGGATATGAGGGAAAATCTGGTCGCCGGGAGTTTTGAGCGTCAGCAGGGTCCAGAAGACCCGCGCGCTTCTCAAAAGAATCCTCGACGGCAAGTTTATCTCTACCAGCCTTGCGAACCCCGAATAGTGCCTTCAACTGTGTCCATGGCGCAAAGAAACCCTGCTCGTCATAGAAACACGCGATCAAGTAAACCCCAGGAGATGCCAACGTAGCGAATACCCAACGAAGAGAACTGATGATGCTGGAAACGATACCTTTTGGAAGCGTATGCCACCAACTGGATCGTCTATTAGCCTTGCAATCACCGACAAGGGGCGTCTCCTCTGTCGCATTGTGCTTTTCGTTATAGTGAGTCGTCATGGTGGTGGCTAGTGCTGAGCCCATAGCCCCTGAGTCCGAAGTATGGTCCGAATAGCCAAGGGCCGGGATATCAACGTCTGCGTGATGGGACCCGAGACCAATATTACTGATGCTGTTCGAGCGCGAGATTGCAGGGCTAGGGGGTGGCGATACGCGAGCGGTGATGATATTAAACGGGCTCATAATCAGGGGGACCACGAATCCATCGAGAATTGGCAAACGGTAACGGGGAAGTTTGGTGTTCGTCTAACAAGCGGGCTTGATGAGGGCGCAAAGAGTTAGGGATTGAACCAAGGGGAGAGACTCGATCTTGCGTCGGTTGCTGAATGAAAACGAGTGTCTTGGAGCAAAGGAAGTTGGGGGGGCGAGCGCCTAAACAAATTGCGACGACAAAGGTCTGCTGCAGTATCGCAGGAGAATCGATTATGCCTTTGCAGCTCTATAGCAATTCCGTCTCACGGGGGCTAGTGGTGACGATGTCGCGGGCTCCTGAATATCGAATCTGAGGTTCGTCGCTGGCTGGCGCGCTAAAAGGCCACTATCAAAGAGCAAAAAAAAATCAAAAAATGGTCGACTGTATGCGGTGCTGCGAAGGAGGGGAAGAGACACTAGATACGAGTACGAACCTCGAAGGAGGACGGAAAGGGAGGATGGGGATGGGATGAAACGGAGGATCTGTGGATGGGGTGGACGAGTTGGATGGATGCGGATTGACAGATGAGGTATGGTATGCACTACACCTTGCACCGTCCGTACCAGAGGTATGCTGGGCTGCATGCGCTACCGCTACAGCGCTACAGCACTGCGCTACGGCGAGCAGAGCGGGCTGGCCACCTGCGGCTTGCGGTGGTTCACGTGTTGGGCCTGACAGTTGGGATTTGCGTCGTTGGACAGTTCTTGTCTCTCGGTGCGCGCTGCCTCCGATTGGCTCCATTTATGCCCTGCTGGACGCTACGTAATTGTAGCGCCCAGTGGGATTCGTCGGCAACCCAACCTTCCAGTCGGCTGTCATGATCAGGCCATCGTTTGTTGAGATGAAAAAATTGATGGGGTTTGGGGCGGCGAATAGTAGGGATGCATCTCAACTCACATGCGCAACTAGAAATGATTTGCTTTTGCTCGTTGCATATACACATGATTTTTGCGGAGAGATAAGGTAGGTGGATGTCCTGCAAGTGATTGCTCCTTAATTTGATCGCTTTCTTCGCTTGCAAAGAATGTCCTCTTCTTCTTTGGGTTTTATCTTTTGTTTCTACTACCGCGGGCCGCCTTGTCCATAACATGTGAGAGGATCCCGTCCTTGTGGGAAAAGTTGTGCATGTACTCCGTACATAGTGGTACTCCGTACTCCGTATCCCGTCTTCCCTGGCTCCTTCCATCAGGATAAGCAACTCTACCTATTATTAGGTGAAGCTCCTGCATATAGGCAGTCGCATCAGAATTAATTACTAGTTGGACTCGTACTACTGGTTTTCATAGTATGTGGGATGGATTGTTTTTGTCCTCTTTCTCTTGCGATGACTGTTTGCCACGACGGAGATGATGGGCTGATTTGCATCTCTCCTTTTCTCATCTCCTTTGAAAATCCCCCACGTGCATGATGCTACTAGGGTAGGAGCATCTCACCTCAACCCCCAATCTACGCAGCAGATCTTACATCCTCCCCGCACGAGGTACGTTCAATTGCTTTTGAATTCCTTGCATCGGACATTGACTTCCGCATCGCACCGGCGCCCACTCATTTCCATACCAAGGGACCAGTATCCCGTTGGACTTGGAGAAACTCGGAATCGACTGCCAAGGCGCGTTCTGCACCGCGGACGATCCCCCACGTCTCAGATATCCGTTATGGCTTCGAGGATTGCAGCTGTGCCTGGATTTCGTTCCGTCAAGTCTTGTACGGAGTGTAAGCAAGCAAAAGTAAGCATATAGATAATCCAAAAGACATATAAAGTTAATGTTGGATGTAGCTTCGATGCGATTCAAAGGAAAAGTTCCCGAACCCGTGTTCGCGATGTCAGGCGCGTCAATTGTTATGTACTATCGATCCGGCGTTTCAAAGGACGCCAGCGCGAAAGTGGGTGTCCTTCTGCATCATCATTAACAAGAAACACTATTGATCATGTTCTGCAGACGCCTGGAAGCTTTGAATAGGGAGCTTCAAGAGCTTCGCAGTCAGAGAGAGCTGGATACATCCAAATCGCCAGAATCTGAAGCCACCGACAAGGATCCCGGTGATCAGCTTGAGGACGATTTCAATTTTGTGACAGAAGGCGCCGTGTTGAATGATGTCTTGGTTGACTCGGCTGTGGTTGTCCAGATATTCAAAATGTAAGTCCACACTTCTGACCGCCATGGCGAAGCTGACATTGAAAAAGATTCACAACATCGTTTCGGCCTCACTTACCTCTCCTAGGAGCGATCTCCATCTCTAAGACGTACGAATCTCAGCCTTTACTTTTCTGGACTATTATAACTATAGTTCTGGCGCGTATACCTGGTCCTCTTTACGCCGACTTGTTCAAGCGACTCAAAGAGCCATTCACCTGCAAAGTCAAGGACGAGGCGCTTCAACCTCCTCTCCCACTTTCAGCAATTCAAGCGTTGCTCGTGCTTTCTCTGTGGCCTTTGCCTGTAGGAAAACAGTTCAGAGATCCTAGCTGGCTTTATTGCGGAGTAGCAACCCAGTCGGCACGCTACATGGGCCTTGACCGACAACAGCCTATGCCGCCGCTGCGAAGTTTGGGATTGACCCTGAAGAATGCTCATGCTGGGAGAAATGCTTGGCTTGGATGCTTCTATGTTGGTACCGAGTGAGTTTTCCTTGACCCGACAGGAAATGGCAACAGTTGCTAAAGAAGAAAACAGTTGGAGCCTACAGCTTGGGCTACCCCCTCCAGTTCAAAGTGAATCGGACTTTACTACTATTCACAGCTTTCTAGAGCGTGCAGCTCTACCTACGGACTTTGAAGCCCTTGTCAAGATTCAATTGGTGGTGGCCAAATTTGGCAATATACTGTCCAACAGCATGAATGAAGTAGCATGCTCGTCAATCATGCGCCTCATCGAGAGTGAGCTTGATGTGTTGTGTCCTAATCAGCTCAATCAGCATGATAGGCATATGGTTGACTACAGTATCCTTACGACCAAGTTCCATTTCTATGCCATGTTCATGGCACGCGTACAGCCAGGCGGAGTAGCGCATAGTCTTACACTCCAGACGGCCTTGACTGTCGCGTTACGTTTGATTCAGATAGCAACGGAGCGGAAACGTAACTATCCTGAGGTTGATTCGTGCGGATTAAGCCCGGTTCAACAGGCTCGATGCTTACCAAAAAGCTACTACAAGACGCTTGCGTTTGCAACCATCTTCCTGCTCAAGTTCTTTCACCTGAGCGAGTCAGCAACGAATTCAGAGCGTCAATCAGCAAGGGATCACATTCTAATGTCCCACGACCTATTTAGTGGGTGTTCCACTGATCCACTGGATGAATTCGGGAGAGCGGCCAGGGTCTTTGATATTCTTGGAAGTTTAAGTCCGGACAAGTCAGAGCCCTCCAAGCTTCGTCTGACCAATCGTATGGGAGTCTCAGTTCTTCTTGAGGCTTTGAACCTCTCAAACGAAGCTAGAGGTCGGTCTGCCGAATTGGACGAGAATGCTAAACTTGAGGAACTCGAAACAACAACCAGTACCGGCTCGCAGTTTGATATGCAACCCGGTGCGCAACCAGAAAATCAGGACATCTTTCAGAACTGGCCCTATACCATGGAGCAAGTCAACAGTAGCTTGGCTATGCTTCAAGGCTATTGGGATGATTCTATGCAGGACGTGATGCCGACTGATCCGTCATACGCTTTTTTCCATCCATGAGAAAAGTGTACCATGTTTAACACTAACTAAAATGAACAGTATTATAGTTGTACATGGCTCTGCAAACATCTTCCCTAATCTTCAGGGCAAGCCAGTTGCTGAACTAACTCTTGGGGAAGAAGCATCTGTGCTAGGCCCATGTGTTTTTGGGACCCATGGACGTCATTCTCCAAGAAACCTCCTGCAGCAGCTCTCTTCCCGCCTCTCAATCTGGGTATCGTGACCTTGAACGCCAATGCTGGCTCATAAAAGCCAAGCCATACAATATCTTCTGGGGCAATGTCGATCGCCTTTGCAACGTTCTCCCGCGTTAACATACCGGAATCTCTGATGAGATCAAAAACTCTCTTCGAAACGAACATTGCGTCTAAAGTAATCTCAAAAGGCCCTGCGTTCTTGGAGCGCAGAACTTCCGAGACATCTGACAGGTTCTTTGGGTTTACCGGAATTTCCGGTGACTCCTTCGTTTGATGCAACTTCGAAGTGCCGTTCACAGTCGCCTTTTGAGGCAGGGATTGAGCGAGCAGGCCGTTTCCATACGTAGAGATGGCTGAGCGGATTAATGGCATTGCTCTTGAGGTAGACACGCCCTCGGCACCATTGACACCATTCGTTTGCGGTTGGTTGATCTCGACGAGAGATTCGTTGAGCATTAGACCCTCCTCCCCGGGCTCGAGATCCATAAGATGATACACCGAGAATTGAGCGCATGGCCCAGCCTGAAACTCCATCATGCCTCCGATACCGAATGCGAAGTTACCGGATGTCGCCTTTTGGCCCGGATAGGGGCCGTGCTAAGGACATATTAGTTTGGCCTGTGTGTTAGGGTGGCTACTACTCACAATCATCCCTACTCTGGCCTTGGAAGCTACGCTGTTCGCTAGCTGCTGCGTGGATGCAAGAGCTTCGGCCACGATGAACAGTTCCCCTTGGCCATCTGGTGTTGTCTGACCTTTGCCGTACATATGGAAGTCCAAGTCCCAATAACCTTGAGTCCTCGCATGTTGCTGGCGGACGTATGCTTTTATGGCGGGTAACAACTTGTCTATCTGCTCTAGTAAGATGTCTGATGGTTTTGTTAGCCATGTCGAAGCAATGGGGCGCGATTCAACTTACGGTCCTTGATACTTCCCATGAATAACGAGCGATATCCGACGATACGCGCAGCTTCAAGCTTAAAGGTGTACGGATTTCCCTCACTGCGAGAAGAGACGAATCTGCATCCTTTGACCCTCGTGGTACGGCCGTCTTGGAGTTGCTCGTATTCGACATCTTCTAAATGCATTGTACCGCCTGGCCCCTTTAGAATATCTGGCCTGGTGTTCTCGTAAAGGGTGTGGGCAGCGACGCTGATAGGCGTACATTTGCTGTTCGGGGCCGTTGGGCAGACCTCAAACATGCCATCTTGATAAACAGTTGCGACCGCACCGTGTGACTTGGGCGTCGAGCATTGGCCACCGCATTCCATAATCTTTCCCATGTGGAGGAAGCCTCCTTGTCTAGCCTCGATATCTTCGGAGCTCAGGCCGGGATACTGCTTTTGCAACTGATACATGGCAAAGGCTACGTAAGGCGAAGGATCGTAAGAGCGACCACCTATGATGATGTTGAAATCGGGGTTCATCTGCATAGCTTCGATGTAGGGCTCGGGCCCCATTTGAGCCACGACGTGAGGGGAGTTTTCAACATCTTCTGCGGTCAAGGCTGGGACGCAGGCGCCGCAAGGATTGACTTGTCCGTTCTTCAGGCGCTCCAGGATGACTCTCTTTTCGATGCCGGAGTAAAGTGAGATTGTCTTGAAATGGTAATGTCTGGTCTTGTTAGATGATTCATGTCCAGAACTCGATAAACACTAACTTGTTGTCTGTATCATTGCATATTTCCTGAATGATATCTTGCATGATCTTGACATGCTCATCTGCTCCATCTCCCCCAGCACTACTGAAAATGAGAGGCACACCAAAGGTGTACACTAGACGTAACATCTTCTCCAGATCCTGCTGGTACGAAGATCGCGGACACGTCATCTCGCCCAGAGCCAGCTTCTGAGGACCGCTATCTGTTGACCCGGAATCGAGGATAATGGCTGTTGGTACGCCTGTTGGGATGAGACGAGCGAGAGTGTGAGCGGTAAGGAGTTCATCAAAGCCATAACCCATCATGCCGATGGGCGTGACGATGTGGCACAGAGGCTTTGCAGCCTCGGTTGCTGCGACGCCATTACCAATGATTGCTGGCATGTTATGGATGTCCAAGTGCTCTCTCAATTTACCGAAGTTGTGGTGTTTGCAGGGAATTCCGGTGCGGTTCGACGGCGCTGTGAAAGGCAATGCCCTGAGAAGTGTATAAAACGATATCGGAAAAGAATTATATCGGTATATACTAGGAACACTTGTGAGGGATCGCGAGCTGTTTAAGATGTTGTTCTCTTATACAAACGCGTACATGGAGTTTGATACGAGTCAATAATCAAGCAGATTCGCATAGCCAAGTCCCGACGGACTTTATTGTAATGGCCTTGTATGAAGCGGATTATGCCGTCTTTTACAGTAGACACAAGTTCTGGGGATTATGGAGTGCATGCAAGTGGCAGTAGGAGTTAGGAAGGGGGGGTGGGCTACTAGGAGGAGATGCCGATTTTCGCTCGAGGAGCCGAGTTTCGCAGCTGATGTACGTGTTTTGCGGAGAAGTAGACACTCCGTGCATATTAGAAGACTGGACACTCTGTATACGTTAATACCGAGTTGCAGGGACTTGATCGTTTGTCGATACGATGCGTAAGCTGGAAACAAAGTAGATCCTATGTTGAACGTGAAAATGCGCATCAGCCCCCCCTTTCTTTCGCAAACGGACTTGTCGTGAACACGCCGCTCGATGGGCCCTCCCGAGGTTTCAAAGCTAAGAGAATAGGTTGGTTTTACTACCATTGTACTAGGCAAATAGCCGATGCAACTGATTAGAACAAGACATGGGGGAATGTATCTTGAGCAACAGCCGCTTCGCCCGCTCCTCGCTCCGTCAGGCGAATTCCGCTCTTGTATCTGATTGGACCATCTACTTTGACGTCTGCCGGTATGATTCTTTTTAGAAATCCGGGGTATTTGCTAGTGCCCGAAGGTTAGAAGGGCTTGGTGGCTGAGTTGCCGGGACGGAGAAGTTGAAGATGTTGTGACAAGTCCGGTTTTTTGTACTGCACAAGCCGGATAAGGAAAGACAAAAAGTCTTTTATAAAAAGTATAATAGATTCCAGAACAGATATTTCTTAGCGTTGTCAGTATTTCAATTACCAAACTCAACAATCGAAGAGTTTGTTTTTCCGAACTTCTTTTTGTGCATCCATCTTCTGCTATTAAACCGCCATCCTTGTCACAAGTCTCCTTTTCCCGGCTTCTCGCCTCTCCGAATCCTACGAAATATAATTGATTTTCTCGGCGTTAGCTTTGCAAGTATGGGGCCTGACGGCACAAACAGAGGCGGGACCGCAGCTTCAGCTGGCTCACACGTCCCCTTGGTCCACCAGAACACAAAGTCAAGCCTAGGAAGCGTCCCGGAAGCGACGACCAACGAGAACGCCTCCGAGCAGACCCGGGCGCACGACGGGGAAGAGAAGCTGACGCTCGTCGAAGCCGCGAAGCTGTACCCGAAGCTGGTGGGCTACTGCCTCGGGCTGACCATTGCCATCATCGGCTGGGGGTACGACCTCGTGGTCGTGGGCGGCATCAACTCGGTCGAGAGCTTCCAGAAGGACTATGGGCAGCTGTACGAGGGGAAGATGATCATCCCGGCGCACTGGCTTTCCCTGTGGATGGCGCTCGGCCGCGTCGGGACGGTGCTTGGTAGCGTTGCCGGCGGGTGGACGCAGGATGGCTTTGGGAGGAAGTACAGCCTCATGGTCGGCAGCGTCATCTCTGGTGTTTCGGTCACCATCATCTTCTTCTCGTACGTGCCGGCCGACATTGAGGGGAGGCGTGGCGTCTTCCTCGCGGGCAAGCTCATACAGGGCTTCTCCGTCGGCGTCATCAAGACGACGGCCATGACCTACGTGTCCGAGAACGCGCCGACGTCGCTGAGGGGATCGGCCATGGCCCTGTTCCCTACCTTCACACTCGTCGGGCAGCTCATCGGCTCGCTCGTCCTCTTTGGCGTCAACGGCGTCCCCGAAAAGGTTGGGTACCTTGCGGCTATCGGGTCGCAGTGGCTGCTGGCCTTGCTCCCCTTCATCCTGTCCTGCGTCATGCCCGACAGCCCTTCGTACTTGCTTCGAAAGGGGAAGGAAAACGAGGCTCGGCATGCCGCCGCGAGGCTCTTTGAGCCCCGCGTCAGCGCGTCCGCCGTTATCGAGAGGACAATGTTGGCTATCAAGGAGGAGTCGAGCAAAAGGTCTGACGCTACTTACGTGGATTGCTTCAGAGGCACGCACGCTCGACGGACTTGGATCGTCGTCCTTGCCAATCTGTTCCCCGCGGCTTTCGGACTCGATCACTTGTCCAACTCCAGCTACTTCCTCCAGACCCTTGGTCTTGAGTCCAGCCTGAGTCTCATATTCCTCATCGCCGGCATCGCGGCCGGCATGCTGGCCAACGGAGCTTCCATCTTCGTTCTCCCCAAGGTCGGTCGTCGTACGGCCACGCTGGCCAGCATGGGCGCCGCTGGCCTTCTCTGGACTGTCATGGGCATCGCCGGCATATGGAGGAACATCACGGTGGGATACGTCACGGGCGTGCTGCTGCTGGTCATCATCGTCGTCTGCGGCATGGGGTGCTGGCCGGCCGGCTACGCCATCATGGGCGAGACGTCGTCGCTGCGGCTGCGGGCCAAGACGCAGGCCCTGGGCATGGTCTCGCAGCAGGCCTCGAGCGTGGTGCTCAGCGTCATCCTGCCGTACATTTTCAACCCGGACTCGGGGAATGCCGGGGGAAAGACTGGTTTCCTGTTCGCGGGCTTGTGCGCGCTGGCGGAGGTGGCGTGTTGGTTCAGCATCCCGGAGATGAAGGGGAGGAGCGTCGTGGACATCGACCACATGTTTGATATCAAGCTGCCCACGAGGCAGTTCAAGACATGGACCAAAGAACAAAGTATCGAGCTATCGGCGTAGATCTTTATGCAGTAAATATATGAGTTGGGAGAGCAGCACAGCCATCAAGAGCTTGTGTGCCTTTCTCTTCCTTTTTTTTCTCTCTCTTTGTAATCTTTCTGTATTTGATTGTTTCAACATTGTGAGGTATGTTATCACACAAATACCATCTTGTCCATGCTAGAACGGCCTCCTGGGCGAAACGAAATAGTAGGCATGACAAGGGGCAGAGATTAGATGAGGAAGGTCACAATGGCATCGCCGTGAAAGACGCCTTTTGAATGGAGGCAGTCGAACGAATCTTGTCTATGAAGTGTTAGACGGCTTGATAGTCGGTGAATATCGTCACTTTGGGATTGAAAAAAGCCCTCTTTTCAGTCTGGCCGCACACCACCCACTGGGAACAGCGACCAAACTCTTGCTGCCAATGCACAGAGTCTCCAGCTCGGTACGCAACTGCGGCTCCCTAATGACATCTGGCGTTTATTCTCCAAACGGTTTCGACATTCGGTTGGGGTTTCACAAGGTCGGACAGCGCCGTCAGTGAAGCAAACAACATCTAGTTGTGGCTGCTGACTTGATATATAATAAGCCGTCGATATTGCCATGCTTGCTAGATTAGCCTTTAAATTACGTTTTGTCGTGGGAATGGCCATCAGGAGGATCAAAATTCGGTCCGAGCAGGGTAATAATGTATTTTTAATTTGAAATTTTCAAATTCGTGACTGATTTGGCAATTGAAGCTATCGTGTCTCTGCTTTTTGGTGTAGCAAGTTTAATCTTTGGCGGGGCAGTTGATGTTGGGAGGGGCAGCAAAGGTGGCCCCACAGAATTAATTGTGCAGGGTGAGGTACCGAAGCAGGTGCGATTGACTCACACTTTCACTGGCCAGAGAGAAAGTGGGATTTGGATTTGGATTTTGCTTGCGACAAACCAACTTTACGGCCAGTCTGGACCATTGCCATCACCAAATCTACCTCATACAGCAGTACAACTGCTTGGCTTCAATCTCGTCAATTTACAACCCTGATTACCTCGAGATACCACGCAGTACTCCATCGGAGCCCTTCCTCCCTTCGTCGAAAATCCTCCGCAGCTCGGCTCCCACCCCACGTTAGACACCACATTAGACAAATCACCTCGGTTTTCTCTCACCATCCTGTGAGGCTTACGCTCTTTATTGGGGGAGCAGAAGTCCCTCAAGATGCCCCTAGCGACACCGGGCTATGCCCCAGACCTGGAGAAATATCTCAAGTCTCTAAAGGGTCTTCCTTTGGAAGCTTCTGTCGAGAGTCTAGTCTCGTGAGTTTCCCCCTCCATTTCCCCTCCCTTTTACACGTGGCCGCGCTCTCAAGGTCAAGGACTAATCCTGGGGTCGAAAACAGTTTACTCAAACGCCGGCAAATCCGAGGCCCTGAGCCCTGCGCTGTCGCAACCGCACATATCCTTCTCCAGGTCGTCGCCAAGTCAAGATGGCACGATGTCGACTCTCTCATCAACAACGTTTCGCGCACAGGGCGCCGTATCGCAAGCGCTCAGCCTAGGGAGCTGGTCATTGGGAACATTGTTAGGCGCGTACTAGGCCTCATTCGCGACGAGGCTGCCGAGGACAGGGCCGAGGGTAACCAGAGTGATTCTCAGAGCGAAGTCGCACAGTCGGAGGGGGAGGGGAAGCAATGGACTACGGCTGCGGCTAGTAGTAATGTTGTTGCGAAGCAGGACTCTGCGGGCGATTATCTCAGTAGCGCCGCGGTGAAGCCAACCCTGAGACCTGGCCCTATGACCTCATACAGCTCTGTCAACGTCCCCAAGAGCTTGTTCCACCTTCTGGCGCAGACTGACCCTTCGGATGCGGACTCCAACGTATCGGGAACACCCCTCGGCCAGTCAGGGTCTTCGACACCACATAGGGGTCATACCAGTGCGCAGGTTCATGCGCTGCGATCCGAGGTGATCGAGGCCATCGAGGAGATCAAGGACGAGATCAGTCAAGTTGATGACCAGATTGCCGCCATGGCAGAGGTACAAGTACACCCCGGGGATTATGTACTCGTGCATCAGCCTTCGTCCACCGTGGAGAGATTCATCCTTCGTGCTGCTCTTAGGCGGAAGTTTACGGTACTCATTGCTTTGGATCCCTCGGACGGCGTAGATGGCAAGATGCAATACAGCTCATTTAGGAAGAAGCTCATTGCTGCAGGCATCACAGTCACGAATGTGTCCAACGCTGGATTGGCCTGCTATATGCCACGCATAAACAGGGTTATTCTTGGTGCGAGGGCCATTGCTGCCAACGGAGGCGTCGTCGCTGATGCCGGCGCTGCTGCTCTTGCCCGTTCAGCCAAGGAGAAGGGCATCGCGGTCCTCGTACTAGGCGGAGTCTACAAACTTAGTCCCCAAAGCCCCTTTTCTATGAGCTCGACAATCGAGTGGGGGAACCCTTCCGCTCATGTCAACTTTGGCAATGGCCCTCTTGTTGAGGGGGCAGAGGTTATGGATGGCATCTCGGAGATGATCCCTGCGGAGATGATTGACGTATACATCACCAACTTGTAAGCCGACATTTTGGATCTGGTTATTATGCCCTTGGCATCGTGCTGACAGCAATCTTACAGGGGCACACATTCAAGCGATGACTTGTCAAGTCTAATTTCCGATCACTACAAGCCAGAAGATATCGACTTCCAGATGTGGATCGATCGGTGAGTTGTTCATCCAGGTATGCAATCCAGAATCAATCATTCGCAGTGAGAGCATTGGCAATAGCATTGGCAATAGCATTGGCAAAAGGGCATTGGCAAGATATACATTGGCAAGTGGATTATTGGCAAGTGGATTATTGGTCACGATAGAATTTTGGGAAAGAGCGCGGGAGTTTTATCTATAGTGGCGTAAGTTTAACCAAGCCATAGTAGAGTTGCACCTGCTTACTCTCAAGCTTGGGGGTTTTGTCTATTTAAACCCAACGCATTCCCAACTTTTTCTTAATTCATCATCTTCGACTGTCGATTGTTCTCTTGTCGCCTACTCCGCCCATTCATCATCATCATCGTCGTTTGCTTCGGCCTCATCTTGCTGCACTCCTACTCTTAAGAAAAAAAAAAACTAACCCCCCCGCCCCACCGATATAATGTCTGATATCGGCAGTCCAATGTCCCTGGACTCGAAAAGCAGAAAAAGTTCTGCCTCATCAATTCTCTCTAATTCGGTCCTTAAGAAGCTCAACGGTAAGTACTACTGGTATTTGCATGTCTATAATTACTAATGATCTTTCTTTTAGAATTGTCGAAAAAAATGGACGAACTCCAGCACAGAATGACAATGATGGAATCCCATGTAGTGAACCATACCGTGAGGCTTGTGAGGGTTGAGCAGGCGGTCATAAGCCTGGAGAATCCCAAGGATACGGCGGACTATTTGGCTCACTGCGTCAAAACCCCATTTTTACTAGGCTTACGCCTAAGAATTATGCTTTTAGCGTAGCTAATTACCTCAATAGGTATATTTATTCATTATAGAGATAGACCCCTTTATAAGGAGGTGTGCGAAGCCATAGGGTAGACCTAGTAGTCATTTTGTATGAGAATTGCGTTTTGACGCAGTGAGCCAAATAGTCCGCCGTACAAGGATGAGTGACTCTTTGATATTGCTCTCCATTATTCCAGCGAGCACTTCGCTAGAAAGACATTGGCAAGAAAGACATTGGCAAAAAGGGCATTGGCATCCCGCAATCCGCAATTTTCCCGAATTGGCATATACGCGTTCAGGAGTGGGGCTTCGGCGATGATGACGCGGACCAAGACCATGGATGTGTGGGAGGGACGCGAATGATAGAGGCTGAGCATGTCAGAACGTGCCAAGTTGTATCATGGTTCACGAATCCTAGACAAAAAGCTTGGGTTACCAGGGTTGCGTTATATGCTTCTCAGCCTTATGCCTGCAAAAAGAAAGTCAAAAGTTCAAAGACTCATAATATTGGCCCTGCGCCACAAAGTCGTATGACTTGTTGTTCCCTTTTAGTTGCAATGGTGACGATCGCATACATCCCACGCCGTCAGAAGGAGGGTAATACGTCGAGAGGCGCAGAGACAATGGCATGCTAATCAATATGTCTAGGTTCGTGTGGCATACATTGGTTCGTACCACGACAGAACACCTTGGCCGAACCGGGGGAATGATGTCAGCGGAAGCCGGCCCCCCTTTGCTTTATAATTTATGAGAAAAGAAAGACCCATTTCATTGATCCTTTTCCTTGTTGCATTGTAGTGTGCTTTACCCCAAATCTTAGTACACCATATCACTTTGCTTGTTGATCATGAGCTTTGCGGAACCTCCTCCGCCTTATACAGAGGGCCCTGGCACTGCTACTTCAGGGTCCTCGCGAAATGCCCCTCCTCCGATAGTAGACTCGACGGCAGATGGGTTTTCCCCAAGACGATGTGAGAGATCAACCGCAGACGATGTTCCTCTCACGGGCATAACTCGAACCTCTACGGCCGATGCCCTCCCCCTGCAACCACCATACAACACCAGCGACGCTCCTCAACCACCACAAGACACACCCTCCCTCGCCAGAACCAGCGAAAGCACGACTTCTCCATCCCCTCAAACCACCGGCGCGCATCAGCGACGCACCTCAGCAGCCGAGTACTTCCAGTCCCGACCGCCCGCCGCCCGCACAACGACCCTCACCCACCGGCTGACCGTGCGACCCAACTCCCTGCCGTCCGACTTCGAGTACCCGGCCGGATGGGCGCCTTCCCGCGACGTCACGCCCCGGGACTGGGAGACTTTTGTGGGATTTCTCGTTCCTGGTCGCCGCGCGGGAGGGGATGAGAAGAGGCTTAGTGAGGTGAGGAGGAGGGAGGTAGGGCAGGTGTTGGGCCAGTGGAACGAAAACTTCTTTAGGCCTAGAAACGTCAATGTCGTGGTTGAAGGTGTGTCGGAGGAGCTGGCGAACTGGGGCTCGGGGTCGACATACCAGGGTAACGGCCCTTACGATAGGCAGCAGTCCTCGACGAGCAGCACTCTGCCCCAGCGACCGAGCTACGGCAGCGGCAGCAGCAGCACCGCAAGCATGAGCTCCAAGGACAGGTGGAAGGAGAAGCTCAGCAAAAAGGGCGTCAGGGTGGACTCGGGCTCCATCCAGTTTCGCGACAAGTTCTCCCTCGATTCGAGGAAGATCAAGATTGGGGGGTTCGAGGTGGGCGACGGGGGGATATTTGTGGGTGGAAAGCACTTTGATGTTGAGAAGATGTTGAATGAAAAGGTTGGGGGATCGGGACATGGGAGTAGTCATGGGCAGGCAGGATATGGCCGTTATGGAGGGAATGGACGATATGGTGGCGGCGCGTATGGGCAGCATCAGTCGTATGCATCGCCTTCGGGACAGCATCCTCCATCATCTGGGCTACAGTCTGCCGGCTACGGATACGGGAATGAGCAGGCCTCTTTCAACTCCTCTCCGCAGGTCAGCGGGACGACTCGTCCTCACGGTCACGGCCCAAGCTACGCGCCGCCTGGCAATTACTGAGAGCCCTCCTCCCCCTCCTCCCCCCTTTTTTCTTTCTTCATGTACAAAATCTCCCCATGTACGAGCGCCTGAACGTAATATTTCTTCATTCCGTAGAATTTAGAAAAGCCCTATAAATAATGCCCCGGGCAAAAAAAGGAGCTTTTTTCTCTATCCGTGCTGCCGTTTTTACCACATGACGATATCGTGACTTGGAACCTCATCGCTCTCCTCCTCCCCCCCTTTTCGCTCAAGAACAACATTTTCGATTCCTTCCGTCCCTCAAGCCTTGCCCTCGACCTTCTCCACCAGATCCCCGACGCCCAGGTGTCTCCCGACCGCGACCCTGACCTTCTTCTCCTTGCTGTCCGCCTCGGGGTCCCTCCCTACCTCGCCGACTGGATCGCCCTCGTCCACGGGCTCTTTTTCCTTGTCCGCTGCATCGTCGCTAGCGGTCAAGGCGGCGGCGTCCTCGTCGGCCTGCTTCTTAATGGAGTCGAGGTCGAGGCGCATGCAGAAGGCGTCCTCGCCGTCGGCGTAGTACTTTGCCTCCGTCTTCTCGTTCTGGAAGCGGAGGGTATCCTCGTAGAGGCGGCGGGCGGCGACGTTGGAGACGCGGACGTGGAGGGAGACGTACTTGGCGCCGTATGTCTCTACCATTGCGAGCTCTACACTTTTTGCGTTAGGAAAAAGGAAAAAAGGAAAGAAGGTTTCTTCACTCTCGTCTGAAATTGATGGGGATTGGAAAAACTCACGGCTCTGCTTCATCAGCTTCTCGGCTATGCCCAGCCGACGGTGCGTGCGCATGACGCTCAGGCTCGTGATGTGCCCGTGCTGAATCCCGTCGGCCGGCTCCTCCTCCATCTTAGCGAGCACGTAGCCGACAATCTTGGGGTAGTCGTAGGGCGACTTGGAGGGGCGCGAGACGTCGACGGCCACGTAGGAGAGCTGGGGCCAGGACAGCGAGTGGTAGAGGTAGTACTTGAGGAAGTAGTTCTCGGGGAGGTTCTCGAGGTTGGCGTGCTGGATCAGCGGGAGGTCGGCGTTTGTGAGCAGTCGGATGTCCATGGCTGCGGTTTTTGCGCTGCTGCTGGTGGGAGGGATTACTACTAAAGGAAAGAGTAGAGATCAAGAATGAGAGGAGAGGAGGATTGAGGGAGCGAGAGCGGTGCGTCCGTCGCGCGCGATAATGGTTGACTGTTGATTTGGCTTGGGGAGTTTTCGGAAGTTGCAAGCTTCAATCCATCATCGGCATGGCGGGGCGGCGTTGCACGAGGTCTCCGTCTGCCATGCTACCCCGCCAGCCCACTTTGGGGTACCAGCCCGCCTACCTACCTTACCTGTACAACACCTGTACAACACCCACCTGTACAGCCCATTATTACTGCTGGCCTCCCAACCAGGCCTGAATTGCACATCTTAGTCATGTCGAATTTCGAGACCGCTAGCTTACATGCGCCACTGCATCTGGCAGACGTTGGGCCGATGATAATGCCTGGAAATCAGCCTCGCGCTGAAGCACCAAGTCGCGGGGCTGAGCTGAAGAGCAACTCAGCTATCAGGCCCTGGGTATCTATGAAGTGATTCTCATCGAAACTTCATTTCAACTCAACAATAACATGGTATTACTTTGTTTGAAAAATGGAACCTTTTACCTCTAAAGCCGTGTTCTCTCCTGATGCATCACGTCGTCTATTCGTGACGCAGCAGGTCTCGTTGGGCGACTGTGATTATGAATGCGTGGAAACTTATCTAGAGGGCCTTTTCGGTCCAAATAACTTTCGAATTCTTGAGGTAGGCGATGTCTTTTTAGATGTATTTTTCACGGCTTTTGATTAATCTCGATATAGGAAAAGGCCCGCCAATGGACGCTATCGCTCCCACGACGTTTGACAGAAAACGAGATCCGGGTATTGAGGATGACAGGTAGAGTCAAGGTGCAGGCAGAAGACATGCCAGATACCGAGCCTTCAAGTGCTGTCACTCATAAGGAGCCATATGATCCAATTAATAGGTTGTTGGCCAAGACGGTGAACAATCCCTAGACGCCTGGCAAGGGTTTCCTTGTGTCCAACACCGAATGCGTTCAGGCCCCGGGCAGAGTGAAGATCAACTTTATTGATTTGCCACTCCAACTAGAAAACGAGACCAACTACAGTACACAGACGGTCAAGGCTGATGTAGTCCCTGTCTCGTTTGAAACGGAGGATAGCGTCAGAGCACAACGACTTCGTGGCATCAAGAAAGTGCGCGTCAAATGGCCCACCTCTGAAGTCTTGACAGGATATTAATAATTAAGCAGGTTACTCTAATACGTCAGGTCCACCCGATGGAAAGGAAAGCTGCTATCAAGGCCCTCATAGCGGCGAACCTCCAAGATCAGCAGCACATCGTTCAGCTTCTATCGACTTTCCAGGTTGGTCGTTTAAGACCAGAAATCTTTTACGACGTGATCCCTGCGGCAGTTTGTTCTCTCGATGATCTCTTCCAAGGCCAAATTGTCCGTATCTCGAGAGAGCAAAAAAGGTCGCTTTTAGGCCAGATTGTTGGACTTTCTAGTGCTCTTTTATTCCTCCACGAAGATTTGAACACATGTCATCGTGATATTAAATCTTCAAATATTTCCGTATATGATGAACCGCTGACAGGAGGCTTCAACTTGCGACTTGGTGGGTTCCAGTGGTCAACTAACCTGACCAGAATGGTAAGAGACGCAGGAGTCAAGCTTGACCTAGCACAAGGTTCTCCAGGAGTTTGGTTAGATACCTTGGAGGAACTTCCGTCCTTGAATAGAGCCTTGCGTGATATTGCACCATTCAACAACGACATAAGAGATATGGGCAATGTCTTTGCAGAGATGTTGGCATTTCAAACGGCACATGGCTCAGAGGCCGTGCTAGCATACCGGAAACTTGCGAATACCTTCAAGTCTGGCATGAGCGACGAAGCGAGCCCTGGGCCATTGACTCAAGATACCAGGCGACAATGGTTCAAGAATCTCGACCTTGAGGATCAAGAAGCCAGACGGATCCTATCCGTAGTGTCCGAAATGCTCATAACGTCTCCATCACATACAACAGCACGAGAGATCTGCCAAGACTTTATCATCGTGAGTGAAGATTGACATGCCCCAGATCAAAACAGCACTTCGCTTACCTCGAACCTAACAGTCAAACCTCTCTTGTGTAGCCTTCAGGGAAGACCACGGACCCAACCTTGTGGTCAAGAAAGATGGCGTTCAGTGGGTAAAGTCTTGGAACAGATGCATTACATTTGACGGCTCGAATGGGGAAACAGTCTCCTGGACCGACTGGTGCAAGATGAAGACGGAGCAGATCACCGGAAAACCCATTCATTGGGCGCCATTCTCCCCGATTCGACAGCCATTTAGTTCGGGATATTGCCGGGCGACATGGCAGGCATGTTGCAGCTATCTTCTTTCCTATCACAACGTATACTGACACGCAGCCAATAGTTCAGAGGGCAGAAACTAACAGCCATCGTTTCTGATAAAGAGGCCTTTGACTACCAACATTCATGTGTGCCAGTCTTGTTTCCAGGGGATATGCCACTTTTGCCTTCGGCCGGAAAGCTTTCCAAAGCTACTCATGGGGCTTTGGGCACGTTGATCATGACAAAGAGTACTCTTAAAAAGGGACTACATCAGCCTACCAAGCCTGGAAGCAATTCCGAAGATGGCTCAGAAAAAGGCATGGCAGCCCCAACGACCACAACATCCAAAGGCAAAGAAGTCAAGATTAATTACACCAGAGAAATGTACTGGTGCATCGAGAAGGTGTTCTCTTACCCGCTTGAGCTCGTGTTTAGTCGCATTCCGGACACGGACCAGATTCCGACAGACGTAGATCTATATCGCCAAGTACTCGAGGCTATCCGGCGCTGTGGCGGATCGGGATCAACTGCCATCGGGTGGGTTAAAAGCCTCCTTTCATGGAAGACAGTCGTCTCCGTACGCTTTGTAAAGGTTTGTGTGTGCCCTTCTTGAATGCGCGGCAACGCTCCAACGTTCTTTACGTCACGTAACTCGCATGGGATATCAACGGCGTAACTGAAAGCTGATGACTCACAGTTTCGACCCCTTGGCCGGGACCAAGTTGTCATTGTCCCAAACACGTCCGCTCTCTCCGAGGTAACTGAATACGAGCACGGCATAAGAGACGTCAACGACGAGATATACCTCGAGCAGGAGATGGCCGCCTCGCTACGCCAGCCCGAGGGGAAAGGCCTGTGGGATCCAGAGAATGACGAAGACGGCAGGAGGATGATCAGGATACTGCCCAAGAAGCGGAACCCGCCGTCGTTGGCAAGGGCCTGGGGGGTCGTAGGATGGGGTCTGCGGACGGAGATGGGGTTTTCGGTGTGGAAGATGATCAGATGGGCCCTTGGCTGTGCTGGGTTTCTGGTCGTGTTTGCAGCTTTGTGGCTGATTGTCGTGGACTCGAAGGATCTACAGACGGCTTTGGCGCCTGCAAGTGCTGTGCTCTCGTTTGTGACTATCATCTTGGCAGTCTTGCAAATGGTCAATAATTGAACCCTCAATGCAAGTTAGAAGCGTCTACGAGACTGGTGATTCTAACCTAGTGGAGAACGAAGCAGTGAATTGCCAAGGTCTACGGGACTGAAGGATAAGCGAAGCCATTCAACTAACATATTACGATGCGGTAGTTATCACACTTGTACAGATAACGTATACGCGCCCTTTCATAACATTGCAAATGAGATCCTACGCAGCATGTCCACATAACGGGATTGATAAATGCGAGAGAAGGCCTTTTTAAATCTGCCAAGTTGACAAACGGTGACGTTGTCTGTATTCGCTCGCTTTGCGCGTCTGATTAAGTGGGGGAATAGAAGAGAAATAAATAAATCCTTGAGCTGAAATCATCGTACGCTCGTATACAAAAAATGGTCCGTCCCTCGGCACCTGGGGTCTCAACAATGGAAGCCCCTATCGTCGTGGGACAAGTTGCCCAGCATAAAAGTCCCCAGCCAAATACCGCCAAGCACAGAGAGGAAGTAGCCAACATTAAAAGTCATGACCGCCAGCATGCTATCAAAGATTCCGATTAGCAAAAAGAAAAAGAAAAAAAAAACATTAAAAGCAAAATTGAGCACTTACAGAAGATATCCAACGCCGGCTATTATCATCTCATGAGTCGCCCTCGACGCAGCAGCCCCAACCCTCCACCCAGACCACCCCCCACGAACATCTCTCCCAACACCCACCAAAGCTTGCCCCGGCCGTCTATCAACCATCATCCTCTTATCCTTCTCGTCATCATCTTCCGACTCTGACTTCTTCAGAGCAGCAGTAGGAGACTTGGCCCAGAAGCGCGCCTCGAGGATGGGACGCAGAGCGAGGAGGACACGCAGGACGAGGCCGAGCGCGATGAGGAAGATGCATGTCCCGGCGTACTGCCCGTCGTTTTCCGGCGTCCAGGTGCTAGAGAAGAGGGGCGTGCGGCCGGAGGTGAAGAAGACCATTGTCATGCCTGTTCCGCTGGACATGCTGTCGGCGTCGCCGTCGTCGTGGTGGCCGCCCATGCCGGTTGATGTGGGCATGGCGTCCATTTCATGTCTTGCGTAATTCATCTTTTTGGTCGTTGTTGTTGTTTTTATTTTATATATGGGTTTATGAGGGAGGAAGTGGATGGTTTTGAACTTCTGAGGGTTGGATGAGAGGAGTGAGTGAGTGTGGTGACGAGGTTGGTACATGTGATATATATACTAAATACGGAGTTGATACCGCTTTCGACGATTTCGACTACCAAGGCAAGGGGCATGGGGGTTCAATTCTCGATTTGTAAACAGCGTAGGGTTGAGCAAGTTAATTCTTTGTTCATTATCCGTTTGGCGTGGGGATGAGATGGTTTCTGTCTTACTCTGACCACACCCCAACTTTAGCTAGACACACGCCCCATATCCCCTTACGAGATGCACGACCGATATATTCCGTATAATGCGTAGTAAATCACTGGTTGCGGTAAATAGATATAAAACTTTTCACACAGAGTTATTCGATAGCCCGGTAATCGGCTGAAAAAAGAGATTAGACAAAAGATATCACAAGTCTTGTATCTGTGAAGGAGCTGGTCATCATGGTCATCACCAGATAGTCACTTATTTGCACCAGTAGTTTTTACAGTATAGATCGCATTTCATAGATTACAATGTTGTAGAGTTGGCATTACTATTAACTACAGACATCATGAAAAGCTCTCCTTGTGGAACCACACCTCGGAGGCACCAGGGCCACCCTTTACAATACGTCCTTGCGCATCAGCCGCAATCCGACCTACGTCGTGTACCATGGAAGCAGGACCGCACACGGCAAAGCCCACAGACGCGCCGTCCTCGGCAGTGATCTCTCGGCCCAACGCAAAGAGGTCCGGGCGTCCTCGATGAACGTTGGCCGCGGCGCCCGTCAAGCTGGTGAGGCGGGCGGTACTGGTTTGGCTAGGCTTGCCGGCTTCTTTGTCGGCGGCAGCAGCGTTGCTGGCATCGCTGTCCTCGACGCTCGGCTCATCGTCGCCCGTTTCGTGGATGCGAACGAAGAGGCCGTGTTTCTGGAACGAAGCGGTAGGGCTTTGGTCTTTTCCTCTGAGACTTGCCGCTAGTTCATCAAGGAACCATCGCTTGAGCCCCGGGTCGCGGGACGACACCACCAAAGTCATCTTCCTACCTGCTTCCATCATAGCCTCCGAACAAAGCAGGAAATCCATGGCAACAGAGAGAGCGAAACCAGCACCGGCACCACCTCCGATGACCACGTAGTGATCGAATCCGCTGTACCATCTGTGCTGAACGCCTCCGTAAGGGCCGTCGAGGAGCACCGGGACCGATACACCAGGCGTCTTCTCCGCCAACCTGCCCAGGCGCTTCGTCAAGCCTCCGCGGGGCCTGACGTAGAAAACCATGGGTTCATCACTAACATCTGTACCCGGCACGGAACAGATGGTGAATGGATGTGCTGTGAGAGAATGAAGCCCCTGGACCAAGAAGCGGATGTAAACGTGCTGCCCTGGCATCCACCGGGTGTTTGTTTCAATGGTAATCTTCAGCATCTCCGGCGTCTCATGCGTGAGGGTTGCCCTTGAGAAGCCGAGTTCAAAATACGTCCTGCACTGAGAGTAAAGCCAGGACAGGGAGTACAGCACCGCGGCTGCAATGAAATAATCCCAGGACGAGAGGATCTGGTCGCAGTGGAGGAAAAAGAAGATGACAAAGACCATGGCGGCGAAGAAATGAGTCGCCTTGAAGAACTCGTAGTAGCGCTCTCTAAGATGAAGAATCAGTAGCAGTTCTCGCACGTAACCAAATGCTCTTTCAAAGAAGAGTAAGAGCACAATCATACCTCAGCCATCGGATGGAGAAAAAGGTCAGCCACGCCTGCGCGAGAAGTGCAATGACACCAGTCACCCAAAGCCCACCGGTGTTCCACTGCTCGACAATCGTTCCCATCTTGATGTTGTACACGACGAATGGAAAGGCATGGATGAGGGCCAGCACGAACATGGCCCATGCAATCCAGTTATGCCAGACGATGAGATTCTCATGTGATGTACCAAGAAGGGCGGCAATGGGGTTTGCCTTGGTACCCAGGAGTCTGCGTTTCAGTGTTAACAAGTATTTTCCCTTGTTAGATAATATTCAGGGGCCACTGTACAAGATAAAGGGCAGGCAGGCTAAAGCCATCCATCCGGCCCTCGTGGCAATAGGCGGCGAGTTGCCATAGGATATCTCTTTAGTGTTGGGCCAATAGTAAGGCTTGGCCGCGAGGACCATAGCTACATCTCGTTAGCCATCTATAGAAAGAAGTCTTTCTGACATCCCAACTTACCAGCAAAGAATACAAAGCCAACGGCGCCAAGTAAATAGGTGCCTAATGACTGCGAGCTCCAGCCCCCAAACATCCATCGTCTATACGAGGCCCATCTCGACACGGCTGCCACGCGCCTCCACGAACGCGAGCTGGCCCATCTCGGTGCGAAGACGCATGCGAGGAAGTTTAGTAAATTGAGGAGAGAGAAGAGGATGATGCAGCTGAGGAAGAGTGCGACCGTAGGGAGGGCATAGCGATGATCAGCCTCGTACCAATTGACCCAGTAGCGGCCTTTGTAGGCGCACTGCTCAGGCGTCATCATGCACATGCCTGGGTCGCGGCTGGAGTGCAGCTGGACAGGCTGCGTTAGCCATGGCAGAGTCATGATGTGCGTGGCGGACAAGCAAGATGTTGAGATCAGTTTCTCAGCGACTGGGAGCAAGGCCTCGAAGAAGAAGCTGCTCTAAGCTGCAATAGCTAACTTGACACAAGAAAAAAAAGGTTGTAGAAATAGCGGGATAACCCGATGTAGCAACCATGAGCTTTGTTGGTCAAATGTCAAGCGAACGTGGCACAGAACAGTTATAAATGGTCAGCGAAGATGCTGCCGTTGCAAGTGAGCATATAATACAAGATGCTGCAATCTTCAACTTTTACGGCATCCAACGAAATTTAGCCAATGAAGACCAAGTAATTGAATTAACATGGTCCTTCTAATTCCACCTCTGAGTATCAAAATGGTTCACTGAGCAAGTTTACCGGAATTGCAAGTGCCGTTAGTTAGCAATGAATAGGTTAGAGTGTCAAGCGTCGAGTAGGTTTTCACTCCATGGCTCTTTCCCTCTTTCCTACATGGGTCCAGAATGAGCAAGTCTGAGCAAGTTCTCTGGGCGGTAATTGGTCATGATAGCCTCACTCCCCCCAACACCCCCCCCCCAGCGCTCTTGCCTCGCTTGAGCAAAAATGGGCAATTGGCGTGATGCAGCTACGCCGAGTTATCCGTACGTTGAATTGACCGCAAGCATCGTCGAGGGCATTCATGATTTTGGCGTCATGTTTCTTTGGGGTATTTCATGCCCTCTATTTCGGCGCCCAATTCTCAGTGTGTAAAGCCATCTTAAGAGTTTTACATTTCCACCAAACGCACTGGCCCGTCTCGAGAGAGGAAAAAGTTTGAATCCAAGTTTGGTTGACAGCACGGCATTGTTCTTCTACTCGTGTTGGATGCCACAATTGCGACGGGCCTGGGTATCTTGTTGGAGTGATGGTTAATCTGAGGTTAGGCACCACATTCCAACAAAAGACCCAGATCGTTGCTATGGACGACATAGCTCGCCTCAGTGACACTCAACCCGTTGACCATCTGGAGAAAGGACGGAATAGGCTTAATCAGGAGTAAAAGCCGAAGAATAGTACGGCCCCGAGCAAGCATGCGCCCACCATGCTGTGGTCAATAGGAAGGTCAAAGGGGATGAACTTGACGGGCGCAAAATGACGTTCCCATATCGCAAAGGCGATGGCGAGCAACACGCCAAACACCAGTAGGCAAATTCTGAGCGGCGGTCGCCATTCCAAGACGCTGCAGGTTGTACAGCTTAAACGGCAGGAGAACCAAGGCCAGGCCCGCAGTCAGCAACAGGAGGTCAATGGGCACCGGACTCGCGGCAGTGATAGGTGAACGATTGCGACGCGGTCCTCGAGCTTTGCTTGGGTGCGATCATGTCTGGCTTTTTGGCATTCACGGAGTTTGCCAGCAGAAGAAGATAGACCGGGAGGCAGAAGGCGGGCACGGTGACGCAAAACGCTCCGAAACACCATTTCCAGCCGGGTCCTTTGAGATAGGCCTCCGCAATGGGACCATCTAGCCAAGTGGTGATGATGTCGGGCGACGAGCTCAAAGCCGCCATGAGTGCGCGATTTCGGGGGTTTGTGGGATCCAAGACTCAGCGCTTGACGATTTGTATGGCTCTTCGTCCATCCGGAACCCCATCTTTGTGACTATAGAGTGTCAGTGTTGCATGGGGCGACATGCCTTTGCTGTTGGAGGATGGACTGGACTGAGCACGTTTAGTAGCAGTATCTTGCTCATCTTGCTCAGCTCCACCTTGCAATATCTTCTCTGGGGCGAGGCCAAAACTTGTGCCTTGAAGCAGCTAGCCGTAAGTCTCAAAGCAAAGACTGATGGGATCATGGATGCATATGCATACGTTGTGGTCCAGGAGCTCGAGCTCATGTTTCGATATCAAAGCTCTCGACAGAGGTATTGAAAGCTACTCAACGTCCGTTCATGGAAATATAATGCCATGAATTGGTTTGTCGACGAGCTGCTTCTGGGTTTACCGCTGCTGCCCAGATTATTGTGCTTTGGCTCGTTGCTGGCTGCGAACGCGTCAAGCTAGGTAGGGTTGAGGTGCCGTATGTGATCAAGCTGAACTACTTGGCGATTTCCTAGGGGAAGCTGCTAAGAACATATCGTGAAGCATAGTTTGGCACGGGTTCCATGCTGAAGGTTAGTAATGTGTTAGTGTCTACTCGGTGCATACTCCAAGGATTTTGATTCCGTCTCGCTCGCTATTGCCCATCAACCTGAAAAAGTCTTGGTCAGGGACTCGGTTAACGATAATGTAGCGTAGACAGTGCAATGGCACATGGAATGTAAGTCGATATTTATCCTTCAAGCTTGATGATGCCAACTTGAATTGGGTAAGTTGGGCATGGAGAAAGTGGTACTCCATGGTGGAAAAGGCTTGATCGTAGATTTATATATGCAACAGCGCCCAACACATTTCCAACAATGCAAGACAAGTCCGTCGGATTTGGTAACGTCAAGTACCAAGAGAATTGGGCTCGTAAACCAGCTAATCAGAAACACGAAACAGGGCAAAGGGCGCAATGTCGAATCCTTGACATATGCAGGAAATGGGGAGACCATCGAGTCAATTAATCAAGTACTCAAAGGGCGTTGCGCCAAGAGTTGCCTGCGGGGTAGATCTGTTGTAGAGGTACAAGTCTCGCCTGCTGTTAAACCGCATACAATGTTGTACTATGCTAGCGTAGATAGGCGCATCTTGGCGCGACCAAAGTTGCTGCAAATGTAGCTTCTTAACCGAGCAGGAAAGTTGTCAATGACGTCCCAACAGCGCATCAAAGCCATAAAGAGAGACAAACAACCCTTTATTTTCACTCCTCGAACTTCAGACCACACTTACATAAATAGCTTCCTATAAGCTTTAGCCCTCCATCATGTCCAATTACGCAGAGCTCCCTCAGGGCGCCACGCTGGAAGTATCAAACTTCAACGTTAGGATTCCGCAGGAGGATGTACAAGATCTTCTGAACCTCTTGCGCGCCTCAAAGCTCGGCCCACGGACGTACGAGAACACAGGCGCCAACGGTAAATATGGCCTTACTTACGAATGGATGTCGGAGGCCAAGACGTATTGGGAGAGCGGCTTTGACTGGTGAGAACAAATGGAGAGATGGCCTCGCTCATAATTGAAAATTAATTAACAAACGTGTTAGGTACGCGGTGGAAAAGCGCATCAACGCCTTTCCCAATTTCAAGGCAAAAGTTGTCGACGACGATGACAGTTCCCACGATGTTCATTTCGTAGGGCTCTTTTCTAAGAAGAAGGATGCCATCCCCATCATGTGCATCCATGGCTGGCCAGGTAACGTCTTCCCGCAAGCATGTTCAAATCTGACGGGGTATTAACAGAAATGTCGGCGCAGGTAGCTTCTTGGAGTTCCTCGGCCTTTTGTCAGCTCTGACGGCCAAGTACACGCCTGAAGAGCTGCCATATCACGTCGTTATCCCCTCCATGCCCGGCTACGCCTTTTCGGAAACGCCCCCGGTCGACAAGGATTGGACGATGCAAGATACCGGGCGCTTGCTGCACAAGCTCATGCTCGGACTCGGCTTTGGCTCCGGATATGCGCTGCAAGGCGGGGATATCGGCAGTTATACGGCGAGAATCATGGCGAGCCGCTATGATGCTTGCAAAGGTTCGTGCGACTACCAATCCTAAATCAAGAGGATAGCATGTTGACTTCTATGAACCAGCTTTACATTGTATAATATGAACCGGCTAGCAACCAGATCTGTTTGAGAAACTTACTAACTCGGACAGTAAACTTTTGCATCATGACTTGTCCTGATGAGAGCCAGCATGGTAGACTCAAGATTGAGGAGCATGAAAAGGAAGGCCTCGCACGTGGGGTCGACTTTGGAAAGTTTGGAACAGCGTATGCGGTCAAGCACTCGACGCGCCCCTCGACAATTGGACTTGTGCTATCGTCCAGCCCGCTAGCACTTCTTGCATGGTTAGCACATAAAAGAAATTCTTCAATACTCGCGTGCTGACGTTTGTATCCGCAGGATTGGAGAAAAGTTCTTGACTTGGACAGATACTACGCCATCAATGGACGAGATCCTAGCCTCCGTGACCCTCTACTGGCTCACAGACACCTTTCCCCGTTCCATCTATCCGTATCGACAAGTAAGTCCTTGCTCATCTATCCCCCCTTCACGGCGCAACATGATGTTAAACGACGCAGGAAATCATCGAGGAGCCGCACCAGCAAAAGACTGAAGAGGACCTACGCCTGGTCTTCAAGAAAGGCCCCAAGTCGTATATGCCTCATACCGACCCGGAGCTGTTCTGCCGTCAGCCATTCGGATACTCCTTTTTCCCTTATGAAATTGGCCCTGCGCCGAAGAGTTGGGCGGCTACCACCGGGAACTTGGTCTGGTCCAACCACCACGAAAAGGTGTGTTCAATGATATGTTGTATGAATTAGGCTTTTTTTGAGCTAATCGAATGCATAGGGCGGACACTTTGCTGCCATGGAGCAGCCGGTTGCTTTGCTGGCTGATATTGAGGACTTTTTGAAGCAGGTGTGGGTATAAGCATAGAATCATAGTGATGCTGGTTTCTGCAACTTGTTGTTATACACTGTTTGCTGCAGATTGTTGATATCTTGTTCTTCATGCCTGGCTTATATGGACATTGTTATAGATGATTTCGTGGACAATCGTTGCTTGTTGTGAGTACTTTAGTCCGATATTTCCGTTTTTACCCGGACAATCTACTATTATTAATCCGTGGAGGAAAAAGGAAAAAAATACATTAAACTCAGAAATTGTTGTTGCGAGCTGAATTTAACTTGACATTGATTGAGAGCATGTGCGCCAAGAAATACTTCCGTTGAAAGTCGTCCCACAATTGCCGTCACCTTCCGTCCCGCCTGATCTGATCTCAATTCCCAATTCCCAGCTATTATTACCCCTCCTTGCTCTCCAAAGAGAAGAAGCCCCTGAAACGGTTATTCGTTGAAGCCACTAAAAAGCCCACCGCCAACTCCCCGGCCCAGCACACCGCCCCCTGATTAGGCTACTCGATGGAATAGGGGGGGGGGGCCAACTTTCCACCCCGCTGGTACGAGACAGAGACGAACCCAGTGCTTCCCATCCCCAGGAGTTCCCATCAAAAGTCAAATCGCCACCATCAAAACGGTCTTCCTCATTTCGAAAACAAGCTCCCCTAATGACCTGCAAGTCGTACGACAAATCGACACATTTTCCTTCCCTTTAATCTTCATAAGAATCTTCTCCTTCTTCTTTTCGTCTTACGTCTGCGTTGCACCTCAATTGCTCCCAATTGCTTCCCCAACATATAATTTCGGTCGAAAATGTCGTCTGGCTCGGCGACGGTAACGAAACCGCCCAAGCGCAGGGCCGGTGCGAAGAAGCTCGATAGCGGTAGCAATGCCCAGAGCGAAGCTGCCGCGAATCATGACTATTTCTTCTGGACCTATACGGAGGAGCCTCATCGGACGAGGCGTCTGGCCATCATCAAGTCCCATCCAGAGGTATGATGATGCATGCTTGCTTTGCTCTTGAACTTGGGACACAACTCCAGCCACTCGAAACTTTCCTATGCTGACCAACAATTGCCATAAAACCAGGTCACCAAGCTCTGCGGCCCCGAGCCGCTCACGAAATGGGTCGTTCTCGGCGTCGTCTCCCTCCAGGTAACCCTGGCCTACCTCCTCCGCGACCAGCCCTTCTTCTCCTGGCAGTTCTGGCTCGTCGCCTACGTCTTGGGCGCCACGGCCAACCAGAACCTCTTCCTCGCCATCCACGAAATCTCCCACAACCTCGCCTTCAGGAAGCCGTCGCACAACCGCCTCCTCGCCATCTTCGCCAACCTGCCCATCGGCATCCCCTACAGCGCCTCCTTCCGGCCCTACCACCTCACCCACCACAAGAGCCTAGGCGTCGACGGCCTCGACACCGACCTGCCCACCGCCTTTGAGGCCTTCTTCCTCGACTCCATCTTCGGCAAGGCCTTCTTCTGCACCTTCCAGATCTTCTTCTACGCCCTTCGGCCCATGGCCGTGTACCGCATCCCGCTCACGTCGACGCACTTCCTCAACATTGTCGTTCAGCTGGGATTCGACGCGGCTCTCGTGTACTTTGCCTCGCCCAAGTCGGTGCTGTACCTGCTCCTGTCTTCCTTCCTGGCGGGAAGCCTGCACCCCCTCGCGGGGCACTTCATCGCCGAGCACTACGTCTACGAAACCGTCACCCCGGAGCAAAAGGATCCGGAAAACAAGATACCCGTCCCCGAGACCTTTTCTTACTACGGGCCCCTCAACTGGCTCACTTACAACGTCGGCTTGCACAACGAGCACCACGACTTCCCTGCCGTGCCGTGGACCAGGCTTCACGAGGTCAACCGCATCGCCGCCGAATTTTACGACCCCCTGCCTAGGCACGAGAGCTGGGTCATGGCCATCTGGAGGTTCATCTTTGACGACAATGTTAGCCTAAAGTGCCGCGTCAAGAGAGAGGAGGGAGGCAGAATGGTTGGTGGTGCTGCCGACTGGAAGGAGACTGAGATCCAGGCTTAAAAATTTGTTAGAAGCTTAGAAAGTCTTCATATTGTTCTTTTCATCAAGTAGGATGATGCGGGCCATATAACAGTTGCATGACAAGCTTTTGTATGGCGGTAGACGGCGTTGGGCGTTGGTGGATGCCATGAGTGTCAGAAGCCACTATTTCTTTCATTTAGACCTTAGACCTGGGCATAAAAGGTGGGCTAGCGGCGCCGATAAATGCTCTGCTTCGGTTCACCAGAACTCGAATTTTAATTAGACAAGGAAACTAATGGATGAGTGAGAAAAGTAAAGACGCCACCCGTCGTCCAAAGTAAAGAAGAAAACAGTGAGACCGTAAAGTTTGCTAAGAATAACAAGAGACCTATCGTACCAGCCGCTTGCATCGAATGAACACCGCACTCCGCCATGGCCTACTTCTACTGCTCCAAGGCCGCCCTCTGCATTGCTTCAAGCCCAATTGAATACGCCCCGGCCCATTGGCGACCGGTCCCGGTGTAATGTATATATTTCTTGCTGACCCGGATGCTGTTCGAGAAAAAAATAACTTCCTTTGCCTTTTGTTTCCAGATTTCGAGCGCATACACATTCAGAAGAAGAAGTAGGCAAGCAAAAAGGCCAACAGGCACAGGATCGCCGTGACCTTAACGGGCACACCCTGGACGGTAGGTGTGATGGCCTGCGCAGGTTGTGCCGGGGCAGAGCTGCCGCCATTACTGCCTTTAACGTTGCGTTGACGTAGACCACTGGTATCCTTTAGCGTGGCGAGCTGGGCCTCGGCTTGTGCGAGCTTCTCCTTGAGCTGGTCGTACGAGAGCTGAACCGTTGTGGCGACTGTGCTAGTAACTGCTGAAACGGCGGTTAGGCCGGTGTCGGACTTGTTGTCATCGTAATGTTCGCTGGAATCGGTATACGGCGGGGGGGCAGAGGCAGGGGTGGAGTTGGTTGGCGAGACAAAGTTCTTGGACACGTCGGGGGTATCACCAGCCTAAGCAAAGTCAGCGAGCTATGTTTAGGTTGAGCTGTAACAATCCACGTACGCCATTTGTTCCTGAAGTCTGCTTGCTGGGTGTAACAGCAATAGCAGGTGCGTCGGCAGACGGAGAACCATCATCAGGCTTGGCATCTAGCCAGTTGACCCGGATTTTCCTCTCCTGAACGTTGGACTTGTCTTTGGCGTCGAGCTGTGCTCAGGGTTAATGGAATGTTCAGGGATTCTCCGAGGAAATACGCACGACCGAGGCGATGCTCGAGAATTCTTGGTCAGCGGTAATGGCAGCGGACTGGACGAGGAACTTGTCGCGACATTTGGTTCCCGGCGGAGGCTCCTGCTTCATAGCCTGGAGCAAGACTGGCAGGGAAAGTCAGCCTCCTCTTCTTCAATGTATTGCAGGAAATGGTGTTCATACCGGTAACGTCGAAGTCCTGCCCGGGCTCGATGCGACCAGCATTGGGACGGACGCAGTATCTAGATTGATATTAGGTGGGCCAGCCTTATAAAGGGTCCGTTTATAGGGGTTCGGCATACTGCTTGGGTGCGGTGGTTTTGACCTGACAGTGTCAGAGTTGAATAACAAGACGCTTTGGTTAGACAAACATACCTTGAAGGCAACTGGCGACGTGCTAGGGTTCTTGATAGTCAAGGTCCGCGCAACCTCAACGGTAAAGGGTCCTAATCGCTTTGTCAACGATCCGCGCGGTACCCCTCCAGGCGAACAAATATTGTAGACGTACGCTGGAAACTCAACTCGAGAGGTTCGATATCGACAGACATGTTGAATCGTTTGTTGTACAGTACTCCGTCGAAAAAGGTGCGCTTAGAAATCAACCTCCGAAGCAAATGGCTGGAGTTAGGCCCGTCGCTCGCTCGATCGTCAAAAGGCGCGCAAAGGGGTTTCGAAGTGGTATATGGTTTGGAATCTCAAGAGACTAAGTTTATGTGAGATTATCTCTCAACTATCGTTCGCGGCAGGGTTGGGGATATTATGGACGAGGCGTAAGCTTCGCAGTTGGTGCCGGTAGGAATTGGTGATGTGGTATGATGCGATTAGGGACGGGGAGGGACAACCTCTGGTTTTGGGTTTACGACGTAATGAATGGCGGCCCAGTTGCCAGCTTGCTACTACCACCAACTCCGTATTGCTCCTTACCAATTGTGGGTTGCATTGGCAGTTGGACCTGAGAAAGGCTCCAGCGGTTTGATTAGCCGAGGATGCTCCGCCTATTCTTTTCACATGGGGACTGGACTGAGGGGGGAGGAGGCTAATAGTCAACTTTCATTAGTACGCACTAGAAGCGATCGTCAGGATCCACGCCTAATTCTACGGGCTGGAACACCTTCTACCTGCACATCACAACTTTTTATACTTGTGTATTTCGTGCATTATATCAACGTCTAAGCTTCTCATCTAAGCAAGGCCACTTCCCCCTTTCCATCAGTTCATGCAACATATGACAAACATCTAATTCGCAATCTTACCACCAATATTGCAAATAGATTTGCTATAGTGGCCTCTCTCATCACATATTTTACAATTAGCCAAGATTGAATCATCATCATCATCCTGCCAAGCACCTTAGGCGACTCCGTTGAAAGCAATCAGGTTAGGACTGCCTTCCTTGAGGTCCTGCACCTTGCCAGGAGTACCGAGCTCCAAGATGCGGGCCTTCAAAGCCTCGGCACTCTTGATGTCCTCGAGGACGCTCAAGTACAAGGCCAAGCCGGCAACATGAGGCGCGGCCATGGAAGTGCCCGTTTCGGTAACGGTAGTGCTGTCAGACGCAATGCCGGCGGACAAGATATCGGTTCCGGGTGCCATGATATCTACTTCTGGTCCGTAGTTGGAGTATTCACCCTCGTCCCATTCGGCGCCGATGCCACCGACGGTCAGCGCGTTGGCGATGTTGGCCGGGGAGGCATCCGCAGCCGGGATGTTGTTGTTGCCAGCGGCGGCAATGCTGAGGATTCCCATCTCGTACGCAGCATTGATGATGTCCTCCCAGGCTTGCGATGGCGTACCGGCTAAGTTCAAAGTCAGCTCAAGGGCTGCTGGGTAATGGCAAGGGAAGACAAACTCAAAGACAGGTTGATAACGGCACGTCCAACGCGGCCCTTGGAAACAATGTCGTCAACAGCCCATTGGAACCCGTCGAGAATGATATCAACCGTAGAAACGCCTCCACCAAAGACTTTGACATCAATGGCCTCGGCGCCCTTGGCTACACCGACCGTTGAGCCGATGATGGTACCGGCAACGTGCGTACCGTGTCCTTGGGTGTCTACGTTGTCTCCGCCAGCTGGGTTGTAGCCAAAGCTCGCTCGATCACCAAACTCCTCGTGGGTCAACCGAATGCCGCTGTCAAGGACGTACGCATAACCTCCCTCACCCGCCGACTCGTCGTAGGTGTAAGTGGTAGAGCCCGGCTCACGGCTCGAAATGGTGCCCAGACCGTGAGTGGCGTTTTCCTTGGTGGTGAGTGCGTCTAGGTAATAGAGCTGAACAGGCTCAATGCGAAGGACCTGATATCAAAGAATGTGAGATACATGGTCAGGAGAGCGCGAGGATTACATGAGTCCCAGCATAGGTGTCTTGGCTAACCTCATTGTTCTTCTTCAATTCGGCAATTGTAGACTCGTCAAAGGCGCCGCTGTAGGCATGAAAGCTGCCAACATTCAATTGCCTCTCGACACCGGACAGGTCTCGACGGTTCAAGCTCCTCTTGCTTTGATCCAATTAGCAAGCATGTTCCTCCCGCCCAGGTCCCCCTAAGCTCGATACTTACTGGACGTCGCCCACCCAAGACAGGTGGGACGAGATTTTCTCCTTGGTAATGTCGGACTTCAGCGTAACAATGTACTTGTCGGAAATGTCAAGAGCAGCAGCTTCGCCAGCGACGGGGGCCGCGAGGCTTAAAGGAAGGACCGCTGCTAGAAGGGCACCGAGAGTCTTCAAGTTTACCATTTTGACGATATTTATTGACAGAAGCTTGGCTCAACGCTACTTCAATCAAACTGCCGGGGGCACAGCAGCCCTTATACGGAGGCGGACGGTCAATCTTCTCCCACGGAACCACGAGGAACCAGGGATAGCGCCATGCTTGGCCATCATCCTTCTGCCATGCACCTAGTCAACCCCAGTTAGTGTGCTTCCAGGTCTCCCCAGCCATGTCCTATCGCCGCGACCCTATAAGGTGACAGACTCCAACTTCTCCAAGCGTCAAAGCTTAAACGTCAAATTTGACGACCTTCCTCATCCATCACAGCTTCGCCTGACAAACATGTCGGTCACCGGCCAACTCCTGCTACTGTCATGTTGCCGAGGGATTAGTCCACATAAACGGAGTACACCGTAAGGCGGTATCCTAATTGATGCAACGAAAAACATCGAGTGGGTACGGAAAATAGTCAATATTCGTTTGCGAATTACGCTTGGCAGATCCTCCTGCTCGGGGCAGAGCTGAATTTTGCTAGACTGGTAATAGGGAATGAGGTGAGTCGCCAACAGGAGTCGAAAGAAGCAGGTGGTTCTTATTTTAAGTGAACTATGACTAGACCGGGGTTTGAGACTAAGCTTGTATTATTAACCTTTGGCCTAGAAAGTATCGAACTTTATGGACAGGACGTAGAATATCAATGGGAAAACCTGCAGAAACATCTGTTTCGTACGCTTCGAGACTCATGTATTAACTGTGACTTTGTATACTTCATTCACCAAAACCTACTTGGTATAAGCAGCTGTTAGCTATTATTATTAGGTATATGTTGAAGCCAACGCTTTAATATGACTACCCTATGCTATCATCGTTAACCTACATAAAACTAGCTTTACGAATACAATGAAAACGAGCTAGCTAAGCTATACTCTTTGAATAAGACTTTTTATCATCACGTGGTAGAATAAGAAAGAGCAATCGGTTAAGTATTAAACTTATTGGTGAGTAAAAATAATATATGATTAGTCGAGAAGACGTTTGGATATGTGCTAATTCCGGCTAGAGGAAGGAGCGCATAACAGCGGGGCTTCATGATCATCTAATTAATAGGATAAAATATCCGACGAAAGCAGCCTCGGCAGAACGTATCTTCTTACAATAGCTCCAATAGCCGATGAAAAACAGCCTCGAGTAGAACGCTCCTTCTTCCGAAATCCTTACAGCCGATAGAAGCAGACCGGCGCAGAGTTCGTCTCATCCAGCAGCTCTCGCGGCCGATAAAAGCAGCTTTGCGGACTCTTTGCTTACTACGCTGGACGTCAGCAACGGGATTTTTTTTTTATCCTCATTGGGATTCTATCCGCTAGGAAATGGAAGAGCTTTGCTCAAGACATAGTCGCTGTGGTTGCCCAGATGCAGAATAGCCGAAATGTATTCTCGACGTCAGGAGTGTGTTCAGGAAGAGAAATAGTCAGATCCATCTGCAATGATACACTGTGTCGAAGCATCTACCATCATAACATTCGAGCATTAATAATTCTTTCTGCCTCGATCGTTGATTCCAAGACAAGTTCGACTTTGCGTAGTGCTGAATGAATTCGTCATTGAATGCCCTATAATTTTGAGGCGCGAGTCTGCCTCTGATTGACTGCGGGGCGCCATGCACTAATTAAATGACCCCACGTTAGGTAGCCCTCAGGTTGCACTCGAACAGCGTCATCGCTTCACTCACCACCTCAAGTCAATATCAACACAAAAAAGCTTCAATCCTCCGACTTACGAGATAGCAACGAGGTCACCAATTCTCAAACAGCAAAAAGCAACAACAGCAACAACCATGGCGACTGATCTAGAGACGCTCATTGAGATGGGCTTCGAGGAAGCTCGAGCCAAGATCGCAGTCAAGAGATCTGGTGGATGTAAGTTCAATTCAAGCTCTAGTTTCACAGAAGCCCCTCTGACGGATTGACCAGTGCAAGGAGCTTTGCAATGGCTGGAGGACAACCAAGACAAGTCCTTGGAAGACATCCAGGCTGCAGAGGCAGAAAAGGGAGAGGATGAAGACGAGAGTGAAGAGGCAACCCAAGCCAAGATCGCCGAGATCGAGGCGGGCGCGGACGCCAAATCCCTCGTATGCGAGGAATGCGGAAAGAAGTTCAGAAGCCACACTGCGGCTGAATTCCATGCTACCAAGAGGTAAAAAAAAAAAAAAACCCAACTTCACATCTTGGGAAAGGCGTAGTTCTAACTAGATGTGGCAGCGGACACACACAATTTGCACAGTCCGTCGAGGAGATTGCTCCGTTGACCGAAGAGGAGAAGGCGGCCAAGCTGGATGAGCTGAGGGCAAAGGTTCGGGCCAAGAAGGACGCAAAGGCCGCCCTGGACAAGGAAGACGCAAAGCGCAACGAGCAGATCCGCCAGAAGTCGACCAAGGAGTCCCAAGAGGCCAAGGAAGAGCTGAAGCGCAAGGAGCAAATCAAGGAAGCCTCCCGCAAGCGCCAGGAGAAGCTCGACGACATCGAGGCTAAGAAGCGCGTTAAGGCCCAGATCGAAGCCGACAAGGCCGAGCGGCGGCGTCGGGCTGAGGAGGCAAAAGCCCTCCGCGAGGGCAACGCACCACCCACCCCAGCTGCTGCGCCAGCACCTGTTGCTGCTGCGCCGAAGCCCAAGGCCGACCACAACGAGGCCAGGCTGAGGTTGCAGACGGATGGCGGTAACATCATGAAGACGCTGCCGGCGGAGACGACCCTGTTCGAGCTGGCGCAGCAGCTGCAAGGCGAGACCGGCAATGCCGTCACCAGCTTCACGACTACTTTTCCCCGCAAGACGTTCCAAGGGGATGTGGACATGTCAAAGACGCTAAAGGAGGCTGGCCTGGTTCCCTCTTCTGTTCTAATCGTCAAATAGAGCTCGCTCACTCACTATTAGATATCTTGAGGATACGAAAGCATGGTTGGCGTTGAGTGAGGTTAGGTTAGGAGCCAAGGGTTGGGGATCATGTCGCATAAAGGATAAATAGCAACCTCCTTAGATCTACAAAATGAAAAGGACTTTTTTTCGTTCGGCATGCACAGTTATAGTATCAACGATAGAATGCGGGGCATAGGCTTTCTGGGTAATTTTTTTGCTTTTCAAATCCTTTTTTGAATTGACCAAATTCTTTCCCTTTACGTGAACTCCGTCGTTTCCGAGAGCCCTTCATCGCATCATGGCGTAAGAACCAAGCTCCTCTGACCCTGAGGCTGCTGTAACAACGACAGCACCGCCTCCATCCTGTATGATCGTCGACTTTCGACAGCGAAGAACCCCGAAGCCATGCAGTTAAGGCACAAGGAAGCAAGAAAAAAGAAGTCGTTGCGGCGTGGTGTTGATCGTTTAGTCGAAGAGACCGAAACCCATGTCCTCGTCGGACTCCTCCTTCTCTGTTGCACATGTCAGCGGGCTGTTGCGACGGACTCGTGCCGAGATATTGTTAAACGTACCCTCCTCCTTGGGAGCCTCGGGGGCAGCCTCAGCGGCGTCGCCGCCAGTAGCAGCGGCAGCGCCGGCAGTGGCGGGGGCACCACCGCCGGAGCCGACGTTGGAAAGAAGGTCCTTGATGTCCTTGCCCTCAAGAGCCTATATATCACGTCCACCGGTTAGTCATACTGAGTTCCTTCGTTGCAGCGTCGGCGGCTAGGAATCGCGCGGTTTCGGGGAAAGTGCGTCGTACCTTGGCGAAGATGCTGGTCCAGATGGGCTCAACCTCCTCGACCTTGGCGGCCTTGATCAAGGTCTGGAGCTTGTCGGCCTGCGGAGATTCAATATTAGTACTTCTACTCTACTGCGATTTTTGTGATTCCCATGTTGCTTCCATCGTTCTCCGTATCCCACAATTCCTCAATGCGAGGGGTAGCGAATATTTTCGGGAGACAAGAGGGCGCATGGGACAACATGGAGGAATGGAGTAAACACTCACGGTGATCTCAAGACCCTCATCGGCGAGGATGAGAGCCGCGTAGGACGAAGCGAGCTCGGCGTGAGACATTGTGAATGTGATGTGTTGACTTTTGACGTTGGCAAGTCGAAGTTGTCGTCTACGCGAGGATGGGAGATCGTGAGTGGGTTGACTGTAGTAGTGGCTCACACCAAGAAAGTGCTGGGGGGCTGACCACAACAAAATTACCCTTGTCGAATTTCAGCCCGCTTGGAAGGGCTTCAAGACCTAAGTTGTGGACGGCGGAAACATTTTGCGCGCTCCGGCCAGGGCGGCTGAATTGCCCTTGCAGGTGGGGTCTCTATTCTAATTGGCTCAAATAGGCTTGACCAATGAGGAGGGCAGCTGGTACATGCGATGACGATAGGTTCCGACCCTTCGAGAATTTGGCTGCAAGCGGGACGTGCAGCTCTCTTTCCCCCCCACCTCGAATCGTTCATGCCCCCCCTCTCAGCGCCAAAATACATTGGCTCTATTTGGCTGCAATATCTGTGTTTGCCTGGTCAGAATATTCTGTCCATTGCTAAATCTCCGACCCATTGGTAATCGCATTTCCGATTAACAACCTGACATTAGGGAGTTAGGGAGAAGCTCCGAGTCCCGACCGCCTGGAGGCACCATCGCTAATCTTGCATCACTCAATTCTCCTGAATCTGACGTTACCCGAGATTCACTCTACATTTTGCCTCTGAGTCATCTTATTTTTGCTTATCAGCAGTTTAGCGTCTTATATACGTTCACGAGACTCTGCATTTCTTCGCCCCTTCGGCCGAGGCTACCGAATCATCGTACGAGAAAGCTTCAGATTAGTTTATATCTGGACTATTCCCCCACCCTACCTGGCTGAGGAGAGGCTGCTTATCGAGGTCAAGGTCTTGAACAAAGCTGCCAAATCACCTGCACTCAACCGCCGTTTATAACAGAGTCATCAACTACCGAACCGACAATGGAGACCCCGGCAATCCCCATGCCTCGGGATTCCCGGGAACGGGAGATTCTTGAGCGACTGACAATCATTCGAGATAAGCTTCTTCTTTTGAAGATGGACAGAACAACCTACATCCGGAGCCAGGACGTTATCCCGCTGTACGATGAGACCATCGAGCAAATCAAAGAGGTCAATGCGATCAGGGAAGAGACTGGAGTGAAAGATGAGAATAGATGTATGCATATATGAATCCAGCGCAAAAGACAGAACTAATGTGTTTTGGAATAGTGGATAGAGTCATCGAGGGCTGCTTCCAGCTGCTTTCGTTGTTCTACCTGACTATCGGCCGTAACAACGAAGCTCCCGCAGCATACGCACTCACTTCGACCATTAAGCGGCTATTGGACCACCTTATCGAGGCCGACCTTTATTCAGCTAAGGATCTGGAGAGCATCCGATCTACTCTCAAGACGCTGTCGAAAACAGTAGACGAGGCTGTGGTAGGGAAGGGCCGTGATCATCATCATTCTCCATACCTTATCACACTTGTCGGCAACCGAGTGAAGCTATGCGAGGAACTTTTGGCAAAACTGGAGAAGAGATTGAGTCGCATTGGAGATCCTTTACTCGTGGCTCATGAGAAACTGATTTCCATTCTGCGTTGCATCTCTTTGGCGAATACGAAATCCAAGGTTTGTTTCGATCAATGATAAGGGAGGGGAGCTTACTTGCTGATTTATTTGTAGTTCTCTACTAGCGAGGTGCAGAAGCTGCGCAATCAGCTTCTTGAGGTAGGCGAGCAGAGGAAAGATGGCAAGTTCTTGACCGCGGATGGCACAGAGCCCCCTGGAGGAGACGAGGTCTGCGAACTCTACAAGCGCTGCTTGAGGTGGTCTGACATTGTGCTGGAGAGGAAGGGAGAGGTCGCTGAGCAGTGGAGGCCCACATACGACACGCTGGTCGGCATCCGAAACGACCTCGAGAAGCTCTCTTTGACTCAAGCTTGGTCTCTCCGTGAGACAGATCTCTACGACTACCAACGCCAACTTGATCGAGTCGACGAGAGCAGGAGAGGCGGTAACTGGTACGATGACAAGGGCAGGCCTGCAGACCTTTGGACGCAGCGCACGTTCCTGTATCTCTTGAGGCGGAGCTATGCGTATCTTTACTCGTTCATGATTACTTCCGAGCCTGTGTCAGAAGCTCTGCTGCCCATCTACAACCAGCTTCAGACTCTCAAGCGATGCCTGCACGAGGTCAAGTCTAGCGGCGGGGTTTCTTCGGTTCGCGAGCTTTATCCCTATAGCATGAAGGTATGCTTACACTCACACCTTGGGAAATGGACTTTTGCTGACCATCATAGCTCAACTCAATCGATAACCTGAGGGCAGACGGGAAGTTTGTCGTTAATGGAGACATCCCCGAAGGCCAGGGCAGCGTTAGTAGCCTCCTGGCTGAGTGCTTCGAGCTTAACTATGAGTTGCGCGTTGCAGCCGAGGAGAACACGGAGCAAGATGGCGAGGAATAGACTGGTGGTTGGCCACGGGTCAAAGGTTGTGCTTGTTGTACGCTAGTTCATCTAATATGGGGAGTTTTCGGGGGGGCAAAAGGTCGCGAGGCCTGGTCTGCTTTGGAGTTTTGGTTTTTGACTGTATTATCGTATACGCTATGCTGAATACATTCTCAATATTTGGGATACGCCACTAGGTATGACATGTAACATCTTGTGGTAAGCTCTTGGTATACATACGTTGGTCAATGGCTTAGCGTCCCCATTTCGTACTCCGCATATCGAAGGGCGCGCCCATATTACTCCGTATTACACCCACCAGCCAAAGCAGCCCCCCCAAACCCCCAACTCTTCGCTCTCGAAGCCGTGCATATAACCAGCACCAACAGCCAGCCATGCTCCCTCTAAAAAGTGTATCGACGGCCTCTCGTCTACCATCACGACTATTCACCTCTCAGATCCGCAAAATGTCTTGTCCCACCGGCAACAAGTTTCACTTCCTAGTGGTCATCCCCGATAACCCTGACTCGAGGGAAACCAGGATGAAGACACGATCGTATGTCTTTTTTTCCCTTTTGTCACCGGATTTCATCAAGTTTGCTTACTTACCTTTCGTAGTGATCACTTGAAGCAAATTCCCGAAAAGGTTGAAAACGGGGAGTGGAAAGTCGGCGGTGAGGTTCCTACTTACATCCATGTACTACTACGAGGGCAAACGTTTGCTGATGACTGGTTTTTGTTTTGTTCTTCTCTAGGTGCCCTGTTGAATGATGTTCCCAAAGACGTAAATGACGTTTCTACCTGGGACTTTTTTGGCAGCACGCTCGTGTGCCTGGCTGAGAGCAGGCAAGAGGTTTTGGAGAAGCTGAATGCTGATCCGTATGCTACTTCTGGCACGTGGGATATGGAAAAGGCGAGTGCGTTTGTTTGATTGATGTTAACTTGTGTTGGGAAGTGTGTGTGTTAGTGAGCGATCTGATCCTGACGTGGTTTCTTCTGTAGATTCAGATTTACCCTTTTAAGCCGGCTTTCAAGATGCAGGACTAAGGGGGGGAGTGAGTTGGTTATCGCGGTGCTTGAATGGATGGATGGAAGTAGAAATGACGACTGGCAATAACTCATGTGGACGGTTAAGATGGGATAAATTGTTACGGTTCCCATTTTCTAAACGGCGTGTAATGATTCATTGTTGCTTGACGCACTTGGCTGAATACCGAAAAAGGTCATAGAATGCCCAACGTCCCATCAAGTGAAATGATGGCAATATCGGTCACTGGAAATACACAAGGAAATGAGTAGACGCGAGGCTTAGAGGGATCTCCCCGAATCACTGTCAAAATTGCAGAGAATATGAGCGGAGGTCCTCGATACGAGGTCCTCAAGGTGATTGTTATTATAGGCTACTGTTATATGTATCCATGACAACACCTTAAAAGTAAACGCCCAAGAGGCTCCTAGCTGAACGATAGCGCAACAGCATTGTCGTCAGGCGAACCCTTCACCAGGAAAGGGGGGAGACCTCGGTCCAAACACGCCGTCCCAGCGATGGCGCAACGGCTCTGTCGCTGTCGGATGAGAAAAAGCTCCGTATGACAACCTGTAAAAACTCGGATGGGGGTATCATGATAATAAAGAAGACATTGAATCGTTAAAAAAGGGATGGGTGAGACATCGACGCTCATGGGTCGAGAGATGTTCTCAATACGATAGCGTAGGAGCATTGTCGGCTTGAGGTCTCTGGCCCCTTGAGCAGTCGTGCAACACCGAACCAACCGAGGTGAGGGGTATTTTTATGTGAGAGAAGGTTGGTGATTATTCGTCGGGTTTTGTTGTAAGAATGCAAGAAAAATAGATATGAGAGAAAAGAAAGAAACGAAAAAACGACTGGTCAAATCGTTTGAGGAAAGAGAGCAAAGGGAATAGAACCTAGGTCTTGCGACCAGGGATCAAGCGCCCAAGTTTGCCGAGTCCACGCTCCCTAGCCTCACGTCTAGCAGCGCCATCCTCGAACTCGCTCGACGAGTCACCTCCGTACAACTTCTTGCTAGGAGGGTTGCCGAAGATCTTGAGCAAGCCCATCATGGCAAAGGAGCTCAGAATGCTCAGACACAATATGCCAATCATGGTGAGGTTGCTCTTGCGATACTGGTGAGGTCCAGGTGCAGAGTCTTCAGGCCAGCCGGTATAGAGAGCATAAGTAGTAGTAACACTCCCAAGGTTGCCGAGACCGGACACGAGAGCTGTTGCGGCCGCAACGCCGACCTCCCCGTGTCTCTTTTGGAAGACCTCGGTGCTCCAAGCCATGCAGATGGGCACCGTCGGGCCCAAGCCAAAGCCGATCATGAGGAGGCCACCGTAGCGAGCCCATCCGTTGCTGAGAGCAAAAGTGACGGTCAAAAGACCGGCAATCTGAACGCACACTGCTGCTGAGAAGAAGAAGGCGCGGGAGCGGTGGAAGCGATCGGAAATGGGCGTCACCAGCAAGATGGCAATGAGGTCCATGATCCATATGGGCGCGAATAGCAAGCTAACTTCGATGCCGCTTGCCTGGGGTTGGATAGACGAGATGATGACTGAACCGTACATCTGCGTGCCAATGCCCACTCCAACAACACCAAAGTACATAAAGGTCAAAGGCCACAGCCGCCAGTCGAGTAGAACATAGCCGAGGTCCTTGAAGGTCCAAGGCCGGGCATGATAGACACGCTTGAGATCGTGGTAATGCACCTTTGCGTCCTCTCCAGTCAACGCCTCGGGAGTAGCTGGGATCCACTTGAGGAAACGGCTGCGCTCACGAACTTGTCCCGGAGCGAGGGGACGGTCAGGCAGCCACCAAAGTAGGATGAAGGAGAGGACGACGGCAACTAGACCGTACAGAAGGAACATCCATCTGAAGCCTACGACGCCACCGGCCCCGTCCATGAGCTGGAAGCCAGCCGACACCAGACCAACGACTGCAGCAGAGACCTGCGCGGCCGTAAAGTACATGCCAATCCTCTTGGCGGTCCGCGAGGGAGGGTAGAAGAGAGTGAGGTAGAAGGCCATGCCCGGCCACATGCCTGCAATCACCACACCAAGGAGGAAGCGGAGGAGCATGAGGCTCCACGCGGCCTTGACGGCAGCAAAACAAGCTCCCACCAAACCAGTCGCAAAGACGATTCTAGCCATCCAGACGCGAGGGCTCAGCCTCGTCATGACCAAGTTTGAAGGAAAGTCAAAGACGACATATGCCACGTAGAACAGAGCAATTGACGTCGAGGTATCTTTCTGAGTCAAGTTGAGCACCGTCATGAGATCATGGCCGACATCCTTGTTCATGGTCTGGGCGATACCAATGTTGGAGCGAATGGCAGAACACAGGAAGTACAGAATCCAGAATGCCGGGATGATTCTGAGATCCAGCTTCCTGTAGACTTGCTCCACTGTCTTGATATCATAGTCATCTGGCTCAGCCGCATCGCCTGTCTGCTCAATGTCTCGCGCCTCTGCAGGTGCCTTTGAGGAGCCATGCTCATGCTCATTGCTGATTCGGCCCAAGGTTTCTTTCCCAAGGACGCCATCGCTGGGCTCACTCGCTGGCTGAGCCATGGCAATGACTTGCTAGCAAGGTTGCGCTAGACTCTTATGTATACACTCAATTGACCAAAGAAGGGGAAAAGAAAAAAAAATAGAATAAAGAAGTGAAGTGACTAGGGCTTATCCACGGGAAAAGAGAAGATGAAAGGTGTAGTGACTAGAAGTTGGTGGGTTGAGTGGATGAAGAAGAAGAAGAAGAAGTTTAAAAAAGAAAAAAAAAAATTGAGGCTGAAAGAAGTAGATAGAAATGGAATATCCAATATCGGCTGCGGAGCCGCAAAATCGATAAACTGTTGAAGAGACAGGTTGAGCCGCTCGCTATTACCTAAAGCATCCGAAGGGTGGTGAATGTTGGGTAGTCAGAGGGTGAAAGAATATTTCGTGCTTAGGACACTGTATTTTCAGAAGGTTTGTGTGCGGACTATTCTTTTATCCCTCACCGAGATGCTACTGAAAGGTAGATCACGGCGAGACCAACAATTTCGCTAATGCACATCTAATTAGCAAAAAATAGAAAAAAGGTTCCGTATCGTGATAATTTGTCGCATCAACAAAACGCATAATGGATATCCCAGTGTAGGATTATTCATCTGCATAATCATCTTGTTGGTTTGCTTTGATGAAAATTTGTTTTACTGAGGGGGTGATGATTGCCTTTGGCCGACTAGAGTCTCAACAAGATTCAATTCATCATCAGACCAATTTAGGCGTAGCATCTTCTGTTCCTGAAAGTTTCCGTTGAATTGGCACAGGTGAGCTTTGCTATGCAGAGCCATGCTGGTTCCCCGCCCCCCGCGTAGGCAAGGTAGGTAAGCTGCAGGTAAGCTGCAGGTATTGACGCCTTGCTCGTTCTAGGATGCCTGCAGGGTGATAAGATGATGAACCTGAGGTTTTATATGCAAGAATGCCTGAGGAAGACAAGCCTTGACGCGCACAGCGTCACTTAATAACAATCAAGACACGACCAACACAAGCTTTTTGCACATTTACAGCCTCATTTCCCTAGTCATGAACCTCAACTCTGTTTTGACTTTCTTCACTTTTCATCACTGTCCCTCATCAATGTCCATTACGTGGCTCTCACCTCATCCATGTCTTTGAGCATTATTTGCCTATTATTCAAGCGTTATTTGCCACCAACGGCACCATGCATATCTGGTCGGCCAACTATGTGACTGGTTTTGAGTTTCCAACGAGAAGCGAGCCTTCAATATCCAAGCTTGCAGTCCTTCAATATCATATTGACGCTCTGTGGGGGATGCTTATCATGTCATCATCAACTGTCCAGTTCGGCAGACTGCCTCCTCTTATCCTATAAGAAGTGGCCTACCATATTCAGCAACTGCTCTTGCGCCATCTCGATATGATGGGACGGTGAGTCAGCAGAAGTGCAGGCACTTTGTCGTTCGCCGCGTTCAAGACCTCTTGATTACATGAGGATTGTGGACAAGGGTACAGTCCGAGCCAACAGTCTTTCACCAGCAGGAATATCACCGAAAAGTCACATGCGTTGAGACGGATGCGAACTACGTCGTCCGCGGACTGCGTTGGCTCTCACGTGGATCTAATCTGTCCGAGATGGTGTGGCTGCGTCCCATGCCGCGTATAGATTCGCGTGTATTGAGAGCTTCAAGCTGACGCTCACAGACCAATCGTCTTCCTCATCTTCGAGTGCGCAGTCCTTTCCCTAAGAGGAAAACAGTCGAGCTTGGCCGTCATCGACTGTGGGCTTCACGGCAGCTCATGAAGCCGACGGTGCGCCATGTATAGCTGACGCATGCGCCACTGCTGCCTCTAGCTTTCGGTCCATAGGACATAATGTCTTCCTGCCCGACAAGTTATGCCTTCCATCCGCACATCCGGGAAATTACAGCTAGTGGTAGGCGCAGTGCAGCCTTGGGTCCTTTGGGCGACGGCGAAATATGGCCACACCTTACCGAGTACACACACACTATCCAGATGACTCACGTCTATTGTTGGTGCCCGTGAACAGGGGTGCTGGCTACCTAATAGGCACAACAGGACGAGTCACCGGGGCTGTGGTCGATGCCTACGTACCTTGCAGGGCATATAATGCGATGACAATTCCCCAGCCTCTGAATTTTCGGAAGCCAAGAAGAAACGGAGAATTATCATTTGTTGGCTTGCAAATAATCGCATCGCATCCATCAATCAGGTCATTGCGGCTACTTCGGTCACTCAGAACGAATCCGCACCTCAAGTTTCACCTTGGCAACGGATGATCTTGAACATCACGTGCCCAAAGTGTGACTAATCCACTTTACCCCCAACAACGTCGGGAAGTTTTTTACACCCGAAATTTCAGGCATTCGCCACTGCAACCGCGAACCGTGACTTATGATCAATCACCCTGCACTAGTTGCTTGGATTGCCGAGTTGAAGCGAACGCCAATTAGTCCAGCATCGCCTAGCACGTTCCACGAAACAATACAAAATCCCAGCTCATCTTTGGGAAAGAATCTTCCGTCTGATCCGAACCGAAAATATACATCGACGTTTCATCACTATCGAGTTCCTGGCCAGACACTGACAGGCTCCATTACAATCGCAAAGGCCGCCGCCGCCATGAGCGTCGCATACGAGCCTCGCAGCTTTATCAACGAGGGCGCATACCCTTCCATGGGCGATGAACCTGAGCAACCTTCCGAGCAACGATTCACCGATAACGATGTCGCCGAACAACTCAGCCAGTACACCGCTGAAGCTAGCATGCTGCCTGACGAGCGGGAGATCTTGGGCGCCGATCAGGGAATAATCCCAGATGAGAACCCAGTCGCCCAAGATGCTGCCCAGCTCGATCTTGGTTCGCACAGCTTCCCCTCGCCTATTCAAGAAGCATTGCGGGCTCAGATGGCTGAGGCTTCCCCCGAGGCTAAAGAGCCCTCACCACCCGTGGAATCGCCTCCCAGTGCTAGTAAGAAGAGCATATCGAAACCCGAGCGTGAGGTGCAGAAGGGGCCGGATGGGAAGTACCATTGCCCGCTGGAGGACTGCGGCGAGGAAGTAAAGACTTTCTCCCGCAAGTGCGAATACAAGTACGTTGATAGCCCCGCACTTTCTGGTTATCAAAAGACTGACATTATCACAGCAAGCACATGGACAAGCATGAACGTCCCTATCGTTGTATCGTACCTGGCTGCGAGATACTTCCAGGGTTTACTTACTCCGGGGGCTTGCTACGCCATGAACGCGAGGTACATGGGAAACACGGGGGGCCGAAGAATATGATCAATTGTCCTCATCTGAATTGTAAGCGCCACACCGGAAAGGGGTTCTCTAGAATGGAGAATCTAAACGAGCATTTGCGCCGGGTACATACGAACTCAACCCATGCAATAAATGCAGAAGGCTCGGCATCCCCAGCAACCGCTACCGCCACGGAAGGCATTCTTTCTCCTGACGACGCCAGCTCTGAGAAGTCGGGTCAAAAGAGAAAGCGCAGGTTGAGCGGGACAGAGGGCCGGGAGATGGAAGGGGAGCTCATAGAGCTCAGGGGCGAGATCAAACGCCTCAAGGAAGAGAATGACAAGCTCAAGTCCGAGATGGAGTCACAGACTCAACACTCGCTCAGTATGATGGCGCAGATCGCTGAGCTCCAGGAGACCTTGCAACACGGTCTTTCCCAGCACCGCCTGAGTGCTCCTACAGCGCAAATGATTTAGGAATCTGACGCTCCGATGCACTACCGGGGAACTTTGATCCAAAGCTGCTTGCTCGTCAACGGCCACTATGTTGAACTGCTACCAGCGCAAAACCTCGATGGTCCTGTGTCTGCAGAGCAGGCGCCAACTTGCTGCTCTGAACCGGGTCCGCAGGCAAGCAGGGACGATGAAGAACCAGAAGTGCAAGCAGACCCAGCATCTCAGGTTGAGCAGAATGAGTCGGAGACTATTCCAACTAGCCATGTTTGGTCCCAAGAGGATCTGCAAGATATTGCCGACTTCTTGGCAGCACAACCGTCTCCAAAGGATGATGACATCATGAGCTGTGGCGAGCTCTAATGACCTTTTTTTCTCACGACTTCTAATGAAGACTTCTAATGAAGATTCCCTACTCTCATATCGGGTTTATCTTGGTATAGTATACATGAGCGCATAGACTTGCTTCACCATCACATCCCCTCTCTAGGGTCAGTTTCCGGTTTGATTTTCTGGCGTATTAGGGGGAATTGACTTGCATATTACCCACACATAGATTGTTTTAGCGCAAGCGGAGCAGGTCTATAGATTCTACTCTACGCATTGTATTATCTGGCGCTACAGCGGATGGACCCCTCGGTTTTTGTTTGTATCTTTTTTTTTCTTTTTGCCCCTTTATCTAGATGTCAGGGGTAAATTACGGTTGGGCATATATTGGGTTTGATACCACTCTAAGATAGGATCACATGCATCAAGAGGCGTTGGCTGTTTCCCTACAGAAATCTTGTCACATAATACTTACAAGTAATCCTAAGAGTTGCTCCGTGACTCGGTTCAGCGAACTATAATGCCAACCCAGCTGTCTAATTGTAGCTTTTGAAATGTAATCGTGAATTTATCTTTGCTCTCTCTTTACCTAACAGGTACTTGATAGATACATCGCGGCTGAGGCCTGTTTGTAAGAATGATTTTTGATTTATACTTTGGGTTACCAACTATATACCCGCCCAAACCAAGAAATGCTCGAGAGACAAGACAAAAAAAGGCAAACCCGCTTCAACAAATGGAAATAAGCCGCCCTGGCCGAACATGTAATGCAATAAACCTTGCCACACCCCGTCTCTTTCTTCCTTTGTCTCTCCTATTCATGTAGATGCCCTCCCTTCTGTTACTCCATGTGAAAGAATGCAACTTAGTTGACAATTTGAACGTAAGCGGCGGGCACACTGCCCGTCACGCCGGCCTTTTCGACATCGACCCAGCCGTCCCCTGGATCCTCCTTTACAAGCACAAATCGCTCCCCTTCCGCCATGCTATGCTCCCCGGCTGCGGTGGCGCTATACTCGTACAGCGCCTCGACGTAGCGCAGCTTCTTGGCGCCGCGCTTGGGTGCTACCGCCGGCCCCTTCTTCTTGGCGGCGGCGGCGGTGGCGGTGGATGAGGTTGTGCTGGTTGAGTATGTTGATGCGGGCCTGGGCGCGATGACGGGTGGTGGAGGAGGAGCGGCAGAGAAATCGGCATAGGATGCAGGGATGAGGCCTTCCTTTACACCGGAGCGCACCTTGACCCAGCCGGAACCGTCTGTATCCTGTTAGTATAGTGCAATGTTTGCAACGTGTGTAGGTGAATCATACCGTCTTCTTCTAGCAGAACCACATCCTTGCCCTCTTGCACGCTCAGCTCACCGTCGTTGCTTCCATCGAAGCTGTACAGCATCTTCCCCCTCTTTTCTTCCTTGGGCCCGCCGTTGGTATCACCTCCACCACCACCGCTGGAAATATACGCTGCTGGTGGCGGTGCCATGATTCGTCTCTTTGTGGTACTGGTGCTGGTGCTGGTGCTAGTAGCGCTCGGTGCGCTGGGTTTGTGGTCACTCTCTTCAACTGAAGGGGCAAGTGTCGTTCCGCGTTGCGCCTCGCGAGAGCTTAGCGACGATGTCATGGTATTCGATCTGCTCATCTCGGGCAGTTCAGACACGTTTGTCGTGGATCCTGATGTGGACATGGTGGGCTTCAGAAGCTTGCCAGCAGCCTCTTGCCGCTGGGCCTTGAGCTTCTTGCGTTCCTCTTTGCTCTGCTCGCCGGGGCAGTCAGGGGGCACCTTCATCTCACACTTGCTGTGACACGTGTAGCCGCAGTCTCTACAGTCGAAGCCCTTTGCGCTGAGACCCCAGATCCTCTCTCCACAGAGATCGCAGTTGGTTGGGATCTTAAACGTCTGGCTCTTGAAATTATGGTTCTTTGCGCCCAAGGTAACGTCTCCGACTACACTGGTGATGGTCGATGTCTCAACCTCGGCAGTTAGACGGTCACGATCCAGGTTGTGCAAGACTTCTTGCATGGCGAATAATGTCCTGACAACCTCGACTTCATCCTTCTTCTCCTTGCCTTCGCGCACGCGCTGCTTTATGCTCTTTACGTTCTCCACGTCACGGCGCTTCTTGTCTACGTCGCGTCGCAGCTCACCGAGAGACGACTTTGACTTGCTCAGCACGTTACGTAGATACACCTTGGCCGTCTCATCCACCACCATGATGTCGTCGTCGTGCCATACGGGGCTGGGTTCGAAGACCTTGTCGGGGGGCTCGTGGAACGCGCCAATGTTGTGTCGAATGTACATCATTGAATCGAGGTGTGGCGCATTGCGCTTGACTTCTGTGCCTTGCGATTGCATCAATTCGTGTCCTTGAGACATGAGTTCGCCCTCCAGCTCCGTAGCCACGCCCCACAGGCTGTTGAGCCTGATTGTCTTGAACTCTGAAAGGTCCTGCAAGCTGTCCATGACCTCGGGTACATACTCATGATAGTACTTCTCCTTAAGTTTGTTGGTGACGTTGATGGCGATGATGTAGGAGTTCTTGGCGTTGTTCATTTCGTAAAGCTGCTGCTGGTAGGCATTCTGGGCCTTGGCCTTGTCGAACGAGGATTCGGACTTCTTGCGCTTCGACTCGACCTCCTGGCAAACGGCGTCATACTTGCCCTTGGTCTTGCGAAGTTCGGCGTAGGAGTGCTCGCGTTCAGCCTCGAGCTTGGCGGCATATTCCGCGTGGCGCTTGCGCAGCTCCTCGAACTTGGCGCCGTAGATCTTCAAGGGCTCGGCGACTTGGGAGATGAGGTTGTTTCCGTAGCGTTCGACTTCGGCGGAGCGCGTTTCGAGATTCGTGAGTTGAGTCGCCCAAGTTGTCAGAGATGCGCTGCCGGTCAGTTATTAGCCTATGGCCCGACCTCTCCCCTCCGTCTCCGCCAGCAAAGTGCCCGCTTACCTCTCAAGAGAGCCCGGTGTCATTGCCGGCGTATCTCCCACACTTAGCTGTGACGACTTTTTGTTCTTCTTCTCAAAGTACTTCTTGGCAAGAGCGTTAAGCTTTGCGCTGTATTCCTTCTCGATGGCGGACCGCTCGCGGTAGAACTGTTGAATGTCGTCAAGCCAGGCAATGCCGTTGCCGACCCAGGCATTGGCCGATTTGAACCCATCCTGAGCTTCGTTAGCAACTTTGCTGTGACGATACGGCGCTTCAAAAGCCTTTATCCTACCTTCAGCTCAACGCCAAAGGTGGGTATGCCATCCACCTCGGCCATTGTAACGTTTTGCGATCAGTCGTCCGGTCCTTCGCAATCTGCGTCCTCGATCCGATCGTAAGATGATGCGTGTATATCTATGTTGTTCGTCGAGCCATATAGTATAGCGCAATGTGTCGGAATGGGTCGCGCTCGTTCGACAAGGAGGGTAAATTGTTGTTGTTCAAATACAAGAACAGAGTGAAGACGGAGATGGGAATTGCGGCCAGATGGTCGCCGGGAGCGGCACAGCCCGACTGGTGGTTAAAGTCCAGCGGGCGGGTCAGGCAGCTGCATCAGGCACTAATGTCGGCGGTGCAGCTTCTGGAATTGGCAACTGTGATGCTCGTCTAGAGGGTCCGTGTGCTGAAGGCCTCTCTATATGAGGTCATTGGCAATTTGCAAAAGAGAAAAAACAATGCACTGGAAGCTACAATTCCTCAACAATGACGGAATACCAGGTAGAGAAATTGATGAAGCTTTCTCAGACATGATTTCTTCAAACAACAGCTTCGCTTGTGAAACCAAAATTACCCCGCCAACTTTTCCAGCCGCTCCATATGGTCGGGACGTCGCCGGACTTTTAGTCGCAGAAAGACACGCGTTCCCCCCAAAACCTTGCCCTTACCGCCGGCGCAACGCTAAATCGATAGGGTTGCTGACGTTGTAAACGTCTTGTCTGCGTCACGTAGGATTTGATTGGCTTCTTGTCGTCCTGTCGAACATCCTACTCCTACGGAGGCTTGTACTGCGTTCATGTTTGCCATAAACTCTGGCCACCACCACTGGTACTCCTGGCTGTAAGCGAGAGAGTCGAAGCATGAATTAATGTCTAGACCGGCGGCAATGGGCGTTTGCTATTTACATTTATTTTGTGTTTATGTCATTTATCATATATCTTTTTATATCTTTTCTCTATATTGGTTGTGAATATCGACTCATTACCGCACAGGTAATTCTGTCTCGGTCGTTGTTGATGGCTCCTTGACGTCCTCCTCGTTGGTCTTCCCTGGGTGCTTCGAGCCCTTGTCTTTCTTCTGCTTCTTCTTCTTTTCCTCCTTCACAGGCGGGGGGTAAGCCTTGACCGTAATATCCTGCCATTCCTGTGACCCCTGGAACTCGGCCTGGATGGGTTCCATGATCTCATTGAGCCCGCGTGCGACGGCGGGCTTGAGCAGCTGCGGTGTGAGAACGTCGTTCTCGAAGTCTGAATGCATTTGCTTGATGTCGGTGTAGATGAGCGGCTCGAGGCCGTCGCGCTCACGGTCGACACGGAATTCGCGCTTGCCAGTCTTGAGGCCGGCGGCAGGGAGTAGGACATATTCTACCAGTGCCAAAACGCCGTTGTTCTCGACCACTTTGGGAACACACTCGGCCTTGCGCACCTTCTTGACGACAACGTCAGGGGGGTCGAGGAGGTCGATCTTGCTGTCTACGTATTTTGTTAATTGGTGTTTGCAACGTTATAGTGGGCTTTTCCCTTCCATCTCACGTACTCTCGTCACTTGAGCTCATCTTGGCACCGTTGAGGCCTGCAACCATGGGGTTCACGAGATGTGCGCGCTACGCCAGAATTAGCTTTCGTCATTCTTGAGCTGCCATGGAACCGTAATTACCTTCTTGTAGCCAATCTTGGGTAACCATTCAGTGGCCGCGACAAAAAGCTTCCGCTGATCCAGACCACCAAACTGCGCATCCACGCCAAGGTACTGCTCGTCCAGAACCTGCAGCGCAGGGTAGAGCAAGCCACTCAGCGGAGCATTAGAGCTCTGCTTGACGACCTCAGCCCCTGCGCGCTTGGCATCGTGCTCCGAGATGAGCGAGCACATCTTGTAGAGATCCATCACGTACTCGGGGCTCTTCTGATAGGAGCTGCCGAGGACGAAGCGCAGACGGTCGACGGGGACGCCCATGGCCTTGAGGAGCGAGGTGATGGCGTGGCGGTAATATTCGGCGCGGTAGTTGACAAGCTCGAGGGGGGCCTTGAGGTTGTCGAGGAAGCCGTGGATGTCGGCGAGGAGGACGGTCATCTCGCAGCCGGCCGCCAGGAGCTGCGCGATCTTGATGGCGGGGACCATGTAGCCGGCATGAGGACGCCCAGTAGTCGCGCTGCCTTTTTTGTCACGATTGTCAGCCCATGGCCCAAATAGAACCATATCCCAGATCGCAATATCCGGCGTGTTTCTGCAGAAACTCACCCCAGTAGACCTTGGGGTTACCCCCTTCCTTGATGATATCCTCGATGATTTCCGGGTTGAGGAATTCGGCCAGGTTTTCTTTGATGAGGGCAAGGCGCTCTTCGCCGCTCATAGGCGCAAGGGACGCCATAGTGACAAAAGACTTCTTCGGTGTGAATTGAAGAAGAATGGGCTTGGTGATGGGAAGTGAAAAGTCGTTTATACTTGAGTAGTAGTTGTTTCGTTCCTGAGTCACGCCCTCAGCGAATGCGCCGCTTTCTGACCAGAATGGGTCAGCTGTATTCAACTTAACCCCACCATCCGCTGCCGGCGGCCTTGGGGGACTTTTTTTTTTCTTTGACCCCTCCAAATCCGCTACCCCGCCGGCGCCGGAGGGTCCAGTTTAGCGTAAGGAGATAGATGTTTTTGTGTGCTCAGGGACGCGCCTGCTAAATAAGTTTGGCTAACATGTCCTATCACAAGGTAGGCTTGCGCGCGTGTACTTGCCAGAAATATCTACTTCTACCGCCGCGGTATGAGTGGTGATACTACTAGGTACCTCTAGTTCCTAGACTGATTGGTATCATGCAGCTTGTGTCAGCAAGAGGATCGCGCATAGAATCCTACACAACCCTAGGCTTACAACCTACAGAATCAGACCTGCATGTAATTGGAAAACTAGATGCTTACTTATCAGATCTCACCCTTGCCTTGTTCATTAACAACACGATCCATCATCTCTAATTGGAAACTTGCGATTTGGCCACATAGGGATCCCGCCTGCCTTATGATACGATGACATAACAGCTCGGTGAAAAGACCAATTGTTCTCATTCACATTCATTAGGGTTATACTCATCACGAATCCCAAACACCTATTTATCCGGATTATCCGGTAGAACCACCTCTCCCGCACTGCCAATTGCACATGTCGCCCGGGGCATTATACTTTCAAGATCTCTGCAGCACGGAGAATGGCCTTGGCAGACCTGGTAACCCAGTCCTTGGCATCATCCAGGCGGTCATACTGGACGCCCTCAGTGATGCCAGGATAAGTAACAGGGGCGTAACCTTTAAAAATGGTTAGTCAAGTCAAACTTATTGCGAATCCAATACAGAAGGAGTAGCTTACCAGTGTCCAGACCCGGGGCGATAATCACATGCTTGTAGAACTCTCTATCTGGCAGCCCTCCTTGCGAAACGAAGCCCCTCTGGAACTGAGCATATTTGTGGTTCACGAGTCGGATAGAGTCAGAATTCTTGGTCGTCCTGGCCGTGTTGTCCAATGCCTTGACTTCATCGGCGCGGGTTGCAAACACCTCAATGGCGTCGTTGAGCTCCGAAATGTCCAGCTCCACGCCCGCTTCGGCGATGAAGTCGACCAAGTCGTCGCGGTAGGCCCGCAGCTCCGTGGCGTACGACTGCACGTCGATGGGCAAGACCTCGTCGTCGGCCAGATGGAAGGCTACGAGGGCGAGATACTGGCCCATGGCGCGGTGCTGGTTGAAGCCCGGGTCGCCGTAGGTGGACATCCAGTGGTACGTATCATAGTTGGAGTGGTAATGCCAGACAGGATCGCTGGCGCCGCCTCCAGAGCCGACATCGAGCTATTGAAACTTTGTCAGAAGGAATTACTCCCCCACCAAGGTGAAGATTTCTGCGTGAAACTTACAGAGCTGATACCGGTGTGCACGAACGGGGTGTAGTCACTACCGCTGCCTAGGACTCCAACCTCACCGCCGCTAGTTCGCTGCCAGGACTCATAGAGAGATTCGTTGTAGGCGCCATTGGAAGGAGAAATAATCCTTTTGAAAGTTTCCGACGCCAGAGTGTGAAGCTCGGGGGTTGTGGACAGGTCGACATTGGGGCCGGAAACGCCAACATCAATATTGAGATATGCGACAGCGGTATCAGTAAGCCAGTCAATGTTCTCCTCAACCCATTCGGTTGAACCAATCATGCCGTATTCTTCGGCGTCCCATGATGCTAATACACTACACAGGCGCATCAGCGAGAAGTGAGACAGACCCTTTGATATGAGTCAACTTACAGGTTGCGCTTGGGCTTCCAACCGCTCTGGGTCAGCTTGTTGAAAGCCTTGGTGAACTCTACCATGATCGCGGACCCAGAGTTGGGATCGCCGTTGCCGCCAATCATCCAAGTGTCGCGATGGTTACCAATGACAATGGTCTCATCACTGTTTGTCCCGTTGACCGACCCGATGACATTCCACACGGGGGCGATTCGCTCCTCCATCTGGTTTGTGAGAGACAGAGTGACTCCAGGTGCAGGGCCGGACGAGTAGTCGGCATCGAGACCTCCGGTCCAGATAGTCCTGTTGACGGTTTCGGCGCTGACGCCGTGGCCATCGAGGGCTTTCAGAAGAGGCTCAGCCGCGGCGTAGGAGATGGGGATGGAGGGAATCCGAGGCACGACATCTGATGTATCAGCGCGGGGGACGCCCTCGTGCGAAGGGTAGCCAGGGGTGGTAGGGTCTCCAGGACGAGTGGAAAGAAACAGGACAGACCCCTTCTGGACCGATTCAGGGTTTCTGGCAGGTCCATCTTTCGCAAAAGAAAACCGTCAGTTATTGCGCCGCTTCGATATCACAACAAGCAGGTTGGGCCAAACTTTACCTGGATAAGCCGCGACGCCATTGGCGACTGTGTTGTCTCCATCATCGCCAGGGTCAGTGAATATGATGGTGCCGACAGCACCAAAGTCCTGCGAATTCTTGACCTTCAGGCCACGGAACGGACCGCCGTAACGGACCAGAGTGATCTTGCCCTCAAATTCGACACCCAGGTCAGCCAGGCGTTGAAAGTCGTCGATCTGGCCGCGTCTGAGGCAGTGTTAGTTGGGGCTCCAACTACTACTTATTCTCTCACGTGTGTGAATATAGTTCGTTACATACCCAACATATACGTACTCGGCCGTCACGTTTCCGGAAGCAGAGTATCCATGGAAAGTAGGAAGGCTATCCGCCCTGCCCGTCACATCGTCCTCGGCCAGAGCCTTCTCGACGAGGTTCACCTCCTCGGTCTTACCGTCGGCGTACGTCACCGAGAGCTCCTGCTTGACGGGGTAGCTCAGGTAGACTTGGTATTCCTTCAGATGGGCATCGAACCCATTCTCCGTCCACCGGTCGGCCGTCCATTGAGCGGCTTCGTGTCCGTAGCCGGCGAGCTTGTTCTGATGGCCGTAGTAGTTGGACCAATCGTCTATGGTGACGTTGTCAAAGGCGTTGACCAGGGTGGTTTCATGCTCGCTGAGGACAGGAGGCCAGTTCTCATTGCGCTTGGTTATGGGCTTGCGGTGGGTATGGCGCTTCTCGAAAAGAAGATCCTTTGAGCAGGCTGAGACGCCTGTCGCCGACGCGAGGGCGAGGGAGATGAGCTTGGTCCGCATGGCTACGTTGAATATCAGTCTGCTCGTTAATAATTCAACGAGACGAGCCTTATTTATCGGAGGTCAAGTAGTATATCAGGAGCAGCCCTACGGAGTTAACTTGCGACTACAGCCCCGGAACCATTCGACCTAATCGTTCGTGGAGGGGGGCATCCATGGCCTTTTTTATCTCTTCGCCCCAAACTTCTTGGGCATCACGACATTACACCGATCGATTGCTATCAACGTTATGGAGTACTCCAACCCCCACCAAAGAACGCCCAAGAAATGCCAGAAATACCTACTGGGTGGGGAAACAGTGCATAGCTTGCTTCCATCGTCAGGGTGGGAGCGGGGAAGCTGGTTGATCCCAGCTTCAATTGAGACCTCTAGTTGGTCGGGCATCCTGCGTAAGCTACGGCATTCGAAGGCCAGATGGGGTTTGACCGCCACACACACATACACACAAACTATCAAGTAGCAGCCTAGAAGCTGTGCTGGGAGGAGAGACCTCTAGGGGAAAACGCCGTCAGATGTTGTCATGCCGTTGCGATGAGTTGGCAACTGGGGGGTTCAACGCGGAGCGGGACAATTATGAGTATGGTATGACATTGGAGATGGATGCGTTGTAGCTAATATGGGATTGCGTGCGGAGTCGAACTTTTGAAAGCTGACTTTCCCCCATGGTTTGTTTGTCTTGGCATCCTTTACAAGCCCAACCCAGTTCTGGTGCTGGATCACCGTTTTGCTGTGGGGTAATAAGACGGCTTCGGTTTCGGCGTCATCGATGGAATTGACTTTTTCATCATTCAGTATGGCTTGAATAAACAACTTTGTGTGCCTTGGATCTGGGGCAACGTTTGTTTTCAGCATTAGCTGCAAGGCACACACGCCAGTTCAACGGCTTGAGGGGGGCTCTTCGGGAACAACTCAGATGAAGCTCGCCTTACTTCCAAGCCGTCATTGCCGAATAGCCTAACCGGCATGGTCCATCCAATACCACCCCCGATAGGAAGAGGGATAGAAAAGATTGGATGACATGTCACACACAGAAAGGTCCCATTTCATACGAGCCACGTCAGACGCTGGACGATAACCCGTGCCGGAAAGGTCGGGAGCCGATGCAACGGGAGTGCAGCCCACCGGGGGAGCTGATAAGTCGTCTTCGATGCCATTCGGAGTGGATGAGACTCTCCAAATTATCCCTTCTTAACTCGCTTGTTTCTCATAGTTGGTGGTGCCAATGGCTCATCTCATGTTACTCACCGGCAACATACATCTACGGTTGATTGCAACATCACCCGATTGATACTTGGGACAATATTGCCGCGCCGTCTAGACCTTCCTCAATAAGGGATTGAATCCCTTCATCGCGCCAGCAAATGAAATGTAAGGATTTCGTTGGGGACGGAGTGCAATGCAAAGGGATCGTATGGTATATGCGGTAAAGTACGTCCTCATTGTCCCTTCCCTGCGGGAAAGGGAATTATCATTAACGTCTAACTGATTATCAAACTCATTTAGATTATATAAAGCCAAGGAAAGGCACGGCAACCACCGCAAGGGCAGCCATCCAAGCTGCAGGAGACAGGCTGTGGGCGGCGCTGTCATCGCCGCCTTCATCACCGTTGACAGGACCATCAGTCGGGTCGGAATCTTGAGCAGTGGTAACTTCGGTGGTGGTGCTCGTGGTCTCCTCTTCAGTGGTGGTTGAGGTAGTCGTAGTGGTTTCATCATCGTCGTCATCATCATCATCGTTGATGCCCGTCGTCCTCGTGGGGATAGGGAGATCGTCATCGCCATCCTCAGTGGTAGGATCTGGTCGAGTCGTGGGTTCAGGCTTATCCGTGGTGGGCTCAGGGGCATCCTCATCATCCTCATCCTCATCGTCGTTGCTGCCAGTGTTGTCGTCGTCGTTGTTGCCGCCGCCACGGATGCACTTCGTTTCGCCGCAGGTATACCCCTTATCGCAGTAACTCCCATCGCCGCAGTCGACAGCATCGCCGGGGATGCAACCGGTGGCGGTGCACTTCTCGAAGCCACGACAGTACTCGCCGTCGTCGCAATCGACGCGCTTGACGCAGCTGTCGTTGTCGCGGCCGCAGACGAGGCCGTCGTCGCAGTGCTTGCCGCCGCCGCAGCTCACGGCACCTTCGGGCATGCAGCCGGTCTCGGTGCACTCCTCGCCGGCGTCGCAGTAACTTCCGCCACCGCAGCTCACGGCGCCGCCGGGGATGCAGCCGGTGCTGGTGCACTCCTGGTCGCTGTCGCAGTAGCCGCCGCCGGGGCAGCAGGTGGCCCCCTTGGGCATGCACTTGGAACCGCACGACTCCTGGTCATCGTAGCAGCCCGAGCCGGGACCACTGCAGAGCTCGCCGTCCTCGCAGCAGCTGTCGGTCGAGTAGCAGTATGTGCCGTCCGCGCACCAGTTGCCGAAGGCGTTGGAGCAGCATGAGCCCGAGTTGGGGATGCAGCCGCCGCCGCAGGACTTTTCTCCGGGATCGCAGAGCGCCGCGACGGCGAAGAAGTTGTTTAGAGAAGACTTGGCCAGGATGGATCCCTCGTTCTTGTTGGGAATGTCCTTCCTGCGGTGGGAGACGTCGTGGCGGGCGTTTTGGAGAAGACCGCTTGCAGCACTGGCCCCAGAGATGAGCAGGAGGGAGGCCAGCAGGCCTTGAGCCGAAGCGTTGAGTCTCATGATGTGTAAGAACGTGAACAAATTATCTAGGACCGGTCAATGCTGATTGATGCTGCCTTGTCATTCAGCTGGTACTCCCAAGGTATGACCGCACTCGCAACTTAAAGGAAGAAACCCGGACAACGAAATCTCGAGAAACTTCGACTCATATTTATAACGAGGGGCACTTTCTTCCGTCGAAATTTGCCAAGCTTTTGGTCCAGCCTTGGTCCCTTCATCTTGTCGGGCAAGCGTCCAACCCGACGCTATCCCAAGATCCATCCTTGGACTAGAGGTCCTAACATCACATAGGTCGTAGCGCGAAGCGAGGTGCAATCTTTCCTGCATCCTCCCCCCAACCAAATTCGAGCTCGCATTCAGCCGTATTCGCCGGTTTGAGGCGGGGGTGCAGTCTGGTTGCCGCATTTGGCGATAGCTTCATGCAGCTTTGATTCTGGTCCTTCAGCTGGCTAGGCGTTCTAGGTCCTGAAATGTGCTAAATTTAGCCCTCCAGCCTCGATCTCATAGGGCATATGCGTATGGAGTACGGAGTATATTTCAGTGAAACATTTTGATTTCCCCTGGGGCGAGCCACTGTATCGTCTTGCACCCACGTTTTGTGTGCTGTCAACCTTGTGTTTAAGCTAATTCTGTTTGCTTAAGCTAATGATGCTAGCGCCGGTCACGAGGACACACCTTAACCAGCTTTGCGAGTAGACGAAGTGGGCTGTTTTGCCAACCGATCCATAATCCATGTAGCATGGCTCTATGTATGTGGCAGCCGTACCTCTTGCGTGACTCACCTGGCATAGCTCTGAACTCATGTTGCCATGATACACGTTGAATGTGTCGAATTCTTGCGGGGAGCACCTTGATACTCTCAATGAGCATGGGTCAGGAACTCCTGCAGTACATATGATAACATATGCAGGAAAGGTCTCCAAAGTCATCAATGGGACAGAGTCGAGGCTATATTTGACGGATGCGTGATTGTTCCAAGCCGACGGCATGTCTTTTAGGGACAATTCTTGCGTTTCCCTCCACTTTATGATGTCGATAGGAACGATACGCTGGGGACTTTCGCCAGAGTCTCCCCGTGTGTTTAGTCCCTCAGCTTCACAGACAGCTTCAGTTCGAAGCTCATCTGTTGCCATCCCGGCCCTCCTTGCGATGGGGCCACTCTTCGAGTTGGCGCCGCCCGAGACAGTCTGTCCCCTGCTGAAACGAGTCCGTGGTAGCAAATGACTTGGTGTCCTCGGCGAATATAACCTCCAAGTAAGCCTTTCTGTCCACGATTTTGCTGCACTCCTTCCGCTTATGCGCAATCCACCATCGGCGTCATATGCTTGGGCTCGTAATACACGGAAATGCTCGTATCAAGGATGCGATCTCGCATCTTGTCAATTGACTGCATTCTTCTGCTTGCGAAAATGATGAGTAGATGCAGATGATTTTCATGGGGAAGGTGATGAGCTCAGAAAGGCAAGGCGGTCCTACCAGCTGTGCCACGTCGGAGCAATCCATTATAAAGGCAGGTGGAAGTAGCAAACCACTGTAAACTTCTATAAATGTTTCAAGGCGAACCGAGAGGCAGATTCGGTTACGACCAATCACGGCCATTTTCGCCTTTGCCAACTTATGCAGAATATGACCAGTGAGAGCGACGGGTCTTTGCAGATCATGGGAAAGCCATATTAAAGCAACAAGAATTGAGCCTATGATATAGATATGAATGGGAGATTACTTGCTTGTGTATTTAAGCTGCCTTTTGCAAAGAAAAAATCGAACTGATACTCGGTCGGTTACCCGAATTTGTTTCAGTACTTGGAGCATTTGTTTGGACAGGCAGGCTGTTAGTATCCTTTCACATATCAAGTGAACAGGTGCAATCGAACATATAACCAAGGATTGAACCAAGCTTCCTTACTGAGCTATTAGTAATGAGACTGGATGAGCTGCAGCCGATGAATTCTTGAATTCAATGATTAGACATCGAGAAATCAGCCAGGGGAATTTCGATATAGGGTAGGTTGAATAAATGGGCCCGGTCCTTGAACTTAATAAGTTGATGAGGCAAGCACGAACCTTACTTTGCAACATTGGCAGAATCAACACAGAAGAAATGCCACGACATACTAGAAATGACAGAAAAAGTCATCACAATCTCCGACGATGAAGGTACCGCGTCTGCGTCGGGGGTAGATCTTGAGCTCCAGGAACTGGCGCCCCGAAAGCGCAAGCTCGAGCGCGATCTGCCGTCAAAGGTCGAATGGACAGATGAGTCTGACACCGTGCCGACAAAACCCAAAAAACGCAGAGCCAGAGCGAAGCGGAAATCATCAGGAAAACGGGGTCGCGACAGCTCGGCGATCAATGGCCAAGGTCCAATGAATGAGGACCATGTCGAACTCGCCGATATCCCCGAGTATCTGCATGAGCGCAGGCGAGCCTTTGATGCAGCTATCAAGAAACACCATGAGTCGGCTCTCATGCTGCCGCCTGATTACACCGACATAGATCTACTACCCAGCTATCAAAATATTGATGAGCTGGAAGAGAGGCCTCAGTTTGACCCTCGCAGCGGCGTCAAGCCCTGCAGACCGTACAAAGACATTGAGCTACCACAATCGGCCGGTCTCATCCCAGCCTCAATCGCCCAGTATCTACGTGACTATCAAGTCGCCGGCGTGTCATTTCTTCATCGCAAGTTTGTCTACCAGCAAGGCGCCATTCTAGGCGATGACATGGGCCTGGGAAAGACTGTTCAAGTGGCAGCTTTCTTGGCCGCGGCATTTGGTAAAACAGGCGATGAGCGCGACGCCAAGAGAATGAGGCAGATGCGCTATCACAATGACCGGTGGTATCCTAGGATTCTCATCGTCTGCCCCGGCTCGCTCATCATGAACTGGAAGAACGAGCTTAATCGCTGGGGTTGGTGGCACGTGGACTTCTTCCACGGCGCGAACAAAGACGATATTCTGGGGACTGCACGCGCTGGCTTGCTCGAGGTCATGCTTACAACATACGACACATACAAGAACAGCAGAAGTTCAATCAACTTGGTGCAATGGGATGCGGTGATTGCTGATGAATGCCATCGTCTCAAGGATAGATCCTCGGCCACGACGAAGGCGATGCAAGAGGTCAATGCTTTATGCAGAATAGGACTCACGGGAACCGCGATCCAGAACAGGTACGAAGAGTTATGGACTTTGCTGGACTGGACAAACCCAGGTCACTTCGGGACCCTTCCGGAATGGAAAAACACCATCAGCAAACCGCTTGCTGTTGGACAATCGCATGAAGCGACTGCTGCGCAGCTCAGTCTCGCTCGACAGACCGCTGCAAAGCTGGTACACAACCTTTTACCTCGTTACTTCCTCCGCCGCATGAAGACCCTCATTGCAGATCAGCTGCCCAAGAAGACCGATCGTGTCGTTTTCTGCCCCCTCACCGACCTCCAGCTCGAAGCCTACGAGAACTTCCTCAGCAGCGCAAATATCGAGCTTCTGCGGTCAGTGTCGGAGACATGTGAGCACGGCAAGGCGAAAGGCTGGTGCTGCGCGACCCATCTCGAAGACGGCGTGCGCTGGCAAAATATTGTTTTCCCGAGCATGATCGTCCTGCAGAAGTTGGCGAACCACCTCACTCTGCTGATCCCCCAGACGACGGATATAGATGACAAGCATCAGTCGGAGCTACGGACACTGCAGACGTGCTGCCCCGACATATGGCGTGAGCTTTACGGTCAGCGAGATCGGATCCAAACCCTCGTCAAACCGGAATTCTGCGGAAAGTGGGCTGTGCTGAAAAAGTTGCTCAAGTTCTGGCATAGCAACGGCGACAAGGTGCTGGTGTTTTCGCACAGCGTGAGGCTGCTTAGGATCCTGCAGTGCTTATTCACCAACACGAGCTACAATGTCAGTTATCTCGATGGATCCCTGAGCTATGAAGCGCGGCAGGATGTGGTAGACACCTTCAACTCGGACCCGAGCCAGTTTGTCTTTCTCATCTCGACCAAGGCGGGCGGCGTCGGTCTTAACATTACGTCTGCGAACAAGGTTGTCATCATGGACCCTCACTGGAATCCATCCTACGACTTGCAGGCTCAGGATCGAGCGTACCGAATCGGCCAGACCCGAGATGTCGAGGTCTTTCGACTTATTTCCATCGGAACGGTAGAGGAGATTGTATATGCCCGCCAAGTGTATAAACAGCAGCAGGCCAACATCGGCTACACGGCGTCCTCGGAACGCCGCTACTTCAAGGGCGTCCAGCAAGATCAACATAGAAAGGGAGAAATCTTTGGTCTCAGCAACATCTTCACCTACCATGGCGCTAGTGCACTCTTGCGGGAGATTGTCAACAAGACGAACATTGCCGAGGCAAAGGCCGGCGTGACTCTCACTGGCATTGACATGGAAGAAGCAGCCAAAGATGACGAGACAGCTGGCCTGGTAAAGGTGGAAGACGCCGGCGACGATGATGGCGGCATGAGCCAGATGGCCAAGCTACTCGCGGCAGAGGACAAGGAGAAGCTTCTGCAGGCGAGGAAGTCCAAGGCACCCAAGATGGACGCTATTCAGGCCATCCTCACCTCGGCTGGCGTGGAGTATACGCACGACAACGCAGAAGTTGTTGGCTCCTCCAAGGTAGAGGAGCAACTCTCCTGGCGAGCGGCGGAAATGTCATCTGTAGATGGCCAGGGCACCACCACCCTTTTCGCCGGGAGTCAAGAAGACAACGCGTATAACAGCGAAGATATGCCACACACTATATATAACCCTCCCGAGGATGTCAGGAAACGTCAGTTTTGCGAGATGGCGAAGGAATTTGGCTTTGCCAATGCCATAGAGTTTGCGCTCGTGGTTGAGAATTGGACGCAGGAGAAGAGAAGGAATTGCCTCGAGGCATTCTACGAGAGGAGGAAACAGAAGCTGGTGGCCAAGCAGGAAGAGGAGGAGGAGGAGGATGAAAAGAAGATCAAGGCGGAGATCAAGACGGAGGATGTAATGAAGATTAAGGCAGAGGTGAAGGATGAGGTGAAGGCGGAGGATGGAAAGATGATCAAGGCGGAGGTGAAAGATGAAGTGAAGAGCGAGACGCCCGCCTCGGTGAAAGTAGAGCCCAAGTCGGAGAGCCCTAAAAGCGTCACAATGATCAAGGAAGAGGTCAAAGAGGAGGAGAAGGTGGACAAGAAGTTGGTCAAGATGGACGGCTCGAGTAAGAGGACGTCCATTTTCCTATCTTCCGACGAGGATGACGAGCTATAGTAAAGAGCCATAGTATGAGAGGAAGAACGAGTGGCAACACGGCGTTTGATTGGATATATACCCCAGGAATACAACAATGCAAATTTAATCAGCGCAACCAATCCTCTCATTTAGTCAATGTCCCGATGATGTGAGGAACTACCTGGAAAACCGGCTCGCCTGGCATCTGATGAAGATCGACCTCTGTCCAGGGCCCAGCTTCTCGCAGGGTCTTGCCCGTATCTCTGCAGAGGAGGCAACCGCCCAGGAAGAACTGCCAGAAGATGTTGACAAATCCTATCTCTTGTCAGTCGCGAGCCCCCCTTTTTTCATGGCGCTTCGGTTTAATTTTTGCAGATCAAAACTTACTCTGGTACAGGCGCATAGCAAAACCACCACGAGGAGCCCTGACGTGCTCGTATACGTACCACCGGCCACCAGGCCTGAGCAGCTCGTACAGACGTCTGCAGTTCTCAGCCGGCTCGGGGATGCTGCACAGGCACAGGACGGAAACGATGCAGTCGACGCTGCCGGGCCGCAGCGCGCGGCCCTCCCAGGCTGCCTCGTCGGACAATGACTCTATGCCCACGGGGATAACCTCGTAGATGTCCTTCATGCCCAGCTCGGCCGTGCGCCTCCTCAGTGCCCCCGCGGACTGGGGATTCGGCTCTATGCCGTAAATCTTGCTTATGCCACCCTTTCTCCTCCTGAGCCCTCCTTCTCCTCCTTCATCTTCTTCTTCAGGATCAACGCCCGCCAACCTGGCAAAAACGTCCGCCCACTGACCCGTCCCGGCACCGACCTCGACCACGACGCCTTCCATGGGAGGGTGCGCCGCGGGACCACCGTCGTCCAGGATCCGGCCATGCCTGATCCTGCCCTCCAGCAGGGGCACGACTTTCACCTCGGCGTTGAGCTTCACGTTGGGCCCGACCGTGGCCCAGAACTGGCCAAAGAGGGATTCAGAAAAGGCAGAGGGGGAGAGGAGTGCGGCGTAGTCGCCCTGGTGCAGGAGAGCGCGGATGGTGAGGGGGATGTGGGCGGCTGATTTGCTCATGAAGATCCAGGGACCGATCATGTGCTGGATGAAGAGGGTGATTTGATCCCACGTGGAAGTCATTTTGACTACCTGGGAAGAGAACGAATTGATGTGGAAAAGATTGGGAAAAAGGGGGGAAAATCAGGGGGTGCTGGAAATATTTTTGTTTACGGGTGTAAGTTGTGATTTCAAGTAAAAGAAGGGAAGGAGTTTCGATTAAGTGGTGGTGGGGGTGGTGGTGGTGGTGGGGCTACAAGCGGCACAAGTTATCCGGGTCGTCGACTTATAACGACGTTGTAACCCGTAATAGGAAGGACTCTGATCACATGCAGATGGTGGTGCCAGAATTATGTATTTTTCTGTGCGAGTCAAGGGGGCGAAAGAATATATGTTTGGTACGCAGACACGTCCCTCCCGGCTAATCATCTCCGCACTGCATGAAGCGGTTCACGGGAAGCTTCTCTTGCCCCGGTTACCCCTCCAGCAATCCCCGAACATGAGTTGGAATAAACTGTTTTTGGACTTGATTATAGCCGCACGTAGTGATTGCCAAGTAAAGCGATTTTCAGATTTCTGTGAGCTGAATTGCTCAGCGTGCATGTATTGGTCGCCCTGAACCTTGGATGGGACATTTCGATCAAGCAGGTTGATAACACTATATGTGACATTGCCAGGTTATCTGTAATGTTTAAAACTCCATAACGCCGCCAATATGTCGCTCATGTCGTAACCTTTCCATCCCTGACCGCTCAGATGCACACACACGAGAGGTCCGTTGAATCCTCGTAGCCAGCCCTTCTTCCTCATGGTGACGTAGTTCCGTAAGCATGGTTATCACCTAATTGCTCTATCATATCATCAATTCTCTCTCTCAAAGACTGATGAACCAAAACCACAGTCCTCTCTCTTCCTCTTACAGCAGCTCAAAGTCATCCAGCTGATCCCTGTACTTCATGATATTCTTCTTAATCTTGCTGCCCATGGCCCACGTGACAAAGTCCTCGGTGTTCCTGGTGACAAGATACGCCGGATCAGTGATGGTCTCGGTGCCGACCCGCACGTGCCCCTGCTCAATCATCTTGACGGCCGCCTGCACCGTCTCGGCCATGTGCAGCCTCGTCATGACGACGGGCAGCCTCCTCCGGGCAAAGGCGCTGACGGTGACGTTGTGCTCGACGGTGCTGAGCTTGGACGTTGTCGAGATGACGCCCATGTCGTAGAGCTTGTTCAGGAGGAGCTCTTCGTGCTTGCGGCGACAGGCGTTGTCGGGGGGTAGGAGGGAGAGCCGGTGGGCCAATTGACGGAGAGACTTTGTTACATGTTAGCTACGGTTCCTTTTTCAAAATTGTTATTGTTGGGAAGCATACGCCGCAGATGCGATTGTACTTTGCGTAATCTTCTGGCTTGGTTATCATGTACCGCCTCATGACGGCCTGCTCGCGGTGGCCATTGTCCGACTTGTAGGTGATGAAGTCGACCTTTCGGAGGAGCTTTTGCTCGTGATGCTTGAGTTTGCGAACCATTGTGAAGGCTTCTCTTTCAGTCAATTCGTCTTTTTTTTTTTTTGAAGATTTATCTCGGTTTCCTGTCGGGTAACACGTCGAGTGGTTTTTTGGCTTCGAGTTTGCGCTTGATTTGGTCTTGAGTTGATAGAAAATTGGTGATTTTGCGACAATCTCGAAAAATCTTGGTGGGGACAGCCCAATCGAGTGCGGAATTGGATCACGGTCCTCACGACCCCCCCGGACGGAATATTCCGACGCCGCCCGCTCCCCGAAAAATGCTAAACACCACCACCAACCATCACCAAACAACCGAAGACGGGACAGATCAATCTCGCCTCGAAAGTTGCACAGATACGCACAATGCCTCCCAGGCTAAACCAGCCCAGCGCTCCTCGAAGCGTCTGGTCATCCATTACCCGCTCCTTCACCTCAGACTCGTCGAAACCCCCGCCGTCGCCGCCGAGGACCAACAACAACAGGCCCTCATCCACAGCATCCCTCCTAGGCCTCAGCAACCCATCGTCTTCGAAGCGCGGGCCCCTCCACCTGACCAACAACAACAACCGGACCTCCGCCGGCAACAACAACAACAACGACGGGAACAGGACGTCCAGGACGTCCGGCATCGACGCCGTCACGCGGTTGCACGAACGCTACGGCGAGCGCCGGCAGCACGAGAAGCAGGAGATACTAAAGACGGCCCAGCAGGCGCGCGAGAGGGCCGTGTCCGCGAGCTACCTGAAGCACATGCCGCGCAAGTGGGCGGAGGGAGACGTCTACAGTCCCACGGAGCTGAGCCCCGCGCATCAGAAGCAGTGGAGGAGGAGGCCTGGGCGCAACGTCGACTTGGTGGATGTTTTGGGTCTGCGGCCGCTTGATATGTACAAGGTAAACAAAATTTCCCAAAGGAGGAACAATATCATTGAAGAAGGAAAAAATTGCTGACTGTGACTTGAATAGAACTTCTCTCTCATTCAAGCCTTTACGCGGAGTGACGGCTACATTGCCAACAGCTACCTCACTGCTCTTCGGCCCGTCAACCAGCGCAAGGTGGCCAAGATGATTCGCCGGGCCCAAGGCATGGGCATCTATCCCACCGTCCACGCCCACCCCGAGATGCTCAGGAATCAGTTCTTCCCTCCGTCGCGGTATGGGAAGATGTAAGGTGCCATGACCAAAAAAAGTGAGCAGGGTCGTGGGATAGAGGACTCTTGGCGGCTTTGATATAGCGGTTAGAGGAACTTTTTTCTCAAGAAATCGCCAGGCGGAATCATGCCAGGGCGCCATAACGCCACTACTCGAATACATCTTCAGGGGTGGATGTCAAGTTGCAAAATGTCGGCCAGGGAGCCAATTAGGAAAGGCCGCTGTAAACGTTCTATATCTCTAAAATGTACAAGCATTTCAACATATATACAATGTATGATACATATGCCAATGATGCTCCTTTTACCATCAAGCCTTCATGACCCGCTTCAGCCTGAATTGGCATAGCCCGTACTGGTCCAACTTCCTCCCTAGCTTGAGCAGCTCTTCCCACTGCGGAATAAAGCGCCCCTTTGCCCAGTCCTGGAAGTTGCTCTGTAGTTGCTGCCCAGGCAGTGCATTGTATGCGATTCCTAGACTTGTTCTTTGTTAGCCGTGGTCCCACGACCAGCTCAGGTGTATTACTTACGTCGTCGCGTCCGGTTGTGTACCAACCACGGACGGCATGCTCAGAATCAGTGCCCGCAGCTCCTTTTCCATTTCCAAACCACCGGCAGCTGTGGCCCCGACATAAGCATTGAAAACCCCAGGCGTCATCTCAAGATCCATAGCTTCGAGCTTGTCCCAGATCTTGCGGGCCTGCGCGGCGCCACCAGACTTCTTCTCCAGCGCCCAGAACACGGCTTCCAACGCTGCATACGAAGGCCCCTCTCTCGATGCTATAATCTCGTTCCAAAAGTCCATGGCCTTTGACGATTGATCGCATGCCGCGTGAGCCAGTATCAAGGCCGTGTAGAGCCTCGTGTTGGGAGTGATTGTGGTGTCCATCTTCATCAAGTTGTAGACTTGCTCCGTGCCCTCGGCATCAGGGTACTCGGCGAACCTCTCGAAGCATTCAACGTAGGTCTCAAAGGTAGGTCTGAATACGATGTTTCGGTGATTACGCATACTGCTGAAGACGTGGGCGGCCATATCGGGCCGCTTGCGGTCGAAGAAGGCATGCATCAAGCACACTCGCCTCTCGAAGCTCGTATCCTGGAAGAACTGTTCCAGCAGCTGGTAGGCGTTCCAGGCTCGAGATGTGCTGGTATGAGGGTTGAGGCAAAACGAAACGAAGCCTTTTTGCACCACCTCTCTTTGCGCCTCGCTGTACATGAAGGCGTGCACGGAGAGAATGTCCATGACGTCGAAATGCTGATCGTTTTCGAGAAACCTGACGCAAAGAAGTGACGCAGTTTCAGGTTCGAGGAGATAACGATCTTGGTCAACTTGGTCAAGGATTTCGAGCATGTGCTTAAAGTCCGGCGCGTCCTGATTAGCCAGGTAGACGAGATAGCGATTCAGCACTGTGCCCAACTCCAGATGCAGTTGCAATGGACCAAACCTATTGACTGGCTCCAGAAATCGAAGCCTTTGAAAAGCTTCCCGGGCTTCCTTGGTCTGCCCCGTCGTGATATATAGATCAAGTAAAACCACGTATGATTCCCAATTTGGGCGTATACCCTTCTCGACAGCCAGCGCCAAGATGTCGTCTGCCATGTGGCGATCCTCCATCTCTACAGCAGCCCGCAGGAGTGAGTTGATGGTGGCAACATCAGGGGACAGAGGCCCGTTGCAATCCACCATGTGTGCGATTAATATCCTCACTTCATCCAACGTCCGCCCTAGTATTAGCACTCCCGCAAGCACGGCATTCCACATCTTCTTCATCGGCTGCTCTTGAGCAATTTCTCGAAAGATGGGCATGGCCCAATCCTCCAAGTTGTTGCGCCTCGCAAAAGACGCAATTTCGCGGCATGTGCTTTTGCTCGAAAGCAGCTGATCCCTGAACCTTGCAAACCATTCCTGTGTTTCCGGCACACGATCCTGCTTCGCAAAGAACCTTATCAGAACCTCATAGAATTTATCCATGTGGGGAAATTGCTTTTCCTCGGCAAACTGCGTGAGCTTCACCAGCTCTTCCTCGCGCCCTTCTCGAGCCAAGCCCCTAGCCACCATTATCAGTATCTTGCTACGACCAGTGATGTACTCCCAATAGGCCTCATCGTCCCATTTCGAGTACACCTCTTGCAGAGCCTCGCAAGCACCACCGTACAAGCTCAGGGCCCTGACCAGAAAGCCCCATTGCAACATAGGTGGGCCGGCTTTGCCGACAAGGTTGCCAGCATGCCAGGCTGCATGCAAAGCCTTTGCCAGCTTAACATGCTCTTCCGTCCTCTCCTTCGGCTCAATCTCGACAAGTACCCGCCAGGCCATCATCAGGTCCTCCTCCGCCATGATTTTGACTGTCAGCCCGTTCGGATGTGGATACGTCAAGTAGCCGAGCAGCCTCCGGCACTGCGCAGCCTGCGTGCTGTTCAATGGTGTTTTCGTGCTCAGTTTAGAAACCATTAAGCTCTTCCATGCCTGAAGCATCTCTTTCCGCGTCGGTGCCCGCAAGTTATCCAGCGTCCTGCTCCTCCACAACATGATCATCAACCACCCCGGCTCGTACTCGGGTTGCCGCACCTCGCGCGGCGGCTGCTGGAAAAGCGCATTGAAAAACGTTCGTCTGAAGCTTCGCTGGGTGTAGGTTCTCGGGAGCGCTCTCCTTCGAGCGGGCGCTGCGTAGACTGCGCAGGACGGTGCAGTTGCGCGATGGGCGACGACGAAATGTCGAGCATTGCGGGCCAGGTTCGCCCTCATCGTGAACGCTTATTATGATGACACCATGTGCCTGGAAAGGCCTCAGTGACCAATTGGAGAAATCATGTGTTAGGAGACGTTTGGCAGCATTTTTGGGGAAATCCAAGTCATTTAATGAATTGCGGCTGGCAGTCAAGCTTTGGTGGCCTTCTTGAGCTATAATCCCAAACGGGATAAAATATTCTAACCCCGGTGTTTTCCCGGCCATCATCATCATCTCCGGAAGGAGCCTTTAACATCAACACCAATACAACACCAATATAATGGCAATGTCGTTTTTTTTAATGATACTGAAAACTTGATTTCAGAATCTTCGATCTCCATGGAATTGCAGAAATCTCAATCCCACATTGGACCTACTCAGCTGTGACACCTCTTCACATATCGTGTTCATCTTGGCGAACCGCCGTCAACCAACGTATGACGGAATACGTGGCATGGCGAGGGTTCTTGCATACCAACTTAATAGCACTTCTAACTGTATGATTGGAATGGCTGAATTCCCTAATCACGGCCAGCAGGTCGCACAAGCACCTATATCGGAGCGGCTCAGAGCTGCCCCACCATATCGATATGGTGATGGAGGGGCTCATACCGGGTACGGACTATACTTGCATCGGGTTAGACACCCTATGGTAGATATCGAGATGTTGTCATGACGTTGGACTTTCTCCTCTCTTCATCATATCTTTGAAGAACTCAGTATTTTCCTCCATGAAACGGGACCTTTGGAAAATCCAGACAATCACTTATCATTGCCATTCATCTCGACATTTCACCACCAACTTGAAAAGATGCCTCTCGTCCCTGCCAAGGCGAACAATCGTATCATCCTGGGGTTGATGACGTTTGGATATTCAGAAGCCGATGGCGCTCGAATTACTGATCTCGACACCTTTAACAAGGTCTTGGATGTCTTCCAATCCAGGGGTTATAATGAACTTGACACTGCGCGCATGTACTGCGCAAAGAAACAGGAGGCCTTTACTCGCGAAGCCGGATGGGAGGACAGGGGCTTGACGCTCGCCACCAAGATTGACTACCCAAAGAACCCTGGCGACAACTCCCGGGAAAAGGTCTTTGAGTCTGTGGAACAGAGTCTCAAAGACTTGGGGACAGGTTGCGTTGATGTGGGTACAGCCGCCAGCTGGAATGTTTCTGATTTTTAACATCGGTGAAGATTCTCTATGTCCATCGTCCAGACCGTGGAACCCCCTTTTCCGAGACATTCGAGGCTGTCAACGAACTTCACAAGGCTGGCAAGTTTGTGAATCTCGGCATCAGCAATTTTGCGGCGTACGAAGTGGCAGAGGTGGTCATGATGTGCAAGTACAATGGTTGGGTTCGCCCGACTGTATACCAAGGCATGTACAACTGCATCACGCGCAACATTGAGCAGGAGCTCTTCGTTGCCTGCCGCCGCTATGGTCTCGACATTGTCGTGTACAATCCCATCGCCGGAGGACTGTTTTCTGGTAAAATCAAGAGCAAGGACCTCGTACCTGAAAGCGGGCGCTTCTCCGACGCCAATGCAGCTCAGGGGAAAGCCTACCGAGACAGGTACTTCAAGGAGGCGACATTCAAAGCGTTGGAATTGGTCGAGCAGGCGGCGGAGAAGCATGGCTTGACCGTCATCGAGACTGCATTGCGATGGATGGTGCACCATTCGGGACTGAAGATCAAGGACGGGAATGACGGCATATTGATTGGCATCTCGAGCGTCGCCCAGCTGGAGGACAACCTGAATAACCTTGAAAAGGGGCCATTGCCAACCGAGGTCGTCCAAGCTCTTGATCAGGCATGGGAGCTGAATCGCCTCGACTCAGTTCCCTATTGGCACGGAGAGCTAGAGTACACGTATAACGTGCGAGAGGCCTTGTTCGGCAAGGGCGCAAAGTAAGGGATCGGAAGGAGCGGGTATCGCAAACCTTCAATACTACCTACGTAGTACGTACTCCGTATTAGTCAGGGCATAATTGAACAGCTCTGAGACATTTCGCCGCCATTCGTCGCACGTGGAAAAATGGCAGAATAAGCTGAATCAGTCAGGTCTCGACTTCGCATCTCAACTGATTGCAGCGTGTGACATCCAAGAAGCCAGCGACTGGTTCAGTATGTAGCAAGGGTGTGCAGCACAAAGGGGGGGCTGATGGTAGTCAAGTCTCCTGAGCGGCCCGCCAAGAGCAATGCCGCCCCCCACTCGGCATACAACAGTAAGGTGAGCTAATTAACTCAGCAGATCTGCGAATCTTATTGGTAGACTCGCTGCTGATAAAGGTCGGCGATGGCCCGAAATGGGTGGTTCAACCAGTCAGACGGCGGCTTCGCCCTCCAGAGTGACCCCCCTTGATCCGCTAATACCTAAGAAATAAGCACCTAGCAGTCCGCAGACAGTCCAGCGGTGTTTCAATCCACAAACGTGCAGCCAAACAGAGACCCCAACTTCGTCATTGTACGTACAAACCCATCGTCTTTGACATACTTGTACACAACTAAGAACGCATTGCGTCTTCGCCTTGTATTTATTATCACCGGACCCCCATCTTCTGGCTCCGCCCTTACCCCGTATGCTGTACAAATACCCAGTCGCATGCCTCGAGCAGACCCGGAGCAGGAAACCCATCTCCTCTCCGCAACAAACGACGCCGACCTTGGCCATCACAGCACTATTTCCAACATCGCATGTGACGAGAACCCGGTTTCCCGTACCACAACACCCAGCGGTCCCGGTCTTGCCTCACGCGATACCAGCCCCGACACAGACACAGACATGAGCGCTGATACCCGGCGGCCGGCCTTCATCCGTCCTACGGATGGGCGGTCCCAAGACCCGCTTCTCACCAAGATGGTAGAGGAGGACAAGGAGACTGTCGAGCCCGAACGCGGGAGGCCGAGCATGTCCGAACGACATGCGACGTACGGAGAGGACTTCCGGGGACGGCTGAGCACCGACGAAGCCGAGCCTCTGCACCGATCTCACCATTTCGATCCGTCGACCGTCCAGCGACCGACGTTTACCAGGCGGTCGACGATGCGCAGTAGAAGTCCCAGAGAAGTGGCTGCCGAGAATGCGGCCAAGAAGAAGTACACATATGCTGCCTTCTTCTTGGTTCTCTGCCTCGTCTCATTCTGCGTTCAAACAGAACTGAGCGCGTACATTCAGCATGATCTGGGATGGGACAAGGCCTACTGCATGATGTACTTCACCCACGGGTCCTGGGTTACACTGTGGGTGGTGCAGCTGGGGATCCTCAAGCTTCAGAAGAGGGATGTGCCATGGGGCGTCTTCATGAAGAAGCACTTCAATCAGCTGAAGACAACGGCACAGATGGTCGAGAGCGGGACTCTGGATATATACCGCCCTTCGATCCAGCAGACAGCTCAGCCAATCAAGTACATGATTCGGTTTACTGCCATTATTACCTCGGCTCTGACCATTGCTGGTTTGAGCTGGTACATTGCCGTCAGCTTGACTACCCCGTCAGACTTGACGGCTATTTACAACTGTTCCGCCTTCTTTGCTTACGTCTTTTCTGTCCCCATTCTGAAGGAGCCTCTCCGCCTCGACAAGTCCATTGCCGTCATCATCGCCATCGGTGGTGTCCTCGTCGTTGCATACGGAGACTCCAAGATTGCCGGAAGCGGCGAGGATACGGGCGCCGGCGATCGCTTCATTGGCAACCTCGTTATTGGTGTCGGCTCAGTTCTTTACGGGCTGTACGAGGTTCTCTACAAGCGCTATGCTTGCCCGCCGGAGGGCGTTTCGCCAGGCCGAGGTGTAGTCTTTGCCAACACATTCGGTGCCTTGATTGGCTTGTTCACTCTCACTGTCCTCTGGATCCCTATCCCGTTGCTTCACTGGACTGGCATAGAGCCTTTTGAGCTCCCTGACGCTTCCACGGGCTGGCTGGTTCTTCTCGCCGTTCTCATGAACGCTACCTTTAGCGGCTCTTTCCTGGTCCTCATCTCCTTGACATCGCCTGTGCTCTCTTCCGTGGCTGCGCTGCTGACCATCTTCATTGTCGCTATCGCTGACTGGTTCATCACCGGCGAGCCCCTCAGCTGGGCCGCTATCGCGGGCGGTGCGATGATCATCGTCGCCTTTATTGGATTGAGCTGGAGCACGTACCGTGAGATGAAGGAGCACGAGGCGCAGAAGCTGGCCGTGGACTTTTCTGACAGCGACATGGAGAGCAATTCCAACGACAACCACGACGACTAAGTGTATGGTTTCTTGGGTATTTCCATTTCTTTTATTCTCTCATTCCTTAGTTATTATCCTTGTTTTTTCTCTGGCGTTTATGATTGGATTATTTCTCATGTTTACTGGGTATATACATATAGAAGGGACGGTGCGCTCCCGGGTCTACAGTGACTTGCCATCACCGCATTGGGTATTTGAGAAGCGAAATAATGGATTTCTTGGATGAATCATCTCGCAGTAGATATCAAACAAGGGACTATCTTCAGTCGTAGTCCCTTAACAACAGCATTTTTACCCCCATTCCTTGAGCACAAGAAGCCATTTGAGTGTCAGTAAATGTCAGAATAGTACAGTGATTACTGTGATATATCGCTCTACATTTAATTATTGAGCGAGCCGTTTTTGATTAGCGGTGCTTGGATGAGTGTTAGTTGGGGCCAAGGGTGGTAAACATCATGGTGCATCGCCTGCGACTTTTCCAGCACAACTCCCAAGCCTATGACAGTCATGATCACAGTTTGTTCCTTAATCTCACCTCTCCGAGAGATTGATACTAACGATTAAGCACATGGCCTCCTTGCTCGGTGTAGGTGGGCAGAAACAGAAAGCATCTCACGATGCCCTACGAGACACTAGGCCCTAGATAATGGCAACTGACAATCGTGCATGATACATACTGTTTAGTAATTATGAACCACGTCAACCTGTCTGTGCTTGCATGAATGCAACGTCGAGAAGCAACGTCAGGCGTCCAATGCGAACCACTAGCAAGGGTCTTGCATGGCCAACGAAGCTATGTCTCAGCCCTGCTCTGATATACGGAGTACACTAGAAGCTTCCCCGCCACCCGGGCTCGAATGTTGAGCCTAGGTTGATGGTTTCTTCTTTCCTTCCTTCCTTTTTTCCCCTCATACAATTGTCAGCGGAGAAGATGGATAGCTGCATAATTTCCTTTGCTTCTAGAGCGGTCGGAATCTTGCATCGAGGCTTGCAGGCAATCAAACATGCAGAAATGGCACGCCCACCAACGGCAGGAGAAATGCGCCAATCAATGTGTTGGAGTCTGTCCATTGGACGCGTTATGGCAATAGTTGTTTTTGGTGGACATCAATGGGCTGCAGCTGCAGCTTGCCGTGGCCACATCACACCTGCATGCCTACATGCAGCATAGCATGCATTAAGCAAGGGCCCTCCTCCCCCCTCCCTCCCCCCTCCCTTCCCCTCCTGCACCCAACCGGCAACCATCCAAACCGTCACGACTTGCCTCGACATCCTAAAAAAGAAATCGAAATGCAGAGAAGAAAAGAGAGCAGCTCCTTTTTTCCATTCTTTTCGTGTAGCTAGCCGTTTGGTCTGATTTTCTTTTCGTTTTCGTTCGAAATTCGGGTGGGTTTTTTTTCAACCCGGTATATGTGATTAGTCGGTTTTTATTTGCTTTTGTTCGTTATTGGCGGCAGCTGGCAGCTGCTGCTGTCAATGGAAGGAAAGAAATGAAGTAGCAAGGCCGTTGAATCCGGTCCCAAATAATGGGAAACCCCGGGGTCTAAACATTTCTCCCGGTGAGCAGTTGCCGAACAAAAGAGATGCTTTAGCTTCCTTAGATATATCACCAGGAGCTCCCCCCTTCACGCTCCTGCCTTGCACAATTCCAACTCAACTCAACCTCTCACGCCCAACTCCATTTCATCACTTCAACATTTCCATCCCCCGCCATCATCTTCTATTCTTCTTTGCATTCACACTTTTCATATGCCATATTATAAGTCATGGAAAGAATCATCGACAAGTTGACTCCCCTGAGGGGAGCTGAACACATGGCTCGCGGTAGGCTCACGGAGCTTCTAGAGAGCTTCCAACAGTACCGCAGAGACGCAGATACGATTCGAAACTGCCCCGTCATCATGGATAGCCCTCTCGAGACATTGTCCAGCACGTGTGTACGCCTAAATTTCAGGACGGGGCTGCACGTCGACGACAGCCCAACTATCCGCCCGCCTCCCGGTCCCCTTGAAGACATCTGCGCAATTGATATCATACGGATTAATCGACCTCCTGGTGTGAATTTCATGGGTCTAGAAAGGACCCGTGACGCCATGGTCTTCAGGGGTGAGAGGAGGCACCTTGACACCTTCATCAATCACACCGTCGATGTTTGGGGAATCAACGAGATTGAAACGGCCTTTCAAGCCCCGTCTCTAATTCACTACCAGGCAGGAGCTCTTCCGTTTGGCTTGGATTTTAAGGATTTCGCGTCGCGGATCGAGATCGTCGAGTTTGCCATTTTCCGAAAGGGTGCTCGAGGTAAGCTTTGTGCCCCAAGTTTGACCAAGGCATGGATTAATGAAACTAGATGGCCAAGGTCGCCTATTGAGTTTAGTTGACGAGTCGAGCGAAGACTCCGAGCGACTCAGACTGAAATATGATCAAGAAGCTGGTCAAGGAACTGATATCTACCTAGAGGCTAATAGCTTTGGCCGGTCCGTGAGTAGTGACTTGCGCGGCGAGGAGCTTGAGCGTATCTTCAGGTCGCCCAGTGTTCCTGCTTCAGATTCGAGCGAGCCTCCTTTGGACGCCACCTCAGATGTCTTCGATGTCTCAGATGTTGCAGAAGAAGAAAGCCGACATTCCTCAGGGGATCATGATGTTGTGGATAAGATGAACGGCAGGCCTCTAGGCACTCCTCAGAGCTTCACTGGGGAGATGGACGAACAGCCTCCCACGATGCTGCATACAAGCATCGAGCGTGATCCTGACGTACCGATGAAGGACGAGAGCTCGGTTATCGAGCCGAGACAGCAGCAAGAGGTTCATCTTTCAACACCCGTTAGTGACGTGGGGAACGAAGGCATTGGCGGCCCAAAGGAGAGAGATCATGAACTTGAACACGCTGTCGAACGCGTCAGTATCTCAGCTTCACCCCCTGCTCCCGAACCTACCACGGATTGCAAAGAGCCCGGCGATCCCATCCATTGTACTGAACCTGAGTCGGAAGCGAAATCGGACCCGGCCAGTTGTGCTGAGCCTGCGCCACCGTCTAATGTCTCGGGGGAGCACACGTCCACTTCCACCTTGGATGTAATCCATACGTTGGAGTCTGACGCGGCCATGGCAGCTCGGCTTGCGGCAGAGGAGCGAACACAGGCAAGGGTAGCATCCCGCACCTTTGAGCTTAGGCGCAGGCGTGGCAGATCCACTACACCGGCGACTCTACCAGCACAATCTACTCGCGGCGGTGGTGGCTCAGACACTGCCGCTGCTGCACCTAGAAAGACTCGAGCCAGGACTGAAGGGACATCTCAGAACGTTGGACCGAAGCCGAAGCGCGCAAGACGCAGATAGGAATGGCGCGAATCCGAGGGTAAGAGACCCATGGGGGGAAATGCGAAGGAGGAGTGTATAATCGAGGAGTACTTGGAGAGTGTAAATACCCTGGCGGCAGGGCTGTGGGTAGATCAGCTCTGCGAAGACGAAAACAAAGACGACGAAAACGAAAACGACGAAAACGAAGACGACGAAGAATACGCGGGCAGGAACGAGAGTCTGCTTGTTCACTCTGCTCTTTTCTGGATGGCGGGCAAGGTATAGGAGTATAAAATCGTCGGGAGGTTTAACAACTTTCTGGCCTGTTGTATGATAGAAAAACGAATAAGTCAGCGACTTGACGACTAATGGTAGAGCGTATGAGTATAAAGAGACTAGCTTTCAAACACATTTGTGCGATGGACTGAATTCTGTAAGACTTGCGTAGTTGTAAACCTTGTTATTCATATACTGGGAGGAGGAATACTGCTAAGGAATAATTCTATACAATTATAATCCGTCAAGAAACCACTTCTTCGTCATCGTAGCAATCCATGAATGTCTTTACCACGGCTGGTCCTTGTGTGCCTGCTTCTGGGCCCAATCCAGCCAGTCCTCAATCCGCTGCTCATCCGTCTTGTTGGCAACTACAGCTGCGGTGCCAAACTTGGCGGAATCGAGTTTCTCAGCTCCGTTGCCTGATGCGCCGTCTGTCGCTCCACCCTCCAGATGGACCGATCCACCTTCTTCATCAGCCTGCCCATCTTCCGCTTCAACCGGTTCGTCCTCCTCCGAATCGCCCGACCAATCTTCCTTGCCCTCCCGCCAAATCTCGATCCTGTGCGGCGTCTTCTGGGCATCTTCCTAGATGCCGCACTCGCTGATGTCGACAGCCGTGACCGTGGCTTCGATGCGGCCGAGCTCCTGCCCGCGGCCGTTGGTCAGGGCGTCCATAGCGCGCAGGCCAACGTTGAACCCTGAGCTAGAGGAGTCGATGGCGAGCACGGGGATGCTGGTGCCTTCGTACTCGAGGCGCCAGCACTTGCCGCAGTTGGGGGAGCCGTGGGCGACGCCGGTGGTGCCGCCTATGAAGGGGAACGAGGCGATCTCGCCCTGCGTCTTCCAGCCGTATTCCGTGATGAGACCGTTGGGGCCGTCCGAGCAGGCGATAGCTGTCAGGGGGCGGCTTTCAATGTCGTAGCCTGTGTCGTAAGAGACTGACCAAGATCCCGGATGCGTTAGCACACGACGAGACTCTACCTGCGTAACGAAAGTTGGGGGAGCTACTTACCAGAGTCGGCCGCAGCGACGGAGAGAATAGCAGCAAGGCTGAAGATGGAGGAGAATTGCATTATGATGGGAGTGTGTGAAGTGATTGATTTGTGGGATGGGTGTTGTTTGAGGATGCTGCTGATGATGCTGTGATTGTTGTGGATGATGATGATTGTGATGATGGCGAGAGAAGTAAAAGAAGAATCGAGGGAGACGGGCGTCCTATCTTTATAGACGACCATGGGCTCTTTCCATGGATACATGTTGACATGCACCTGTCTCAACAACACTCGTAATCGCGCTTTCCTCACGACGCGAGCGTTGTGCCTTCCTCGGAGACCAGCCCACAGCCCATAATCAAGGTCACAGCCTCGCAGGAACATACCCAACACATGATGCAGTAGCGACTTTTGGAGGGGTCCATGTCTCTTCCTACATTCTAATTGTGGAAGCAAGTACTCCGTATGGGCAACGACAACCGTATCCGAATGTCTCGTCCCTGCTGCAAGTACGCGAAGCTACACCCAACTATACCCTTCGTATTCGGCCACACACATACGCAAGACAAAGAAGTCGGTACCCGTCGAGTCCACGCTCCTTCTTCACCGCCAGATGACTGTTTCCTTTTTTTGTTTCTTTCTTTTTTGCATCATGGTACCTCAAGAATCATCGATTCGGCCTTTGAGCGTCTGAGAATATTGTCCGGAAGTCGGGGTGATCGTCTGACTACCGAAGCTACCCATGTGGCAGCCTCGTATTCATCGATCAAGTCAAGTCAAGTGCCGGCCCGCAGAAGCATCAACAGCAAGTCACTCCTTACATAACCAAGTACCCTCGGTTTCGCCACATCCACTGGCCGTGATGCTTATTACCTTTGGTATTTATGTCCGGGGTTAGAGTGCGTTGTTGAACGCCTGTAGCAGCGGGCAGGTCGGCCATCTCGTGTAACTGAGATTTTTCTGTGTTGCCGGCATTGACAACAAATCTCCGACCCGCATGTAACTCCCGGCTTGGATAAAAGTCTTGATATCAAGCATGCAAGCGGTACCTGTCGTTTGGTGGACAGATCTTTGAGAGTGTCCTCGGAGCTCGCAAACTATCCTACCTGAGTGTGTAATAAGCCTAGACAACCCCGGTCAATGCATCTCGGATGCTGTAATGGTAATAGACCCCTGCCAACTGATTGCGTGGACGATGCCGTGATTATTTCCTTGTACGATAACAAAATGCTCGTGCAAATACCAATGGCCTTTGATGCCTGATCTTGTCGATTACTACTCCGTACAACTACACGAGGTAAGCTGTCAGCTTTTCGTATCGATTGTGCTTTGCGACGACTAGCACAAGGCGCAGGAGTTGGCAAAAAGTCAGTGCGTACCTAGGAGATAGCACGCACCAGCAACGGTGATACAAACCCCATCTCGACCGGATCTCATAAGCTCGTATTGCGCGGAGGCGTTTGGACACGCCTACGCGGTTGATCAAAGTAAAGATGCGGCGCAGTATCGGTTGCGGTTGGTACTAAGCCGTGAACGCCGACATCTATTGGTGCCGGCGATCGTTTAGGATTTGCACACCTCTAGTTCTTACTCAAGGTAGTTTTATAGCTGCAAATACGTGGTTCAACAAATTCCACATAGTGGTAAAAGTGTTTCAAAAATACAGGTCAGTCATAGCCTTTAGGAGTAGGTACTGCAGAAGTATTTGAAATTATTATTAGTACTCCTGTGTAGCTATGATTTGTTCATTTTGATATCCCAAGTCTTACTAGAAGGCAAGTACGGTTTCCACGTCATGCTCCATCTGCCCGCTCATTGCTTTCCTTCTGCGGCTTAGAAAAGGTAGTTTTAGCCAATCAACGCTCGCCCGTTGGTCTACGGTTTTAAACTGCCCAACTACGTAAAGTCGGAGCTATGGAGGGGCACTGATTGCCCCGCCAAACGCCATCACGACCATCGGAGCCCTCAGAAGAACCTCATCAGCCGAGTCCCCTTATACTTCCTGCGATGCAACGATCAGCGATCATTTCCTGTCGAGACACATATACACGTCAATGAACCTGATTGTGTTGGTGCGAGGGTTGGGAAGGTCAGGCGTCGCTGTGGTTGTCAAGTATGAAATGGATAGTATCAAAGGAGACCATAAACAGGCTACGAGGATACAGGAAGATTGAAAGCTCGCTCTGATCCTATCCGTAACTCGGATACAATGTCTTGGGCTTCTAGTCCAGAGGCTCCCATATTCCCTTGCTTAGAAGTATGGCTGACTTTCCCGATATCTTTGGCACAGTCTTTGCCCTCGTCTGTCTGAAGTGTACGGTCCCATACCTCAGCAACTCCCCAAACGTACCCTCCTCGCTGTCCGAGTCAGGATGCGAATTCCAAAACGCACCCAGGTTTGGTGTATGAATCAGGTAGGTGGACGTCAGGTTCTTTGCCAGCTCCTCCTTGTCCTTCTCTCCCTCCGTGCCGGACACCATATCATATCTATCCTCGTGGGGAACATGTTGAGTGCTTTCTCGCCGGTGCCTTGTATGTCGACGAGAGTTTCCACTCCCCAGTTCTCTTGCAGGGCGTCGAAGCAGAAGATGTTGCTCATCCAGTACTCGGTATCGTTGAAACCTTGGTCGACGGTCACGTTGGGGATGCAAACCCGCCACCAGCAGACTATCTGGACGATATACTCCATCAAAGCCTGAGAAATGATCTTGAAGTCCCAGCTGAAGCCGTCGCCTTCGGCCTCTTCAAAGGAGAATGACTTGACGTGGGACATGAGAGAGTGATCAATAAGGCCTTTGTGACTGTTGCGGTCTTTCCAGAGATGGGTGAATAGGGCATGCCCTCGTTTTATCAGCCACGCGGGCTAGTTGGTCCAAGTGACAAACTTGGGTGCCCCGTCGTAACTCACCATCTTTCGATAAAGGAATCTTCTTTACGGGCCGCAACGAAGGGATTTGCCATTTGCTGCGCGTACATCAGCGGCGCGATGTCATCACACGGCGACTTGTCGTCGACCAGGATGTCCCAGCATATCCATGTCCCGGATCAAGACGCACACAGTTCGTCTTGCAACTATCGGGGTATCTCGTACTTGGCCATGGTTCTGTTTGTGGTGGATTGTGCTAACACTTTGTCAATCTAGCGGAGATTCGATGTATAAATCAAGTGTTTTATTGAAAAGGTACAAGAGTTTTGGAGATGGAAAACAACATTTAAGTCTTCAATCATCAATATCATCAAACCAAACCAAATGACGAGTATAGAGCGTGCGGAACAGATTCGTCAACTCCTTCAATACCGCGAGATGATATTACCAGGGCCTACACAATGGCTAATATACGAAGAATTCGGTGACCAATTGTCCAACTACGGAGTACTTACCTGGACACTCCGTGACCTACAGATATGGCCTGCACCTCTGTTGAACGGGTCCATCGCAAGCAGGGCCTCTATCCAGCCACTTGAGGTTAACGGCTCACCGCTAAGCTTTTTCTTAGCCATCAGCGATCTGAGATGCATATTCACCGATCTGGTATTCTCGGAGTGCATAAGTCTGGTGATTTGACTTGTCGGGATGGACATCTTCACCATGTGCCCGTGCTAGATTTGTGGGAGATGGCCAAGACAGCTGTCCATCATCGTCGCTTGATAAGTTTAGAACGATATCGACTTGAGATTGAAAATAGGCAAAGCTCTTTTTCCACGTAATACCTTTGATTGATAAGACCGAATCTGTCGCAAGAGCTGAAAGTGGAAGTGCCAGAAGGAGTCGAGGCAGTCTTGTCTGAAAATGTTATGGCGCCAACCAGCTAAATCGTGAACTTTACCTTGGGGACTGCATCTCAATTCAATTATGTGAAGAAAATGAGAATTCATCTTTGACTGCTTCATCTCCATCATGGATGGATTGAAAGCGCCAATCCGGGGAGACGTTCGAGCTTAACGGACCCCGCGATAAGAAAAAAACCTCCGTTGGATCAACTCCACCGCTTCCCTTCCCGTCGCTGCTCCGTGCCTCGGCTCCCTGATCCAACCCCAGCAAATGACCAGCCCCGACTTTCCTGTCATCTTTCCCCTGATAAACCATAAACCGTCGAGTAACCGACAAATAAAACCCCCAGATGATCCCGCTCCAAAACGTTTGCTCCGCCAGTACCATCCTCTGCTTCCTGCGCACGATTCCCCTCTGGATCGTCGCGCTCATCGGCCTCGCCCTGATCCCTCTCCGTACGGCCATTGCACGACGTCGCGCCTCGTCACCGGCACCGCAGGAGAAAAGAATCGAGGGGTGAGAGAGAGAGAGAGAGTTTTGGCGGAGAGAGAACGACCGCTTCTTAAATAAAGTGTAAGAGAAAGATGGCGTCGGCGGCGAGCCGGATGGACGCGTTTGCCCTCATCGGGCCCGTCTTTGCTCCCATGGCCATTTCGGCGGTCGGGTACGCGGCATGGAAGACGGAGTGGAAGGATTTCTTGCAGAACTTCTTGACGGGGCCGGGGCGGACCAAGAGGATCGGCATATTGCTGTTTGTGCTCTTCAATTGGAAGAACATGCCCTTGGCATGGACGGTACGTACCGGGTGGTATGGTAGTGTGGGAACGCTTTCGGTGGCTAATAGGTTGTAATCAGATGCGCGTCTTCTACGCCATCATCTACCACTTCCGGATCCGCAAGAGCCCTCGCCTCGGACCAAAGGCTCTCTTCAAGCCCATCATCACGACGACTCGCGCGCCCATCCTAGAAATCGACTACAACCTCCACAAGTCCAACAGCACCTTCTTCACGGACCTCGACGTCTCCCGCACGCACCTCGTCTCCTACCTCTTCCGCCCCTCGCTGCGCCGCCTCACGCACAACTACCAGAGCAAGTTCATCCTCGACCCCAAGACGTACGAGCCCATCAAGGGTCCCCTGGGCATCCTCCTGGGCTCCGTCCACTGCTCCTTCCACAAGGAGGTCGCGCCGTACCAAAAGTACGAGATCTGGAGCAAGGTGCTGTGCTGGGACCGCAAGTGGGTTTACATCGTGACGCACTGGATGCCCAGCGGGACGGCCAAGCCCACCTCGTGGCTCGACCCGGGCTTCAGCAGGTACAAGGTCAGGGGGCAGGCTGACCCCGCCGGCGGGTGGGAGAGGAAGATTCTGGCCTCGGCCATCAGCAAGTACGTCTTCAAGGTCGGGCGCTTCACCGTGCACCCTGCGCTCATCCTCGACGACGCCGAGATGCTCCCCGAGAGGCCGGGCGGGTGGATCGAGGGGGGCGGCGAGGAGCAGGTCGGCGACATGTCGGCGGACGTGAGCGATGTTGATCTCGACGTTGATGGGGAGTGGGATTGGCGTCGCGTCGAAGCTCAAAGGAGGAAGGGAATGGAGACTGCGGCTAAGTTTCATGCTTTGGATGAGGCCAAGAGCTTGTTTGACGGCGGGAGCCACGGTGCTCTGGCTCATGTTGGACCCAACTGATTTTTCCCCTTTCTTTGGAGTACAGTTTGCACGTGTATGCATGGTGTGGCAGGCTTTTAGAGGTACGAGTTAGATCTTTTAGATTAGGATAGAGTTGATGATACAGCGATAGATGGATAGAGAAGGCGGCCGATATATTTGGTTAATACTACAATTTTTCCTTCTTTTATAACTCCCGCTTTTCCAACCCAAAAATATTCCCAATCCATGATATCATAAACCTGTCCCGGTCGCCCAGTCATTCATTCCTTATTTTTTTTCCAACGCCAGTTCCCTTCGTCCTGATAACCCAAGAACTCCCATTTTATGTATCCGTAACCTCATACACATTTCACATGGCGGCATTCTTGATCCTTTCACAGCACGGCTGCGATAAAAACTGCGGTCATCACGCCGATGAGTGACCACTTTTTCTCGCTGGCAGCACTGTCGTCATCCTCGTCGTCGTCGTTGTTTGCCGCATCACTCGCAGACGTCTCGTCTCCCTCGATGGTATAGTCGTTTTCTTTCATGTCCACCGCACACATCTTTGCCGAAACCCTAGCTGCTTCTAAAAACGGGAATCGACGTTAGTAAAGACACTTGATATATATATATACATATATATTTAGGAAGTGGCATAGTTTACCAGTCATTTCCGCCAATGTGCAACCAGCCTTTGCAAGACATGAACCAACAACCTTGGTCAAGGCATCAAGTTTCTTGCACTGGCAGGTCAGGTCCGTCAGTCCGCAGCCAAGCTCCTGGGACTTTTCGGCGATGCATTCGATTGCGCAGGAGGGTATCTGCTTGCGGAGGTCTGAGATTGTGGTGGCTTCTGAGGTGGGCGTGGCGATGGCGGACAAGGACAGCAGGGGTAGAGCCAGGAGGAGGGGCTTCATCATGGCTTGGGTTAAAAGATACAGAGTGGAAAGTAAAGATGTTTTGTGATGTATAGAAGTGATGGGTTACTATAATGATTACGGAATATCAAGGTTAAACGGATTTTTGAGGGCACCTGAGCTGGGTATAAGAGAGGGCTTAGGATAGAATTCTGACTCGGTCGACGAGAAGCATGACATGAAACCTAAAGAAGGGGTCTGGGACGTCCGAGGAAAGGGAATCATCTACAACATGACAAGGACGCCAAGCCTCCTCCTCCATTGTTCCGTCTTGTTCTCTTTACCCGGTTATTGCAGCAGACCAATCGTATCATGAGGCAACCAACCATGAGGCGGGAAAAAGGAAAAAAAGTAAAAAAGTAAGTAAAAAAAAATTCAGCATGGAAATGGGAAAGGTATCTAACGCGATGTGATGAAGATGAAGTGGAGGGGGAGGGGAATCTTCTAGGATGTCCCCGGATGCACAACCCAGCCCACTACTACTCTTACTGCTTTATACGACGTAAACTGTGTACCTGTAGGAGTGTGTGTGTGTGTGCTTGTACCTTGCAGTCGTCTTCTAGCGAGCCCCCCTCCTTCCTTTGTTGATTCGCCTAAAATGCAATTCAATCACGCACGGAAAGAGGCGGGCTGAGAGGGCCGCAATGGCGGTTGCACTAGGAAGGAAGTGACACAATAGTATTGAAAAGGATTTCAGCCAATGCCGTCTCAGAGGCAGAGATGCTGCAAGAGGCGGCCCGCCGTTGTGCCCAGGAATATTGAATTACACACGGTATATACCTATTATAGGTCTTCCGTTGGAACGGGTTGCGCCGCTGATAAGGTGGGCGTGATATAACGCGATTTACTTGTTTTCCCAACCAACGATTTCTGTTGGGGACGGCAGTCGCTTACGGCCTGTGATGCCTGATGCCTATCACCACGCAACCAACACATCTTATTACCCGCAGCGCAGCATCGGCCGTCACTGCTTCTGGAACCTCGACGTGTGTCAGGGGTTCAGGTTCAGGTACAGGGGAATTGAACCGACCAATCGGCGTCGAGATGGGAAATCCCCGCCTCAGTGCTGCATGAGGAGCTCTGCATGGCCAAGAAGATGCGTCCAAATGGAGAAGCGGTTTTTTCTCTCTATATGTATATACTACTACGTAACGCGTGAGCATAGGGTTACTTCTTCCCCCCCTTCTCATCTTCTCCCTCCCTCTTAACACCGCCTCCTCTTTTGATGGCTACAGAAACCCCGTTTACAGAATGCGGACTTTGCGGGGTTGAGCATCATCTCCGTGATAACGGACGGGAGGGGGAGTGGTCTCGAAGCGCCAATACGTACAAGTAGTAAGCTTCAACTTTCACCGTCTGGTTTTATCCTTTAGCTATGCCCCTAGAGCAAGGCGAAGAAGCGGTTGGTTGGTTCCGCGTCGAGCTTGGCGAAAACCAATGACACGAATCGTTTGGGAAACTGGGAAAAATGAGAAGATTCTCGCCCTGTATCTGGAATCTGGGGAAAAGTGAACGGGCAAGGACGGAATTTGCCGTTTTTTTATATTAATGCTGACTTTCAACGTGCCTTTGTGAAAATGGGACGTTAGAACGTTGCGGATGAAGTAGCCGAGGAGCCTTTACTGCCTAGCCTCCGATGAGCAAATACCTGGCTATGATAAAGGCGGAATCATAATTTGTAGCCGTTTCAAGAATTACGTTGATGACCGTTTCGCCCGTTCTGCCCGCCTCCCGACTCGATTTTGACCGCCCTCCTAAACGAGAAGAAGGGTACTCAAAGACTTTGAGGACGGAGAAGAGGACAATATGACCTGCACATTTTTAAGCATATGGTGGAAGGCCAATGCCGCCTACTGGAGCACCACACAGACTTCTCAGTTTATCGATGAGCATCTCAGATCAATCCCCGGGACGAGAGCTGGAGGGATGGGACCTGGCTGCCAGTAGAGCTCTGCAGGTGGCCATCTACGTCCAGAACCTAAGTATCAGCATACCCAAGACATCAAAAAACCAGACGTCATCGGTCACATGGCGATTGACTTTTCTTGAATGAGAGCATTCGGCCATCACCTAAAGAAAAGCAGAGTCATTGCAACGATAATTAATTATTGTCGTCGTCATCAACAGCATTACATAACAGAGCATGATATACAATATACTATACTATATACAAGCTTGTAAAATCATTATTTCTTTCTCTCTTCTCTTTTTCCGAATCCCGACGCAAGTGAATGCGTCGGGATTCGGAAAAAAAGAAAAGAAAAGGAAGCAAATAATAAGTTTACGCTTCAAGTTCTTTTCAGAGACTGTGTAATCTAGGTCTGCATCAGCAGGGTGTACCCGCTTCAGAGCTTGACTCTATGATATTGTCTTCATCACCAAAGAACCCCAGTCGCCTCCCAATCTCGGAGAAAAAGCGCGGTCATCCAGCGGAGGAAAGACTTCCCACGAAGCCCAGAGTTTAAAAAAAAAGTGCTAGATGAGCCATCGCTCCAATCCTCGATCAAGCGCGACCAGCTAGCGAAGCCACCCCTCTCGCCTCAAGAATAAGCCCCATCGAGTAACCAAGCCCTCGGAGAGGACGAGGCAATCGCATACCTATCAACCTCGACAACAAATCCTCAGCCGCTCACCACCACAGCCCACAAGCTCCAGCGTCCGCCCAGCCATCGAGAACCTCCAATCACAAGCCTCAGATTTCCCCAACTCGACAACCTTTGGCTCGGACTCATATCTTCATCCATAGAGGTCCAGAGGGTCACCAAGCAGGTACTGCGAGGGCAAGCAGAAGGAGAGAAAAGGCTCGATGTAGCGGCTGGGCAGGGCCGGTGAGCAAAGGGCAGGGCTTGGGCGGGTAGAGGTCAGCCGCTGTGCTTTTATGGCGGCGCGTTTCCGCGTGCTCGTAAATGAGTCGTCCGGGGACTTTCTCCCAAAGCTTTGAGGAAGTGAGACACCCCGAAGGAGTGTCTCTGTCTGTGAGCTTCGAATAGCGATTTGTTGAGCGAGAGGGGTGACTTGAGGGAGGGAAGGAAAAGGAAAAAAATCTTTTTTGGTGGATGCTCGGCAAGTTTTCTAGCACAAGAAAATTTGGTGGGGCACAGTCACGTGCAGTGCGTCTGGATTTTTAAGTTGCGGCTCACCCTGTAGCTTGCGGGAGAACGAGGAATTAAAAAAATCGAAGCCTATGTTGTCGTCGCCGTTAAGTTTAATCCGTCAGCATATAGTTCACTATAGAATAAATAAACCTTTCCGTAGACTAGCCATAATACATAATACATACATGCGTTGTGATCATTCTCAGCAAAATGTTTCACAGCCGGTTTTGCACGGTGTTGAATCTACCAAATTAGTGGATAAATCCCATAACTTCGATGAGACCAGCTCTCTAGTCCGGAGCCATTGTAGCCCATACGACATGATGGATAAAGAGTTTCGGCATGGCAAATTTACGACAAATCTAATACAAAGCGTGATATGGAAAAGGATAGGAACCATAGGCGTGCACATCCTCAACGCGCAACAGTAGCCCAAGGTGCACCATTGTTGGCAGAAACACCATGGAGAAAGCGGTACGACCACCTACCTCTACACAGCCCACTGCACAGCCTGAGCCTGGCGTCAAGGTGATCGCTCTTGAAGCCGACCAGCGAACCCCAGTTGGCGAAATACACAATAATCTTCTTCACCAATCCGCGGGCCCAGGATGAAGGACTCTTCCTTATTTCAACGACATTAAATGAGGCGAAGCTTCTTCCAGATCTTGCGAGCAGCAACGGCGCGATAACTTGGGGTCCTGACGTAACCAAGCTTGAGGACCAGTGGACACCATCGGATTGGCCTCGTGAGCAAGCCTAAAGAAGAAATATGGTACCAAAAAGCCGTTGGTGACAAACGGCGAGATTGTCACCTGTAACTTGGTTACAGTGAGACCATCAGGCCAGAGTGCCCCATGGTAAAGTCGTGCAGCTCTAATTGTACATACTGCAGCACTAGGGCGCTGCGCCGCCTTGCCAGCAGACATGATTACCTGCACAACTGCCCCAGCGTACGCATGCGCTTGTCTCAAGTTCAGCCGCACAGCACACCGCTAGAGGACATGACCATCGGCTGGCAGTGAAAGCGACCAGCGAGCCTGCCGGAAGCATCGAGCGCTCCTTTGCTGTGTCGCTTGGCATCTGATACAATGGTGGCTATGCTGTCCTAGAGAGATGTTGTACCATGTCACTGATTGGTCCAGTGCGTGGCATAATCATGACTTCTCACCCGTCGTTAAGCCATCTGCGGATGCTGGCTGTCTACAGTGGCTCTGGGACTGCACACTCTGTTGGGTTTAGGTGGAGGATCTTGTACAGCAGGAACCGATGCTTGATTGAGCAACGCAGCAGCTTTGCGAATGTAGTATGGCAGGAGCTAAAGCGCAGCTGCCAAATGTGCTCTTCTTACGGACATTTTTTCATCCCGTGACAACAATGAGGAGGAGCAAATGATCAATCGCTAAGTGCATTATTAGTGATAGGCAGAGAGGAGCTATTGCTCGTTGCCATATTTGAGTCGCGAAAGGGGTAGTTCCTTCCAATTGCACACAATACATCCGAAGGTCCTCGCAGCCGAAGGAAGCAGCCTCGAGCAGAATGCTTTCTCTGACAGCAGATTTGTGAACCCTTTGCTTACTTGCTCGTAAACAGATCATAGCCATCATTTTATGCACAATGTGCAGCCAATCATGGACGATTCCGTTCCTTGCCATCACCAATAGAGATGCATCTTTCCACTACCCGGTTCGATGCTCGAGTGTGCATACTCATTGGTTGTTCTTCTAGGGCGACCTGCAAGGCGACCTGCAAGGCGTCCTGCACGCCGATGTTGTCGTTACCATGCGTTTTCGGGCTTCTCTCTCTCTCTCTTTTTTTCTTTCTCTTTCCAAAAGCATAATGGCGATTCGTCAAAGATTCGTCAAAGATTCGTCAGTCGAAGTGCATCAGCTGAATATTGAATCATGTACACTGAACGTTATTTCTCTACCGACGAGTCGTCTATCGGTCCAAAACGACAAGCATCACCAAGCCTCGAAGACGTGTCGCAACCGTGGAAGAAGACATGCCTTCAACTTTTCGAGCTAGACGGGGATGATGATGCTCTGCCTATCTCGCGACTGGACTTCCCAGGGGAATACCAACAAATAGACGGGATAGACGAGTTGCCACAAGATGACTTCCCTATGGATCTGTGCGAGATAGCTAGGCCAGACGAGAGTGTGTCTACCGATGTCGAGTCGGTCGAGCCGCGGGACGCCCCAGTCAAGCACGACACGTGCCTTGGAGTAGTAAGTAGGCACACAGAAATTCATATTGAACAGGAACGGCTGATGTTTGAGAAATAATCCCAGATTGTGACGAAAGCGATATCATCATTCTTCCGAGACAAAAAGGATCAAGAACCAGCACCGGTCGATATGAAGCCGCTCGGCAACTCTGTAATGCTTCATATAGCAGATTCTCAAACATACGCTGGAATAAGCGATCAACCGGCTTTCGCACATCTCTTAGAAGAGGGCTTGGCTCAGCTCAAGGCGGTAATAAGCCCACTGGAGCAGATCAAAGCGAAAGTAGCAAGAACAAATTCTGTCGGATTCAAGACGCGATCTGAAGCCTCGCTTCGTGTCATCGTATACGGATCTAGGCTTAGGAGTTCGGAGATCGGGCAGGCGCTATCTAGCTCAGGTCTCTACTTACAACCTCCTTCTCGCGATGAGGTTGATATCAATACTGTGTACTTCAACCCACATTATCTCGTTCGCCCAGGCGTTGAAATGCCACTAGTGGAAGATTTATCACTTAATTCTGAAGAGCCCGTCTCGGCTTCTGCTTTAGATAAGAAAACTCATCGTCTAGTAATGAGTGTTTTCGATGGTGCTGGTAATCAAGGAATTCAGCCCACCACGAAACAAAGTCCCCGACTCCGATCTACTCTCAAGCAGTAAGTATTATCACTGTCTTAGGAAGAAGTGAATAATGACTTACGCTCATCAGGCATCAACTGACGGCCTTGGCTGTAATGAGTAGGAAAGAATGTCAGCAGTATGATAACAGCCAGCGTAATTCTCTCTGGGAAGTTGCCGAGCATCTAGAGGATCAAGTCACGTAAGTTTATTTGAGGTCTCTACTCTTTCCTGTCGAGAAGGGTTACTAATGTCCAACAAGCTATCGACATAAAATCACCCGACAGAGAACGAATAACCCGCAATCAGCCGCTGGAGGTATTCTCGCAGATGTAAGAGTTGCTATATATTATCCGATAGGTTCCCAAGCTGAAACAAACTCAGGAAATGGGGTTCGGAAAGACCTTGAGTATACTGTCTCTTCTTTGTTGGTCAAAGGACAACCCAATACCTGCGGAGACTCGATTACAGGACTGGAAGTTATCCGCTACATTGGTTGTGGCTCCCAAATCAAGTATATTTGCCCTTTTATTGTACTCCGAGGGTTATTAAAAACTAATCAAAGTAGCCATTGCAGGATGGGAGGATCAGATCAGACGGTATACTTCTTCGATCCATTATATTCGGCTGTGGTGTCTGACTCTAAAGCAGGCACATAACGCTAGGCCAGATTCACGTTGCCACATACTACGGCCATGATAGGAAGGCTCTTATGGAAGAAGATAGATGTTACGACATCATATTGACGACATACGAAACACTTAGGCGTGATTGGGACACAAAGGGGCCAAAGGGGCCCTTATACTCTACTGAATGGTTCCGAGTTGTGCTCGATGAAGGTCCGGTTCGGAATGATTCATCTCCTTTCCAATTGGCTAACTTTCTGTCCTAGCTCATCGCATCAGCAACAGAACGACTCAGATCTTTCGTGCAGCTTGCGAAATCAAATCACCGAGGCGCTGGTGTCTTACAGGTACCCCTATACGCAATACCCTCGACGATTACGGAGCCCTTCTGGCATTCATTCGCGAGATGCCGTTCGTTGAAAAGGCCAAATTCGAGCAATGGATATCTAGCCCATTGCGAAAAAATCACCACGATGGTCTTGCTAGACTTCGATTGCTTGTACAAGCGACGTGCCTACGGCGGACGAAGAGTTGCACGGGAAGCTCAGTCAATTTACCTAAGCGGCGCGACGAAGTTGAGCACATCGATATAAGCCCAGAAGACCGAGAGATATACACGTTCTTTGAAGCCAAGGCTGCGAGAATTGCTGCAGGGTTTGATGAGCCAGATACAATCGGGGTCCCATTAAAGTCGAAAGGTGGGATTAATATCTTGCCATTGATCAGCCTGCTTCGACTGATTTGCAACCATGGTGAAGACCTACTTCCACCTAGTGCTGTGAATGCATGGAGAGTAAAGAAGACCGGCTCCAGCAATGGCGAAGTTGGGTTCCTTGGGGGAGATTGCGCTTACTGTAATTGCTTCCTAGAACCAACCTGGATTGGAGTGGCCACCGCTGAGCTTCACTGCGGCCACTTTCTTTGTGAAGGCTGCTCATCGAACAGAGAGAGATCCGTTGATAAAGAAGAAAAAAAGGCGGAGGAGGATAATCGGTGCTCTATTTGCCAAGCGGAATTCCAAAAGCGGGTATCCTTGCAACGGTCAACTGTTGTACGCCCACCATCTTCTAAGATGGCAGCAATGATACAGAACCTCTACAAGGAGCAGAGATCCGATCAATCGAGTTCTCCGATGAACACCTCAAAAAGGTACGTGCGAAGAGTTTGGGCACAGAAACCCGAATTTTTTTTTTGACAAATCCAAGCGTGGTGTTTAGTTACTGGACGAAGATGCTAGATATTATCCAGAACACCCTTCAACACGAGGGCTTTTCTTGTGCAAGAATCGACGGCAAAAGCTCCCTTCAACAAAGAAGTCAAGCGTTGAAGAAGTTCAATGAAGATACGACCTGCACAGTGATGCTCGCAACCATGGGTAGTGCGGGGGAGGGGTGAGTTTTTGGCATCATATGCATCATCAACTTTCGCCAAGCGTTCGACAAGACTAATGTGGAAACACGAACTCAGTATTGACTTCACATCGGCAAGATTTGTACACATCATGGAACCTCAGTGGAATCCCGCAACAGAGGAACAGGCAATCGCTCGCGTACATCGTATTGGCCAGCAACACGATGTTACCGCCACCCGCTATGTTGCTTCGCGCTCCATTGAAGAGGTACAAGCTCGTCGGCTTGGTCTAAGCATGACCAATTAGGGGAGAAAGTTCAAGCTTAGAGAATGCTAACATGTCAAGTAGTACGTCCAATATATTCAACGTGCAAAGCTGGAGCTTATTCGGGACACTTGGGACTCGAAGGGCAGGTCGTTAGAAATGAAAGACGAGACTTTGGCTGTAAGCTCAGAAACGTGATAAAAGGTCCATACTGATAGCAATTTAGAAATTGAGGGCTTTCCTTAATCCGAAAGCAGGATGTTAAAGATGTGCTGGAGACAGTAGAACGGAAGGGAAGTTAATAGAGAATTGACAAATGGTTCAAGAAAGAAGCAACCACATTATGAGCCGGTGACTATACGTCAGTGTTACTCAAATGCCATGTTTACACTTAATTTCCTGTGGTCCTCCTCACCAACTCATCCCAGGACACCCCGAGCCAGTTGGAGATCTTTAACACACCTACTTCATCCTCAATTCTCTTTCTCTTCACCCTGTGGTCCGTATCCTTAAACTTTGCCTTGGGATCTGCCCCTTGCTGTAGAAGATATTCCATGAATATTGCTGCTTGTTCGGTGTTACGCCTGGCGGCGTGATGTAGAGGGGTGAGCGCACCTTCATGAGCTCGGCCGTCCACTCGGCAACCGTTTTGGATAAGATGATGCGCTAGTTTAATAGAGCAAGTCTTGAGTGCAAGCTCCTTGAGTGGCCATCTATTCCAGCGCCGACCCTGTGTCTTCAATTCATCCAAGGCTTGAAAATCTTCCCACATGTGTATCAAACGCTCTTCCCGAATTGGGATGTTCTCTGTGGCTGCGAAGACAGCTTCGTGAAAGAGTTTCCGGCATAGAACCCGCTTCATGTGCGTTGACCTAGAGAGTTCGGGAATCGATGGTTGCCATATCTTGTACAGCTCCACCGACTCAGCCTGAATGAGAGCGCAGAGGAAGGATTCGGAGACATAAGATTTATCCTCGTGCGTTGGGTATCTGCCATTTTGAATGTTCTCCATAAATGATCTTGCCAGGGTAATATTGCCACTCTGGATGATCTTGGCGCAAAATTCCGCCATCACATTAGCGCTCCAAAAGTCATCCAAATCATCCACAGGGAGCATGGGTAATACACTTGTACAAAACAACTCTATAGCGGAGGTTGTTGCTCTCGATAGCATCAGGTATGCGAACTCCCGCTGCCCTGTACCGCCCATCAACAGCATGTGTTCCCGAACTGTCACGGCAACTTGGCTATCTTTGGTCTCCAGTAGATCAAGTAGTAGGGTGGGAAGCGTATCGTGGCTGACATTTATCGGCTGATTCCCCTCACAGTCTTCTGACGATTTATCTGACGACTTGTGGCTGCTTTGCAAGTGGTAGTCGCGCAGTGTACTCGAAATGAACCCGATTGTTTCATAATGGCAACCGGGCATATCACATTTCCATGGCTTCTCGTGATTTTTCTCATGAGCTGTCCGGGCAGATGTGCTTGCGAACCCGCGGCGGTGAAGATGACAGTTCAAGAAGGAACATTTGAACACATTGCATCCATAATGAGAATCAAGTATCTCCTTGGTCTTGGGCGAACTTTCCGAGATGTACTCAAGCCTTTCTCGTAGTTTGGCTGACGTCTTTGAGATCGTCAAGGGGTCAAGATGAAGCCATCGAGTAGCTACTCAATAATCAATAACAAATCCCAAATTTTGAGGCGAGGCCATACTTACTATCCTTGAGGTTGAAGTCTGCATCAGATACCACTTTCTGAAAGTCGGAGGCCTGGTTGAGAAACTCTGCCAAGTCCTCCGATAGTTTTTCTAGCGAAATCGGCATTCCCTGTGATGTCTCCGTCGCTTCAGGCGGCTGAAAGTCTCCGCTATATCGCATGCTCCGGAGACGTCTCAAGTTATTAACTAGACTGTCTGATAGTCGACCCTCAGTCAGCGAAGCCATATGTTCTTTAACCAGGTCCAGCCAGAATGCAGAGGAGAAGTAATGCAGCTTGTAGTCTCCGCCAAGAATTAGTTCTTCAGTTTCTTCCTCGGAAAGATTCTGATCGTAATGTTTCTGGCAGAGGTTAATGATGCAGCAATTTGCCAGATTCAAGGTCATATCTGTAAAAGAAATGAAGCCGGCAACCTTTGGACTGAAGATGTATCTGAAAACTGTCAAATTCGCGCACCATCTCAGAGTTTCAAATAAACCTACTCCTTGACCGTAAAGTGAACAAATTGCACATAATCATCTACTACCTCCACTATGGGACCACAGATACTGATGACATCAATCCGAGAGTTTACTCGGGCTGCCCGGTCCATATAATGTGGACTAACGATCAAGGCTTGTTCCAGCTCATAGCGAGTCATTGGCGAAGGAGCACAGCCGACGTAGCCCAAAATCTTACGAGCTTTGTTCTGCAAAGGTTGATTGGCTGTATTGATACGTTCCAGAATCCTCTGGTATCTTTCGTTTATCAGACTATATCCCCAATGGATCTATGGGAATCACTTACGCATCATCTAGTGTTTCTGGGAGGCTTTCAAACTGGTCGCGGATCTCTTCCATGCTGTCCATAAACTCGATGAAGCCAAAAAATACTTTGACATATAGGAACATGCCTCAAAAGAGTTGTTAGTCCTCTTATCCTTTCAATTTAACAACGGGCTACTTGGACACTTGAATCCTCCCAAGTAGATACAACAACATACCTTTTGCGCGAGATGCTAGTGGCGTAAAAAACTTTTGAAGTTCCTGCCGAAACTCTTCTGTGAAGCACCGTTCTTCTATCCAAGTAGTCAAACGGTGTTTGACGTATAACTCGATACTCTCCATGTTGTTGTGGTCCACTTGAATTTCTGTCACCTTTGCCTTTCTCAAAGAAAGGTTGATATCGGCCTCGATGCGGCTGCTTAGCAAAATCCGACAGTGCTGGCATTCATTTCCTAGACTCAGGAGCCCTTTGAGAAGCCTCGAGCGTTCTATTGTATCAATCTCGTCAAGACCATCAATGACAACATATACCTTGCCAGCGCAGTTGAGCAATGACTGAAGCAATGCAGTTGCAATCTCAAGGTTGTTCTTGAGGTTTGGGGTGGTAGGGTCGTCGAGCGCTGCCATAAGATCAATGGACTGCGAAGCGAGTTGGAATATGAGAGAATTCATGATAGAAAGTGCCGATACACTGCTATCCTTGTAGGTTAGGAATGCGAAGATGGTGTAATAGCCGAGCGATTTCAACTCCCTTATCACGATACTGGTAAGAAATGTTTTACCTGAGTATTCTCGTTAGTCAATATTTGCTTCAGACTGATTCCTCCTTACCAGCTCCCGGAATTCCTTTCAGCCATAGAATTCGCGATGTGCCCTTGGATACATCCGTCCAGTCCTTGAATGACTTATTGTGGAGCAGCCATTTACCGGTCCCAGGGCAGATGGTGCCGTGAAAGCGATCAAGATCTTTATCATAGTCTTTCGGCGAGACATGGGTACGAAGGTTGGAATATTTTTGCCTGATGAAGTTCTCTTCGGCAAGGGCTAGGTGTCTGAGATCTCGTTCCCTGGTCTCATGAGCCTCTTGGATCTCTCTCAGCTGCACTTCGCTGCGCATTAGCATGCGGTGACGTGATATTTGCTCCTTTACCGCGTTAATCTTCTCTCGGCGGGACGGCCAAAGCGACTGGAATACGAGCTTGAACCCTATTGTGATTTTAGCTCTCTGTGATTCAAAAGAGAACGGAGGGCATATACGTGGTAGACTGAAGAAATTGATCGCGATGGCATAAAATGTGAGTATATCATCGAAAAATAGTAGCAATAGCTTTTGAAAGCGGGCATTGTCTTTGAATATGGTTGAAAGTTCACAAAATTCGGGGAGGGCCAATCCAATCTCCGCTAGAGTATCGACGATGGCGTCAAAAGACTGCTTCAAAGCATTTGCCCATTGCAAGAGCAGCTTGATCGGGCCCCAAATAAGTGCCAAGATGTCAGGCTTAATCTGCACAAAAACCTCTACGGCACTGCTGTACTCCTGGAGTCGGTTCAGAAACGGTCCGATCTTGGCCAAATGTCGAAGATGGCCGGACTTGGCTTGTTCTTCCTGTAATTTATCAGTTGCATCGTAGACTTGGTTAATGTTGGTTATTTGGCGGATTTTTTCATAGACGGTAGGATCTTTGAGGTCCGTCTTGAACTTTTGGATTGCGGTCTCCAGAGCCTGTTGAACGGAAGGACACGGAGCGCTCATGTCGGTTGGTGGTGAGATCACATGGGAAGAATCGAGGAGTTGTAAGTGGCAAAGGCGTGATTTTATGCAGCGGTGGTATGAAACTTCTGGCACAACATGCTCTCGAATGTATGCGCAACTTTGCAGTTCAGCACGTTTCTTATTATCGTCTATGGAAAGTGAGGGGAACTTGGGAGGCGCAGCCTGATTTCTGCCCAAGAGTGCAATTCAGCCTTGAGAATGCCTTTTGAGCAGGGTAGGCGCGATGGAGGTTCAGCTCATGCACTTTGGCTGCACCTCCCGGCAGTAGGTCGACTGGTGGTGGCTCTGATTGGCCGGTGAGGCAGAGCTCTAAGCGCATTCCCCACCAGGGCCGACGCACCTCGAACTCTCTAGGCACGAAGGCACGAAGGCACGGTAATAGGTTACAACAGCTCAGCCTAACGCGACGACCGACCAACCTCAACCATACGACATTGAAAATAGCCCACAACTTTGACGCCCGCGCGTGACTCAGGCGATTACAGTTTGAATCTGATCCTTTATATACATCACATAAAAGTGACAGTGCCCTCGGGACCGTCAATTGCGGAAGGGAGCTGGCTTTGGGACCTGCAAGCCTGCACCGACCACCAGATTCCTAGCCATTTCTCGTGGGCTTCAGTTGGAGGAAAAAAAAAAAAGGAAAAAACCTTCCACCACAACAACGCGCACAACCTTGACCGGCAGCGAGAATGTCTGGTCTCTTCGGCAGCGCGTCGAGCTCGACGGCGGGGTCGACCGCCATGGGCGACCTCAAGGGCGATGTTGCTCTCACTGATCCTCCCACCGACAGCATCTCGGACCTCGCCTTTTCGCCAGCCCCGAACACGCCCGACTTCCTCGCCGTATCGAGCTGGGACAACAAGGTTCGCATTTACGAAATTGCCCAAAATGGCCAGAGCCAAGGGCGTCATCAGTACCAGCATGATCAGCCCGTGCTGAACGTCGACTTTTCAAAAGTAAGGCATTGATCGGCATGGCATTTTGGATACGGAAGCTAACGAAAAGGAAACAGGACGGGACAAAGGTCGTCTCAGCTGGTGCTGACAAGAATGTCAAGGTCTGCGACCTAGGCTCACAGCAGGATATCGTCATTGGCACACACGATCAACCCGTACGAACAGTCCGGTTTTTCGAATCGAACGGCAGCCCCATGGTGGTCTCCGGCTCGTGGGACAAGACGGTCAAATACTGGGATATGCGTCAGCAAGGGCCTGCCGCTTCAGTTACCTGTCAGGACCGAGTCTACACGATGGACGTCAAGGGCGACCTGTGTGTCATTGGTACGGCCGACAAGTACATCAACGTCATCAACCTCAAGAATCCTACGACCTTTTACAAGACGATGCAAAGTCCTCTCAAGTGGCAAACTAGGGTAGTCAGTTGCTTCACTGACTCTGCCGGGTTTGCCATTGGTAGCATCGAGGGCCGCTGCGCGATTCAGTATGTTGAGGAGAAGGATTCTACGTAAGACCAACCCTCAGTCTTGTTCAAGTTCGATTGCTAACAAAGGATCTAGGAGCAACTTCTCGTTCAAGTGCCATCGCGAGACAACCGGTGGCAACACCAACGTTTATGCACTCAACGCCATCAGCTTCCACCCCGTCCACGGCACCTTCAGCACAGCTGGCTCGGACGGAACGTTCCACTTCTGGGACAAGGACGCCAAGCATCGTCTCAAGGGGTACCCCAACGTAGGTGGTAGCATCACCGCGACCACCTTCAACAAGACGGGCAGCATCTTTGCATACGCCGTCAGCTACGACTGGAGCAAGGGCTTCCAGCACAATACCCAGCAGTACCCAACCAAGGTCATGCTGCACCCCGTTAACGCCGATGAGTGCAAGCCGAGACCTTCAATGAAGAAGCGATAGAGTGCGAGGCCAAGGAGCGTCTAGGTAGCTTGAGTTGGGTAAAGAGAAAAAGGGAAGAAGGGGGAGAGGGGAGTTAATACGAAGATTGAGCAGGACATCTTAGGGATCCATTTGTGTCAGTTATGCAAACAGGAGTCAATGATTACAAACGTGGTTCTTTTTTTTCACCATGGACAGACGTAAAATGAATTGTTGATGGGACATTTCGGATAAGAGACTGATGATAGTGAGATAGGGTTGAGCTTGGCTATGTGCCGCAGATTGTCATTAAATATGTATGTAGAAATAGCCAGATTAAAACACTATTTTTTTCAAATTTCAGTACCGCTTCCTTGAATCCGTCTCGCGGTCGCTAGTCCCATGATGTTTTTTCCCACTCCATGCAGGAGAAAAAAAAAAGAATAAAAAGCAAAAGCTGGAAACAAAAAGAAAAAACTGTCTTTTCGCCTGCCAATGAACACCAAGTCCCACCACCACCTAATTTAGGTTTATCCTTTCGTCATAACGTAATTTGTGTCTCCAGGACATTTGATATTATACAGAATTTCCTTTAGGCCTTCTTCCCGGCAGCGCCCATGACATCCTCAACCATGCCCTTCCAGATATCAGAGAGCATGCCGCCCTCGTGAGCCTCAGACCCCCTGACCGCGGAGCCGGACTCGTGGGCGAAGCTGAGGGAGATGCTGTCCAGGCCCTGGACCTGGCTCAGCGGGGTGCTGGAAAGGACATTGTCAGGGTTGACGGCCACGATGGTGGCGGCAGGGAAGTCAGGGTTGGTGGCAGAGGACTCTGACTCGAGTGGGTTGTGGTGAAGAAAGTTGTCCGGGAGGATGGGGACGCGAGGACCCGAGGGGGCGGCGGAGGGAGCAGAGAAGAGGGCGTCCAGGGAGGGAAGGACGGCGGCGTCGAGGCCGTAGGCTGGGGTTGAGGTGGTTGTTGCGGCCGTGGTGAAGGTTTGCATCAGGGGCTTGGAGCGGTTGGCCAGAGAAGGTTGGGGGGTAGGACGGTGGGCTGTGGTGAGGCCGCGGGAGCTCTATCAATGCTTGTTAGTCACTGGTCTTCCAACAACAAAAGAAAGGGGGGAGAGGGATTGGAAAACGTACGTCTGTTTGCTCAGGGGCGCGGCGGTTGCGGAGGAGCTCCGCGTACTTGGGCATCAAGATGGCGCCAGCATTGTGGGAAGACGTCTCGAGACGAGAGGCAGTGTGGACGGCAGAGTTGAGCGAGCGAGAGAGCTTTGCAATGGGAGCGGTGACGCGAGACATGGCTTGTTGTAGAAGTTGTGTATAAACAGTTTCTTGTCAAGTTTAATGTGCGATTGGCGATGGAATTGGGACGAATGTAGAGGAAAGATTGGGTGTTCAAAGATTCGATGGTGAAGATGAGAGGAAGATGGGCAATGTAATGTAAGTAGTTGTAGTCGTAACCGGATGAGAGGAGGGGGTGGGAGGAATGGAAGCTTATATCGGACACCGAATCGAGCTACAACACGGAGGTATGGGAGGTGCCATGTTGGGTGTACATGTACGGAGTACCTCTTCGTAACATGTATGTTTAGGTGGTGGAGGGATCCATAGACCGGTGTAGATACTCCGTACACAGCCCAGCTTCTGCAACAAGGCGAATGGCCTTTTACCAGATGGCTAGCTGCATCCAGTATCCGAAAGAAAATGGGGCGATCCGATAACGATTGGAGAAGAAGGAAAAGGAAGAAAACGATAGAATATCAATACCGAATCCCGAACATGGGAATGCAAAAGGGAAAAAAAGAAAAAAAAAGCTGTTGAGGGAGCTTCTGTCTCGGACCATTACGCACTGACCGACGTCGGGATTGGGAGAAAAGGCACCTTTGTTTCTTCCTGGTACGGAGTACAGAGTACTCCGTACATGGACAGCTGTACCGAGTACGGTGTACCTGGATGTAGAGAGCTATCATGCAGCTCAGACGGGCGGCGCTTCAAGGGTTCGGGGTGTCCCGGCTAGTGGGGGCTAAGGGAGCTGGTAGCTGGTAGCTGGGGGGAAAGCTTGGGCCACTTGTGGCAGAGCCGGTGTCCCTGGTTAACTGACAGAGGGAGCAGCAAGCAGCAGAGGGCAACACTACTACCATCACCATTCCTCACAACATCATCATCACCACCACCCTCATCAATATCATCACAAACTGCAAGTCTGCAGGACCGAGGAGAATTCCCGAGTTCCATTCGGCCGACAGAGAGAACGGTTCCTTTCGCCCGAGCAGATCACGAGAGGGGGAAGCTTCTTTGCTCCACAACGCATGCAACCACACATAGTATTTTACTGCGTCAAGAAATCACATATATAAAGGAAGCGTTGTTGCTCCTCCCTGACCAGACACAAGACAACGCAGCCTTTTCCTTGTAACAAAATACACACCTTCTTCCTTCCCGTCCTAGAACCACACCCTTCCAACATCTCGATTACTACTACCTCTATTATTGCAATTACTTCTAACCTCTTATTATATTTTATAATAAATGGTGATAATCTCATACTTATAATACGGGTCTTGGTAATCGGGATATTGGAAGAGCGTGCTTCTGGGTCGGGGAAGAAGGCGGCTCAAGCCGTCCGTCCCATTGCGAAACTTTCCCTGTGCTAAATATACATACTTTTCGGAAGCTGCGCCCTCGAGAACCATCGTTGTCTGTAGGACACATAAAGCCCGTGACTCGTATTGTCACATAAAGTTGGAGGCCCTTTTTTTTTCTTATTATTTTTTCCCCCCTAAATTCAAGTTGCTGATAAAAAGGTGTCAGCAGGTACAATTTCTACTTGTACATGTCTTACCGCCTTTGCGAGAGAGGAAAGAGAATCAGGGGAAAACGGGTTCGCTTCAACTGGGAAAAAAGCGGTTTGGGGCGAGTGGAGGAAAGACGGCGGCGGCGCGGAAATCCATTCAACAAAAATCTAGACCAGGGGGAGTCACATAACTCAACGGTGTTTGTTCAGCGCAGCGCCGCCGGGTTAGCGGGGGGACAGCGACCGCCTTTGCAAGTACAATATACATGTACCTTTTTCCACCTAAAAACCACTAATCTTGCCAACGACAAAAGTTGGTGTTGCTGACCATACCTGCAGCTGTTTAGGCTGACCTGGACATCTCCGGTGCCGGCGGGTCCCTTTTTGTCCCAGTCTCTCACCTCTCAGATGTATGTGTCCTTGTACCTCAGTACCTCACCGGGATTCATCAGTTTCCCCCTTTCTGGAGTTTTCCATCGAGGTGCGCGCCGCCACCAGTGGAACGGGCGGGCCGTAAGCTAAACTCTAGATACTTGTAACCCTTCCTGGGCGGCGGGATTGGCGAAATGTCCTTATTCCGGATTCCCATTCGAAAGTACAATATGCTGGTTTGTCGTGCGTGTTGTTGTCTCAGCTCTATCTCAACAAAAGAGTTGACGCGCGCATACGGCGGGGAGATGGGGTAGAGGGAGGGGAGGGGAGAAATCCAGAGCTGCAAAGGTGGTTGAACCACTACGGCAAACATGGCACGCTCGTCCTTCTGCGAAATCGCTGCTGCTGGTGATGCGCAGGTCATCACACACATCTACTGCAGCGCTTGCATCGCCAAACACGGGATTGGCTGCTCCTTGAAAACTTATTACCCAGCGGCATGTACTTGTAGCTCAGGTCAATGCGATCGTATGTACTTGTACTTGTCCGCGCATACAGTACAATGTACTTGCATATCATCTACAACTAGTGGTGACCGCTCTTTGATCAAAGGACAATATCGAAAGAAAACTCTCATCGACGGATCACTCCGCCTCTTGCGGGATCAACAGAACCTTCTTTTTTTTTTTTTTCCTTGCTTCCATCGCGAATGCACGTAATCGCAGGCAGAAGCATTTAAGCGAGATAAAGAAAAGACGGAACATTCCCTATGTTGGGGATGATGCGCGCCTAAAGCTGATATCGGGCGGAACCTTTTTGGATTCCCGATCTCGCCATCGCTAATCGTTGCGTGAGCCGCTCTCTCGTTTATCTACTTATGTAAGCGGCTTCGCGGAATCGCCCTTTGCCTTTCAAGGTTGTTTCCACTACCTCTCCCTCTCTGCTTGAAGTTTCAAATTTGTTTGATTGATCGCATTGTAGCTGGTTTCGAGATGGATGACGGTGTGCGACGGCCGTATGCCAGGTACCTCGCGGTGATTCATCTCGAGATGTAACATCAGGGTTCCTGCGACGCTCCCTCTTTGCGGCAGATGAAGCTTCATCTGCATGTCATCCAACAAGACGTGCTTTTCACAAAATTGGTTTCTTGACAATACGCATCATATTGATAAAGCCAATCATCATGGCAATTGATGCCAATAGAACGCATAATCTGCCGTATAGTAATAGCCAAATCACGAAAAAAATCGAAGCTTTGTGCAATCCAGTAAACCGAACAGACTAGGGACAATTGTCATAGGGAAAGGGAAAAAGAAGAAAGAAAACAAAGAATACATAACCCATATTCGGATCCTCATCACCGCGCGTCGTCTGCTGCGAGTGATGGCAGTCGGGTCGTCGTCCAATTGCCCAATCACACGAGAGAGCCAAGATTCTCATCACCAAATATCAAATGGCGTCATGACTTGTTCAGTACTCCGTAGAGAGAGAGAGAAAGCCCCGCAATCAAAACGTCGTGAATTTCCCATTATTAAAAACCGTTTTACCGCGACGTTGTTTATTTAACCCGCCGCAATAAGAAAAAAAAAAAGAATAAGAGAGAAATGAAAAAAACGTCAGATTTAAGAAATTAAACCTAGCTTTTGACACCTGTCAGAATCACCAAAAATTGTCTGGTGCCCGACTTTAGCTGTAGATGCGCGTTCTTTAACTTGCCCCTCCTGCCCCTCCTGCCCTCCATCTGTCTGAGCTACTCTTATGCCGCGAAATCGGATTTAATTAGTAATCGTAAGTTTTCAATTCAATAGACCTTGACCGTAAGTGAGCGCGGCATCAGCTCATTGCGACTGTTTATGAGTTGGACTTGATGTGAAACAAGACTAACCTCACAAACTCGACCTCTTGCCCTCCGGCTCTCTTCACAACTCTTTCAAAATCTTCCCTCTCTCCCGGATACGAACACATCATATCAAACGGGGTTCAACAACCGTTCAAAGATCTACATCACGATGGGTACAACAACCCGAGCAGTAAACTCAGACAAAGGTAAAGAAAAATAAAGAAACAATTCAAAGAAAAAAACATCCTTTTCCCAAAATTCAAACCAAAGTTCAAAATTTTGACATAAAAGGGGGGGTGGTCACAAAAACCTTTTCCCCGCAACTTCTACAGTCTGGGCAAGCCTCATAACAAACACGTCGTACCTCACCGGCCTCCTCACCCTCGCCTACTCGCTCGGCCGCGCAGGCTCAAGGTACCCCCTCGTGGCCCTCCACACGGACGCCTTCCCGGCCGCGGGCATCGCGGCGCTCGAAGCGCGGGGGATCCCCCACCAGCGCGTCGCCCGCCTCGCGCCCTCAAAGGGCGGCAACGACTTCCACGAGGACCCTCGGTTCGTGGACACGTGGAGCAAGCTGGCTGCGTTTTCGGTGACCGAGTACGCGCGCGTCGTGCTGCTTGATAGCGATATGCTCGTGCTGCGTAACATGGATGAGCTGATGGACCTCGAGCTGGACGACACTACTGACGCAAAGGAGCAGCAGGAGGAGGGGAAGGAGGGTAAGAAGGAGGAAAAGGAGAGGGAAGAGGGGGAAAAGAAGGAGAAGAAGGAAGAGGGCAAGAGAGTATTCGCAGCAAGCCCTGCCTGCGCCTGCAACCCCCTCCACAAACCACACTACCCCAAAACCTGGATCCCCCAAAACTGCGCCTACACAACCCAACACTCCCAACCCACCGCCGCCCAAACCACCCCCCCAACCGTAACCACCACCACCAAAGGTGACCTAAACAGCGGCCTCCTCGTCATCAACCCCTCCCTCAAACTCTACGCGCAGATCCTCTCCCGCATGGAACAAGACGACGTCGCCTCCATGACCTTTCCCGACCAGGAGCTCCTGGCGGACCTCTACAGGGGCAGGTGGGTGCCGCTGCCCTACACTTACAACGCGCTCAAGACGCTGAGGTGGGAGGGCGTGCACGACCGCATATGGAGGGACGAGGAGGTGAGGAACGTGCACTACATTCTCAGCCCGAAGCCGTGGGACGAGGTCGGCGACGACGGCGTATGGACGGGGACGGACGAGAGTCATAGGTGGTGGGTTGACGTGGATAGGGAGAGGAGGGAAAGTGAGAGGGAAGCGGGGGTGCCGGAGGATGAGTTTAATGTGCTACGGTAGTACATAACTTGAAAAAAAAAGACAAAAAAAGAGTTATGCGTGACGCCGTGAGCAGGTTCTCACGTGGCTAACACACTCCCCCTCATCCATGCAGGCATGCAGGCTCATTTGAAGTTTCGTTGATGCATTCATCGTAGCCGCTAGGCTTATTGAAAACAATCTAGTTTGCATATGTAGGTATCTTTCAAACTCCTGCAGTAATATCGAAATCGAAAATCCCCCTCCCCGATAAAAGCCCGATTGAAAAGTGACAGCATGTGAGAGGAAAATAAAACAAAAAGACTACTGTGAGAAAATCTAGGCTTTGCCTCCCATATGCCAATCATCAAAAGAGAGAAATTAAATCCGACTCCGGGGTTTGTTGCTATGCTGAAAGACGGAAAGATGTAAACGCCAGTCTATGATTGCTGTACTGCAGCTCCTCGTATATTGGATGGTATGGGGTGGTTACGTGATCCATAGGCGTAGACGGGCGGGTGTGTGTTTAATGTTTCTTGTATTTCTGCAAGCAATGTTAGCAAATTCGGCCCTGTAGGCTCACTACTAGTACTCACCTCGTCGATGCGCCTTTGGTGATGAGGATCGATCTGGTTTGTTGCACCCATAAGAGTCTGCCCGATGGCTTTCGACACGCCCATGACGGGGCGGAACACAATTGTCGGTGTGCGCTTCCATACCGCCTTGGCAGCACCTGCTGGGCCCTCGCTTTGAGACACTTCCCCGGGTATGGCAATGATAGCGTCGCGGGCCATGTTTATATCTCGAGCGAGTGAGCGATAGCCCCCTCGGACACCATGGATAAGTGTCTTGGGCTGATCGGCATATAGAGAAATCTGCCGCCTCTCCTCCTCCGCATCTGATCCATCCTCAGCCCAGCCGCTGTCTGCATGTTGCTGACTGTCACCAAGCATGCCTTCAGCCCCCTGGAGAGCATACTGCGTGCCGACTGCGAGCTTGGTACCCAGCTTGATCAGCTCCGTGCCGGTAGTCTTTGCAAATGAAGTAGCGCCCTTTTGGATGCTGCGAACAAGGCGACCATCCTTTTGATACTCCTTTACTGGGATTTCAATCAAATCCTTGAAGCCGCTGCCGATGGTGGCCAGCGACCGAACCGGTGCCAATCCGGCAATGACCCCAGGAAGCTGGTTCTGCTTGACGTCCGGTGTCCAGATATCGTTGAGCGTCTGCCCAACTCTGTCGAAACCAGAGATGCCGTACAGGAGGGCGTGTCTCAAGACCATGTTGGACCCTTCGAGGATGACAAAATTTTTAAACTCGGCAAAGCGCCCTGAGCGAAGACCTGCGTAGTCTACGTGCTTGGGCTTGTAATCTAGCTTGAGGGGGATATTAAACACCTCTGCTCTTTGGATAAAAGGAATGTCGCTTTCCGAAGCATGGACGGGAACAGCGTCATCTTTGAACTCGAAGAACCTGGTAATGAAATCCAGGGCGTCTTGGTCAACGTGAAGCCTGACAGGAAGGATCGAGATCCTCATTACAACCTCCGAGGCAGGCATCTCGACAACAGGCTTCACGTTGAGAATTTCAGCATGGACCATGACCGAGTCCAATGCTCTTTCGCCAGCGTCCTGGTCGTAAGTGGCAAACTTCTTCCAAGTCGAGGTTGGTATGTCATCAAAGATGTCCAGGTTTTTAATCCGAACATCAATGCTGCTCTGTGTCTCGGCGCCCTCATCCGGGTACACGACCACGTCTGCGCTAATACCGGAGAGCTCAAAGGTGATTTTGTGGTGCTTACTTCTGCCGAGCTTGGGTCGCTTTCCGCGAGAGGAGTAAGGCCTAACGGTCCGGCTAGAGGCTCCGGTGTGTGTCGTGGTGGCAATAGACTCCGTTTCCGTTGCGTTGTCGTTCAACTGCTGGTTGATAGCCCGCGCAAGGTCATTAGCTTCGCCTTGAGCAGGAATGCCAATGTAGATGGAGTTGAACAGGAAGTCTCCGATGGCCTCTTCGCCTTCAATCTCCTCCTCATACATGTTTCGTCCCTGGCGTTTGTTTCTGTGCTCGGCAGCGCGATCCTCGATATCTTGCACAGCCTTGGTGATGACGTCTCTAGTATGTACCCAGTCATAACCATCGAAGAGATGCCAGATGAAGTGAACATTCCTTACCCGCACCTTTACTGGGCTGCGGTCGACGAGATCCCTAGGAGCACCGTCATAGGACCTTTTCAATGAGTTCCATAATTTGGCGGTCTTGTGGATACCGGACTCATGGGTGAAGAAATCGTCATGAACCGATAGGTCACCAGGTGACTCAGAGTCTTCCGCTTGCGAGGTTGCTTGTGATGGGTCAATCACAACCTCGTCCGCAGTTTCAGACACATGCGTGTCGAGAGACAGCCCTGAAGACTTCATGGCGTCAAACATTTCCTCTCCAAGCTGCGAAGACTCCTCAAAATGCGTCCTGTCGAATCGTAACAACGTAGAGTCATCAGGCAAAGAGTCAATGTCCGATGCACTGCCCTCCACCTCCTTGGCGTTTGCGAAAACGTGATCAAAGTCGAACTCTCCTTCTGCTGGCCCAAAGGCCTCGGCCGAGATGGAAGCCAGCAGATCATCGACCGGCATGACCTCAGTTCTGAACTGTGGTTCCTTGTTAGGAGGCGTAGGAGGCTTGAGGGCGTTGACCAGCGTGATGAGCGTCTGCGTAGAATCGGCGCAGGTTTCCATGACAAAGAGATCATCTTTGAAGTCCACCTCTATTTGCTTCTCTTCGTTGGCACCAGGCAACACTTGGACGTCGAGTTTGGCTGACGAGATGAAGCAGACGTCGACGAAACCCTGCGCGCACAAGTCGGCAACTTGCTTGGAAGTAGATGCCGATCTACGATGGCCTCGAGCATTAGGGCTTTGCTCTGATGCAATTTCGACATTGTCAATCAGCAATACCGATGCCTTGTGAATATCCAAAACAGCACTGGTCTTTACATCCTGAGGTAAGACAACCTCTAGATGCGCATCTGTCAAGGCTACAACCATCTTTGAAGGGATATTCAGCGGATTTAGCCCAAGAAGACAATCGCGAAAAACGACATCCAATGTCATAGGTTTTGCCTGTTTATCCGATACAGGCTCAATCGGCGGAGGTCGCGCTAGAGCTGCTTGAGCTTGATCGCCTAGGTTTGCAACTGAAGCTGCCAGGCCCGCCTCGAATTCCTGAGGTGTCGCGTCTTCAGCGAGGCCAAGCAGGTCCATGATGAACGGGACCCGGTACTCTACCGACACATTGTGTAGCCTCAACTTGATCACTGGCTCAATTTCATCTCCAATCATTCGAGCCATAACGACCGGACCTCTTGTAGGCATATCCGGGGAAGTTTCTGCTGCAGAGCTTACGAGCTCCTGAGTCTCATTTCGCTTGACAGAAATCCCGTGGGCAGCAACTGCAACGAGTGAGGGTACTGGTACATGGCCAACTTCAAACTGTTCCAGCTGGGCATGGAAACGTCCTAGCTGCCCGCCGAAATCAACATTGACGTTGAGTCTTCCGATTTTAGACAATGTAAGAATGCCAGGTCGATCATCTTCAGGGAGATATTTGGCGACCGTAGCCAGCTTCGCAACTTCATCACCAAGCTGTGGTAGGATGGAAAGCGTGGCAAGGTTCCGCAAGCGAACGTTGACACCATCGACCGTGACCCTCAAAACTGCACCCTTTCTTCTTTGTCGTAGAAGAGTGTCAACCATGATTTCGTCTTGGGCCTTTTTATCATATTTAAGCTTGGACGGAAGAATAAGTTCGAGCAGCTTGTCGAGATCGGCCTCCTTTGGAGCCGTGAGATATTCCAAGCGGACGCCGCTGACTTCGGTGGTGATTGGTGGATCAGCCAGTGAGTTGTTCAGGAATGGTCCAGATACGCGCAAAACACCAAACGCAATGCCAATTCCCTCATCTCGGCTTACAACCTTTATGGCACTAGTTTCGGCTGAGACGCTGCAGTCTTTACCTTGCAGCTCCACGTAAGATCCACCTACTCTGAGGTTCACCTTATTGTCGGCTGCGGCAGACTTGACCTCTGGGTTTAATGGCGTCTCAAATCGCACACCACGGGGCTTTTTAGCTGGCAATGGTGCAGATTTGGCAGTTGGCGAATTGCTGGATGTGATCGAAGTGCTCATGTTGAGGAAGCTGCTCAAGCCACCGAACCATGAAAAAGTCTCATCTAACCTCTGAAGATCAATCTGAATCACCAATGGCAAAGTTTCAATGTCTGTCCGGGTGTGCCCATTGGACTGCACGATCTTTGCAGCTATATCAGTGCCGGATGTGAGGAACGTATCTCTGACGGAAGTACTCATAGGTCGTCCGCTGTCAAATGAGATAATGTCCCCATCAGCATAGCCGAATCGGAACTTTTCCAACTCGATGCGCGTCTCAACCTGAGGATCTTTCAGATGACCAATTTTTGCAGCTGGGCTGGTTGTCTTGGATGTGCTCTTTGAGGATATCGATAGATTTTGCAGGGTTGCGTTGAGAAGAACATCATGCTCCAGCAAGAACGCGGCTGGATCTAGGGAGCGCTCAGCCGTATCGGTCACTCCGCCTAATCTGTTGATGAAGTTCAAAGACAGCTCTTGCAAACTGAGCTTAAAGTTATGTGGCTTGGCATCAGATTCAGGTTGAGACGCCTTCGCTCCTTTTGTCTCCGGTTTTTGTTCTGAAGGAGCTGGTTGGACTAGTTCAGTAAGCTTTTTAACCAGCATCGCCAACAAGAAGCCCAGAGATGCGTCAAAATTGATAGTAATTGGTGATAAATCCACTTCTATACTGTCGTCCGCTTCTTGGCAAGCTGCTGCAGCGGCAGCTCGCGTGGAACCAGGCGCTGCTCCATGGACGGAAAATGCACCAGGTGCCTGCGGATAGATCGACCTTCCCAGCGACTGCGCCAGTTGCGCGGTGGACTGCCCAGGAGCGGGTTCCAATTGGATATGTTGATGATTCGAAGGAACATATATAGAAACGTTCTGCAGTGCTAGGATTTCTTTTACAAGTCTGGGCGGGCCCTTGGGCGTCGGCACGTCGTCTTGATTGGGTGCCTTCTCTGAAGATTTCACGTTAGCAGAGAGTTCATCAACAGGCTTTCCTGCGTTCTCCTGCAAATCTTCGGAGCGTTCAGCGAGTGATCCAATCGTCTGCGGTGAGGGATCGGCCAAAGAAGCGCGAGAAGCAAAAGCTGGTTCAGAATCAGATGATTCTTCTTCCCATCCTCCAGGCATAACGTGTGGCCGGGGCTGAGGAGGTGGGGTGATGGGCCTTGGTTCGGTAGGTGTTGGCGGCGCCTCGGCCTCCTCTTCATGTTGTGCTGGTGTGGTTTCTACAGGCCGGACTATTGAGTCTGCTCGTAATGGGCCATTTCGCGCATCCTGATCCGAAAATGCACTCATATACATGCTCGAGGCTTCCTCGTGAGTGTACAAATGTGACATGGTCAAATCTTCCACTGAAGCCTCAGCAGATGACTGACCAGAGCTAGCGTTGGTTTGAAGTTGCAGATCGGGATGAACCTCTCCATCTCTAACCTCTCGAGAATGAATGGGTAGGCTGAGTTCAGGCTGTGATGTAGATCCGGCGGGAACATCTGCCCATTGCGAAGTAGGATTTTCTAATGCGGTCGAATGCGGGAGTTGATCATTGGGTAAGATGACGGAATGAAATACCGAATGCGAAAGGGGGGCTCCTCCTTGCGCCTCTTCCCCTGACTCCTCGGCCCCTGACTCTTCGGCCTCGGAGTCCTCGGGCTCGGAAAGTATTGTTGAATGGAATATTGACTGCGCTTGGGGATCAGTCCTGGCCGAAAGAGTCGAATGAAACATGGACTGCTCTGGCGAATCTGGGAATAAGTCCTGATGGATCGATGCTCGCGGTGTTGCTGGTTCTTCGTCCTCCTCCTCCTCTCCTTCTTGACTTGTTTGGGAATCGGAAAAGTCATAAGGGATGCCTAGAGCATCTTCGCTATCTGCCATTCCCTCGTCGGAACCCACCGACCTCTGATCAGCTGCCGCCTCTCTAGATTGGGGACGAGGCTCCGGGCTTCCTTGTGAAGTCCGTAAGTGACCTAGGTTTGTTGAGTCAAAGGGCTGGAAGGTCGGCTCTCGAGACGGAGTATTCCGTGTCATTGCCGGCGATGAAGCAAGGGAGGGCGACAGCATCGATGGTGAACGAGACAGTGCGGTAAAGACGTTGGCCTCCGATATCAAGTAAGCCCTGACATTATTTAGGGAAATATGCCTCTTTCCCTCCTTTGGTACTATTGCCGGCTTCTTCTCCGAGACCGTTAAAGAAGTGGTCACTCCCTCGACATCAATGTCACCCAGGGCGATCTGAAATGACACGGGCTCTGTGGTAGGTGAGGCTGGATCGGTCGGCACCTCTGCATCCAGCTGAAACGTAACACCTTTGATTCTTACTTGCATCCTGTCGACGATTCCTTGCAGGAAGTCGCCCAGGAAACCAGGCAGCGTCAACGTCTGCCCGGTACCGAACGCGTCGTCTTCGCTGTCGTCCTCGCTGACGGCCACAGATGCCCCCATGTCCTGAGCTTCTGCCACCAAAGCCTCCTCCAGCTTTTGCCTTTCATCTTTCGGTTGGGTGTCGAGGAACGATTGCGCAAGGTCTACCGGGTTCGGCACGGCCGAATCGTCCATGGTGTCGGCTCCGTGAGTCGGCGTCATCTTCTGTTCCTCGCCGATCCATAACCGCACATCTACACCGTCTACCTCGACGATGATGGGGCTTGTGTAAAAATTCATCGGAATCGTTATCCGAAGGAGGGGGACCTTTGCTTTCCGCAACAGGAGGTGCGCAGGCAGCCGGAGCATAGTCTGGAGTTTCTAACGTGAATGTTGTCAATTTTCCAAGCCCCGTAGGTGATGTACCTCGCATACATACCTCGAGTTTTACTCCGACATCCCGAAACTCCAGGACGGTATTCCTCCCGATGGCAAAATCCAGGTTGTCCATGTCGAGGGCCTCGGCGTCGAGGAGCTCCAGGCGAGCCAGGGCGTACCTAAGCAGCCTCTTGCTCATCGAGGAACTCCCAAACGACTGGAAAAAGGACGTCATGGTGTTTTATGAAAGACGCCTCAGCGTCACCCTTTGCGCGCTGACAACCCTTGCACAACTGCAATGTTGATGGAAGTGGTCGCAAGTTGGCCGGCTGATGGTGTTAGTTGTCGGCCTAAGGTGTAATGGATCCGGCTAGTCGCGTTATCGATAGCCGTGTCGTCGTAGAACGCGGGGATCTAATGAGCATTATGGGGAGGTGTATGTGTTGTATTACATGGGGGGAATCCTCAGTTTTGTAAAGGGGATTGAGAATGTTGATTCACGAACGGGCAAAAGGTTGGAGAATTGAAATTTTTTCGAAATTCAGATGAAAAGCCCGATGGAAAAAGGGCTTGTAAGTAACTTCCAGGACGCCGCCGACGTGGATGCAGCAGCGCGCATGGTCATGCTGGCCTGATTCCACCCCCCCCCCCCCCCGATCACGCAGCCACCGGCAGCTGTTCCCGCTTGTCGTCACAGACAATAGTGCACGTGCAACCGTCCAGGAACATCCACAGGGAGTTCAAGTCAAGCCTAGAATGAATAGGCTTCATGAACCTGCTCCGTACCTCGACCTCCTCCTACTACTAAGCCCGATGCATTACGGTCAGAAAATAGCGTGCGGGCCTCTAAACATAACTGCGTAGTGACCAACCAACGTATTTTGTCTTTGTTCAATATCCCACCCGAAACCAACCATTTTCCAACACTGTTTTCCAGCACTTCATCTACTTGTGAATTGATGGCAGGATTGGATCTTTATGGGTTAGATTCACAATAACTCTCATCACCAGCACACGGCTTTTTGCTGAAGGTGTTTGAAGATGGTTATCTTCATAAGAGACTAAATCTTTGTTTTCTTAAGACTGCTTTACATGAAAAAGATCAAGGCCCGGGCACGTTGTCTGGGAATGAATGAATGTTTCAATAGAATGTTACATAATACGAACCATCATCTCCATCCTCGTCGTCAGCCCATCAAGGGCCGCATTTGTTTCACCGCAGTCAGTTACTTTCGGCTTGGCACTTCCGTCTCGCCAACCATGATGGCGACGAACTCGTTGTCTGCGTTTGCACATTACATATTAGCATTTGAACAATGTGTTTTTTTGAGGAACCAGCAACCAACAATCAATGGTTCCATCGCCGTCCTTGTCGGCGATGCGCAGCATCTCATCAATCTCATCTTCGCTCAGCTGCTCTCCGATAGACTTCATGACATGCTTCAGCTCATCGCGGGAAATGGTGCCTGTGCCATCCGCATCAAAAACCTTTTTTTTTTTTTTTCACAAATCATATATCAGCAAAGGGGACATGATGTTGATGACGGGACAGCCTCACCTTGAACGCTTCTTGGAGCTCCTGCTCCATGTTCGTCTTGCTCCCCTTCATCGACATCATCTGGAGAAACTCTGTGTGACATCAGCTTTGTTTCTTTTTTTTTTGGCAGGTCTTTGGTGTATGATGCTGACCATCAAAATCAACCGCACCGCTTTGGTCCAGGTCAACTTCGTTGAGCATGTCTTGCAGTTCGGCATCGGAGGGCGTCTGCCCGAGGGAACGCATCACCCTCCCGAGGTCCTCCTTGGTGATTTGTCCTATCCTTGGATGTTAGAGGCGCTTGGGCGACCATGCAGAAAGCGTCACAGGACGTACCGTTGCCATCACTGTCCTAATCAAGCAGCAGCAATTATTAGTAACGGATGCCTGAAGCTAGTCCAAGCAGGACTTTGGCGAGTCGGGTTACTCACGAAAACATTAAAGGCCTCCCTGAACTGTGCAAGTTCATCTTCGCTGAATTGTTGAGCCTTGACTTGGGTTAGCTTTTCGTGTTGACAAAGAATGAGGGCTCAGATGGCAGATGTGACCGACCATGACGTCAAAAGATTGGTAGACCTGATGCGATAAATTCTTCGCGAGGACAAGCTATTTAAGTAAAAATATTTTTATGTTGCTGGTTTTCCTCTTCGCGTTGGCGCACGTATACTTGTATGGAAATTTTGAGTTAGGTTGAGGCGAGAATGGTGAGTGTCGTGAAAGCGGGGAAAGAACAAAATGCGCTGACGTGTTCCAACCTATCAACATCTTGATAATTGGTCTGGGTCGGTCACTGCACACCATTTCACATTGTGTAGCTCTCCCCTTCCGATATTGAAGCGGGAGTGCTGGGCATTACGGAGTACACACTTTTGTTGCCCATGTACGTATATCGGCTGAATCGTATCGTGGCTAATATAGGCTCATCTCCCCGCGTTTTGTAAAAAGCCATTGCCAGTCTGAGCCTGAAAGATTCGAATGCTATTCCCATTCATGTCATCTACGGGTAGGTCTCTGAAAGATGTCACAGCCTGATTGATGCCAGGTTTATACAGCGTAATATCCCATTCCAACCACATCGACTTGACCCCTTTTTGGTCACTTAATTTTTCTATTCTCTCCCTACTGCTATCAAGAGACACCATATCCTCGAGAATCCTGGTCCTGAATAAAACTACCCTGGACTATTGTCGAGAAGAGGCGACAACTATACGGCCGAGACGCTCACGTATATGAATCAGGTCGTTTCTGAGGGCTAGAATAGCTATGCACTCGGAGGCTATAGAGATATCGAAGCTTATCTCACGAGTCTAACCCTTCTCCGTAGGGCAATGCCAATAGTGACGCCACGGAGGTGACGACCATTGACGTCGAGAATACGTCTCTAGGTAACTATCTTGGGGTTAATAACGAGGCGAGTAAACTTACGAATCTTAAGAAGGTCGAGATCCAGCTTGGATAATTCAAAGGGTTGGCTGATGACGGGGATTTTTATAGCCAGGTGCTCACGGATGTTCTTGGCGATTGCCTTGTCGTCGATCTTCTAGGCAACCATTAGAGTCACAGTAAAAGAGAATGAAAGGGGAGTACGCCTGGCGGTTGAAAAAAAATAAGGGAAAAAATCCGGCGACGACGAGGTTGCGATAGCTTTTTATTACGCCAAGTTGTCGTATGAGGCCCTGATAGGGAAGGAGGGGTAATAGTTCACCTTTGGCTTAGAACCATCGACAGTCGTCAAGCCTCCAGTAGCACATCGGCAACTGGTGCGCTTGACTTGTTCTAGAATTTTTGGATCCAAACACGTACATGATTGGTAGTAAATTCCATATCATTATCATTCCTCTCAGCAATCATATTTTATCAATGATTTTTCCGTGGTAACAAATGATTGGACGTTAATACCGCGCTCCTCCTCCTTCCTCCACTTCTCAACTTTGGCCACTCACTCCGCACCCGCACCCGCCCCCCCAGGCCGCAATCCAAGATGTAATAAAATGACATGATTATGAGATAAAAAAGAAAAGAAGAAAAAGCAACGAAAAACAAATTCGCCCCAACAATGGATGGATTAGCCTTTGAAGAGCTCGACCACATCCAACCGGAAGACGAGTCGAACCCGGACTCGCCATCGTGCCACTCAACGACGGCCATCCTCATCCACGATGGCGGCGGCACCGTCTTCCCCTACCACCGCCTCGGCCCCCTGGCCCGCAACGTCTACGGCATCGCCAACCCGAAATTCTTCTCCGGGGAGGACTTCCCCGGCGGGGTGCCCGAGATGGCGAAGCTGTACGCCGGCTTCATCCGCGCCAAGGTGGACGGCCGCCAGCTGAGGACGCGGCTGCAGGCGGACGGGGCGGTGGACATATTGCTGGGCGGATGGTCGTTCGGCACCTACCTCTCCATCGCGGTGGCGAGGCTGCTGGACGACGTGCCCAACATCAACGTCGTCGGCATCGTCATGGTCGACGCGGACTACGACTTTGATCTCAGGGGTGAGCGTGAGCGGCGACCCGACGTGGTGCCCATCGACGTGGACGAGGAGGGCAAGTCGGAGCCGGAGGTTCTGTCTCTGAGGTGCATGGCAAAGGCCGTTCGCATGCTGGAGGAATGGAATCCGCCTGGCTGGGAGGGGACGGCGGCTGGGAAGCCGCCCAGGGCGGTGCTGATTCGCGCTCGGGAGAATAACCCGACAAAGTCTGGGGGGCTTTCTACGGTTGATAGGCTTCGTGGCGACAAGGCTCTTGGCTGGTCTGCGTATTTCCAGGATAGGTTGCAGGGGTCCATCGATATCGATGGCCACCATTTCAACATCTTTGACGAGAATCATGTTGCCGGCACCACTGCTGCTATGAAAGAGGCCTTGGAGAAGCTGGATCCTATTCCGCCGCGCTGGAAGTTGTTGCAGATGACATGAATGTAGTATTGGCATTGATCGAAATATTAAGGGGGGAGGCTTGCATTTCGACAAGTTGAAAAGAAAAAAGACCACATATGAGGTTTTCCAAGAGCTAGGGAATAAAGATGTATAACCACAACCCAGGCAATGTAGAAAAAACATCCTTATCTTTTCTATAAACCCAGAAACCATGTTGAAAGGTCTACTTCTCCAGCAATTTAGACTGCAGACTGCAGCTTGAGGAGAGAAACCACAGCCATAGTCGTCCACACGGGACCCAGATCCCCCGTCTCAGCAGGCCCACGAAAAGTAAACTCCCCAACGATCGACCTGGTCCAACAACTCTTCTTCCCAGCACCGTTGGAAAACGTTGCAAGCGGCTCATCCTCCTTCCCTTCCCAGACGAGCACCCATCCTTTACCTGCAAACATGTCGCTCAAATCGTCTTGAGATTCCCAAAGGGACATCTTCTTCTTCTTCCATACAAAGGTCATGGGCTTATCTCCTCGCCCTGCCTGGCAAGTAAAGGAGAATGACGTTCCGCCCCTACTCTTGCCCTTGCGCTTCATTAATAAATCGCAACGGTAGCCTGAAGAGGAGAGTGTGATGATACTGCTGCTATTGCTCCCCCCGCCCAGACCCATGTCTTTACCTTGGGCTATGACCTGATCCGAAGTGGTTGTAACTGTGAAGCGACCAGGAAAACTACTTGACATTCGGCTGAGAGCAGAGAACTCGGCTCGTTTGATGTCTATTCCGCCAACAAAGTACGTATCCCCAGTCGAAATCTTGACCTTTTTCCAAACGAGGAACTGGGTCGGGTAATCCCAGACGCGGGAGGGCTTCGAGCGATATCCCCGTCGAGGTGGCCCAAGATAGTCGGGAGGAGGCTCCTGGTAGCTCGTAGGTGCAAGATCAGAAGGAGCTCGGAAGCTGCTCGAGGGGTAGCCTGGAGGGGGCTGATGTTCATTTTGTTGGGGCGGCGCTGGCGGGGAGCAATGGTTGTACGGAGGAGGGGGATCATGCCAACCTCCACGTGAAGACACAACTGAAGAACCATGGTATTCTTTGGTGTTGTAGCCTCGGTATTGTTGGTATGATCCTTCTTGATGTTGATAGCTGCTGCTATGCCCGGGGTGCCCTCCATGATATAGGTAACCTCTGTGATGTTGATGATTGTCTTGGTTGCAGAAAACACTGCTGTTGCCGCTCTGGAGGCTACCATCATGACTGGAACTACCAGGTGAGCCACCAGATCCTGTAATCATTCTCAACAGGCTGCTGCCGCCGCCGCTCCCACCACCTGCGAGTTCCTTTTCCACTTTTGACATGATCTTGTTCAAGAATATTGTACCGGTAGGTGCAGGCAATGATAGCTCAACCATTAGTTAAAAAGATGAATGAAAACGATCTTGATGCGAGGGAAATATTTCGCTTAAAGATCTAATTATGTGTAAGTGAACAAAACATCAAACGGGTGGCGAGATCGAGAACAAAGGGCAAAATATGGAAGACGACGTTGGTAGATATATTGCGCTGTACCGCAACAATAACTAAGTGTTTAGACACATCATTCTGTGACGAAGAAATCTTCATCGTGTAAAACAGAGCAAGAAGCCAATATGCCTCGCCCACCAGGGCACTTTTCGTCTTTGATGCGGGAACTCCATCATGGTGTTGGCTGCTACTCGGATCATCAGATAGATGGGCGGTAACAAAAGTATATGAACACAACCATTAGAAATGGAATAATTCCGAGCCCCCAAACAGTGTTACCCCGATAAGTGCGGGGTATATCCAGACGAGACGGGGGGCTCAATTCCATTCCCTTTCCTCGCGGTTATCAAAAGCGACCAACAACTGCTGGTCACATCCAAAAGCAGAAGCAGCCGACATACCAGTACTCTCTTGACATTGTAAAAGGCGATTTATATGTGGTCCATTTACGCATCTCGGCGTATGTTGGTCCTACCTGGGTCGTACTGGGTGGATAAATTGCAGCACCCCTTGGAGAGTATTAAAGTCTGCTGCGCCGCAGAGAAACAAGCTAGGGCCTAATAGCAAGGCGCAGGGCATTTGACCGGGAGCTAAGCCTTGGTTGGCACTGCGGGTTACAAGTAAAAGCAGGCCATATAAGAAAGCCGAGCGATTGGTGCGTATGCGAAGCTCATGCGAAGTAGAATGTTGCCATTTATGCGTCAAAGATGGGTAATTGTCGCACTGGCGCTGTCGCGGATCGCTTTCGGTCTAAATGCCAAGACTGGTGTCGTGACTTTACGCGGATGAGAAAATGTCTAAAAAGCTAATTGGTTAATCCTACTCTGTATTACTCTGCGTCGTTTTTCCTGTTTGAAACTTTACCTCAAGGCGCAGTCAAGCGATGAGTCATGGGTAACGGAAACTAAAAGCAGCGCATGTATTGCACATTCAGTATCGGAGTGTGTTTCGAACATCAAAACCAGGACAAATGATTCTCGCATATGCCACGCCTGTTTGAGGAAGGATTGCCATTTGGGGATATGGTGTGAATGCTCAGTCGCCAATACTTCGAGAGGTAAGCCCTCAGCTTGCCGCAGAGCTCGGGTTAAGTACCTGGTACTGCAAACATGCCCTAGTATATCCAACGCTTCCCTCCGCCAGCGCCTCATCTTCCCAGCATGTGAGTGCTTCGCTTCTTCTGTGTCAAAACGGAATAGGTGTTGAGGGTGGCGAGTCTGATAGAGATTGAGATTCTGAGCGCTCGTAACAGCATCGTTCAAGCTCCTCTCTCGCATCTCTGGCTTTAGACCGAGTTGAAAGCGAGAACGATATCATCTCACAATGCCTCAGCGTCCGCAAGAGAACCTTCTCGCATGTTCTACGATCTGCGCGTTTTGCAACCGTCAGAATGTAGTCCACATCCTCATCCCGAACCTGGAAGCGGGCTTTTTGATGAAAGAATACATCAAGAATCCTCCCAACGTCTCTCTGGGAGGAGGCGATATCCGTGCTCCGCCAAAGTAGTATGGTCAGCGGACTGTGCCCGTTGCTGTCGAGCAAGCCGAGGTCAGCACCGGCCCCGACTAGCATTCGGACCATGCGCCCATCCCCGCATTCACAAGCATGATGCAGCGCTAACCCAAGTCTTGCTGATTTGACCTTCACATCTGTACCGTAGGATATCAGCAGCTCTACCGTGTTGTGATGTCTCCCGTAAACTGCTGCCAGGATAGGCGATTCGACCCAGCCAGTTGAAGGGCCTACATCTGCTCCATTATCCAAAAGCATCCGTACTACCTCTAGACAACCAAGATATGCTGCGAGGTGAAGTGTCGTCCCAAAGCCGCGCCGTCTTGAGCTTGCTTCGGCACCAGCATCGACGAGTTGCAATATGGAATCCTCAACGTCGCCCCCGTCTCCTGGTCCCCATTAAACACGGCGGCCGCCAGCAATGCGTCGGCTGATCTTTTTGATATCGGGGACGATATTCTCAAGCTCCTGATCTGTCCAGCCGCAATCCTTTCCAACCACGGCGAGCTAACCTTCGAGAGCTGCATCAATCACATGTCCGAACCTGGGGCTGATGTGCGACACATCGGCCCCCTTTTTGAGAAGCAGGTTTGTCAACGACCTATGGCCGAAGTAGACTGCGGCATGTAGGGCGCCAACGCCATGTTGTTGATCAGCGTTTGCGTCTATGCCGTGATCAAGTATCCATCGAGCCCCGTCCAGGTCGCCAAGCTGGCAGGCTTGTAGGAGGAGCTTGGGGGTTGGCAGTAGGCGCTTGATGATTATATGACACCCTTTCAGCTTCTGGTCCCAAGGCAACAACAACAGACGCGATAGGGCATCGTTACAAGCGGTCACGAGATCTCTAGTCCCATCCAGACTGCCGAGCAAAGCGTGCAGCGCCTCGCTTGGCTGAGCACTTTTGCAAGCCTCGGCTAGAGCGTTCGGGCCATCGGAATGGTGGAAGACCCTTGCACCAGACTCGAGTAAGTCTATAACTATATCAACATGTTCATTCTTGGCGGCTATCGCCAGAGGTGTCAAGGACCCATCAAACGTATCAACGTCTACACCATAAGACAGGAGTATCTTGACAACATTTCTACTGTTATGATAACAGGCTTGATGAAGAGCGCTGAATCTCTCCCTCGGGGATTTTGAAACAACTTTAATCCGAGCACCTTTATTCAGAAGCAGTTCCACCATTTCTGCATCGTCATTCGTGACTGCGTCATCCAGGATCGGCTTTTGCAGAATTGGTGTCCATGTCGGATCGGCTCCGGCATCCAGAAGCTTCTGAACGGTCAAGATGTTACTTGAGGCAACGGCCAACTTCAGAGAAGTAGAGTCGTGATTGACACGTGCTCCATGATCGAGGAGAAGGCATGCCATATCGAAATGTTCATTGTTGAGCGCTAACTGAATAGGTGAAGATGTTGAATAATCTTGGCCATGATAGCTCGTTGAGCGAACATTGACGTCGGCACCAGAATCAATCAACATTTCCGCAATCTCCAAATAGCCGAGCCGGGCTGCCGCTTGAAGTGCTGTCCCATAATTACCCCCTATAGCCTCAGGATCGGCCCCAGCATCCAGTAATAGACGCGCGCAATGAAGGCACCCTCGGGCACTCGCTGTGTATAGAGCGCTGCCCTGGTCGATGTCATGCGTATCAGCGTTCCTTCCTTGTTGTGACGCATCTTGAAAAACGTTTGGATCGGCACCAGCATCAAGTAGGACCTGGACGCAATCGTGATTCCCGAATAATACGGCGATCTGGAGGCTTGTCCCATGTCGATCGCCGTGAGCGTTGATATCCGCACCGACATCCAATAGGGTCTTTATGCAGTCGAGATGGCCAGAGCCAACTGCCACTTGAAGCGCGGTGTTAATATAGCTTCTGGGAATATTGCAATCCCCCCCACGGGAAAATATAAGTTGTATCAAGTCCTTGTCACCTTTATCCGCAGCCATTAGCAAAATTGGACTAAATCCTTCATGCGTGGCCTTGAGCAGAGGGTGTCGATGGAGTATCTCTCTTATAGTGGCAACTGGCCCACGCTCTATAATTTCCCGACCCGATAAGAACAAGAGGGGATTCACTACACTCGTGTCTTCGCTAAAGGTCTTGAACTTTTCCAGAAGTCTGTCCAATATTGGGCTTGAGACACCGTCTGCTGTAACATCGATCTGAAGCTCTGCTCCGGCTGCGAGTAATAGTTGGAAAACAGGAAGAGCGTCGAGCCCCCGATTGGAGGCGATTCCAGGGCAGAAGGACTATGCAAGCCCTGTTGATTCAAGCTTGCACCATTATCAATGAGGATATTGATCATTTCGACGGAGCACCTGCTTGCTGCGTCGGACAGTACAGGATGTTGACACCCATCAGGGAGAATCATGTTAACGCTGGCGCCATGACTGAGTAAAAGTTTCATGATAGATTCATAACGAGCGACAGCCCTCTGCTCCGCTGCTCGAATCTCTTTCACTGTGGCTTCTGTGAGATCTGTATCCGAGTCCAGTGACCTATCGAACGCCCAGTCGGCCAAGCCTTGCATACAAGCCTGCAAAGATGTTCTCGGCCAGAATATAACGTCGCACGCTTCGCGACGTCCAATTGCCCGAAAAGGAAGGCTGTATTCATCGCCGTCGTCATACAAGAGAGGTAGGTCACCGACTACCCCATCGACATTTGCCCCCTTTTCGAGTAGGCAGGCTACAATCGCTTCATGGCCTCCCTTGCAAGCAACATTCAGAGATTGGTTCAGGGCCTCTTGATGAAATTCCAAATCCGTAGTCATCTCAATAAGCAACTCCAGTATCTCAAGGAATCCGCTCTGAGCTGCCTCGACTAGCGTCATCAGCAAGAAGGGAGGGTGCTTCGTGAACAGTCCCTTGTCATGAAGATATTGCACGATGGCTAGATGGCCTTCTCGGGCTGCTTCGTGAAATACGTCTCCAAACTCACAACCTGGTTCTTGTCTTTGAACGAGTCCGGTGAGTAGCTCCAAAGAGAGTTTGGAGCCCGATGTCGCGGCGGCTTGTAGTGACCCCCACAGTGCCGCTGCGTCAATGTTGTCAAGCTGGAGGGAAAGTAGGTACTGAACGGATCTGTGGCTATCGTACGAAGCAGCTTCGGTCAAGGCCAATTGCAGCACAGAAACATAGTCCCTTTCGGCTATGAGCTCCATACATTGCTCCAAAACGGTGACCTGGTCCCCGCGGCAGCTGTAGAATATAGCTCGAGTAGGTTCAGGAGAGATTGCTATATCTAGCATATATTCAATCTAGTAGAGTCGTCTATCAGCACAAGGTTTAATGCAAGTGAAGTATCTCGATGTGGAATGACTTACATCGCCTTCAAACCTATGTTCTTCACCTTCATCATTATAAGACCTGGGTAGGCCCCATATTTGGTTATATCTGAATAGGATCTCAAGCACGCTCATATGCCCATTCAAAGCCGCCTTATCGACTGATTCAGCAATGTAGTCTTGCAAATCTATCTCAGTAGCCGTTAATACTTGTGTCATTTCGAAAAGTCCCTTCTCTGAAGCCGACTGAAGAGCATCTCCGATACAGTTTCTGTGGAGGTTCAGCCTGGACCTAAATCTGAGCATTGCTTTTACCAATTGCACATTATTCTCGAGGACAGCACTCTGAAAGATCAGTGCTTGCCTATCCGGAACATGTCTCGATTTGGGGCCATCCTCTACCTTGCCCTTCCACGTTGGTGCATCTCGCGCATGTTTGAGACTATCCTTAAAACTTGACAGCTCATTTCTCTCGACTACATGAGCTGCTTCTTCGATCGGATGCGCATTGACTAGACTGGTCGCAATTTTGAAAGAGGGAGGCAGATGTTCACGCACAATGTCCCAACTCTGGGGACCTTCGTGAGTACCTGCACCCCATATAACCGCCTCTAAAGGACAGTATCCCTTGCTGAGGAACAGAGACATCATATCCCCTTGGTTACCCTCGGCTGCTGCCTGAAAAGCATCCTTGCAGAGCCCTCTTGCAGTAACATCGGCTCCGGCAGATAGCAGAATTTCCGCAACAGCACAATGTCCTCGATATGCGGCAGCCTGGAGCGCGTTGCCGTAATACCCGCCAGGCTGATTGACATTGGCACCACATTGAACGAGCAGTCTGGTGATGGAAACGTGTCCGTTGATAGCGCTCGCTTGAAGTGCGCCGCCAACATGTCCTTGGGCATTCACATCAGCGCCCCGATCTAGGAGCAAGCGGGCTACGGCCTCATTGCCCACGAGGCAAGCGATGCGAAGTGGTCTGCCAAGCACACCCTCTGCTTCAATATCAAGGCCTAGTTCCAAGAACTTGATGACCATCTTATGATGTCCATAAAGTGTTGCAGTAGCTATCGCATTGTTCGGTAGGTGAGTAAGCATGTTACTTCTCATAAGGAAAGCGAGATGTCCTTGTCTTATAGCTGCATTGACGGACTTTTGAGGGCCAGTTTGACTCTGTGTGAATTGCTGAAATGTTGAATTGAGGGCTTGCACAACACGCAAGAGGCCTGTTTGGGATGCGTCCTCCAGGAATTGCTCATATTCTTCTTGATTCGAAACAGTATTGCCCTGTTGTAGCAGAAGTATGGCAATATTTTCGTGACCAGAAAGTAAAGCCCCTCGAATGGCTTCCTTGATCGTGTCCGGGGGCGGAGAATAGGCTTGACTTTCAAGCAGACGCTGGACGACAGCAACATGACCTTTGACTGAAGCGGCTTTGAGACAGCTTCCATATCTGCCGCACTGAATATGAGCATTAGCTCCAGATTTGAGAAGGCTGTCGACCATGGCGTAATGGCCGAAGGCAGCCGCGAGATATAGTCCCGTGTGGCCAAGAGAGTTTAAGTGATCAACCTCGAAGCCTGGCAACTTGACCAAAACATCGAGAATGTTTGTCAAGCCATATATACAAGCAGTAAAGAAGGGTGTAACTGATGAGCTGTTGGCGGCTTTCAGTTTCACTTTTGACGCATGGCTTGCTGGCAGGTACTCGGACAGATTATTTGCCGTTTCTAGCCAGTCCATAAAGGGAAGACTGATTTCCATTCCTTCATAAAAGATGAATTCTTTCACCTTGGATCCAAGCTCTCGATTCCTGCAGTCTTCGCTGCTCATTGACACACAACAATGCTCGGCCCAATATATAGCACTATACACCTCTATGTTGAGACTAGGGCGAGGGTTCGCATCCCTTGGCTCAACAGGCACGTTGATACAAATCTCGAGAAATCCAAGAGCTGCTGCACGGTTTGAGTTTCCTTCACTGAACTCTTCCATTTGCTCAAGGAAGTCCTTGAAGGTGGAGTGTGCAAAACGGAACACATCAAGCTTCGAATCATAGATCAGAAGATCTGAGCATGTTGCTAACAGCTCCTGGCGTGTCAAATCAACGTTGTTTGCAGGTATTGATGCTGATACTGCATGGAGGAAAGCATCAGACGACAATGGCTCGTGCATGCACAAGAGCCACGAAAAGGCGTTTCTAGAAATATCATAGGCGACTCTGTCCGTCTTCTCTGTTCTCTGAAGAATGTTTGCGTAAAATGCATCTAGGGTCTGATTTTGAGCCTTGAAGCGGCCGTTTATCATTTCTTCAATGCTCTTCTTCGTCTTTAGCCTGCATGTCTCTTGCAGCTGTAGCTTGATCCATAGGAACCTGAAAGACATGTTGTCAGAAAGGACAAAACTTATCAAAGAGACTACCCGCTTTACTTACATTTCACATGCTTGGGTCAGGAGGAACTGACGTAAGCTTTCTTTCATGTCTCCAGACACAGTGCCGCCCAGTAGCTTTCTCTCTTTGATCGCTTGCTGAATGCAGTATTCAGTAAACATTTCGATGTCCTGCTTGTTGTTTGTGTGCTCAACTCGCAGTGATATTGCTTCTGGAAGGCTTGCAATGATTGCTCCATCATCCCTACTCGAGACCATGATTTTTACCACGCTGGAGGACTCATCTCTTAGTTGGACCATTGTCTTCATTAGCTCATTCCGATGGTCCTCTTCGACCTCATCCACTGCATCAATAATAATCACCGCGGGATTATCACCAACGATGTAGGAAAGAATCAAGTCCGCGCATTCGGATATCTTCAGTTTAGGGACATCAAAGCCATCAAACTCAGCTTGGTCGGCTCGGCGTTGATATTCCAGCTTGATCTGTTCGTGGATCTCGTAATTGGTTTGATCAATGATGGACAACTGGCGGGTTAGGCTCCTCATAACTTCTTCAGCTTTAACATGACCCCGGCTTAGCTTGCCATCGCCACAGTAAAAGTATGCTACTGGTGCTGCTAGGCTACTGTTACAGTTTGCAATCAAAAAGTCTTCCACGGCCGTTGTGCAAAGATAACTTTTACCACATCCTCGAATGCCGTGGAGTAGCAAGATTGACGATGAGCTACTAGATTTCCACGATGTATACTGAGGATGTTCGAGTAGCCACTCTGTGGTATTTGGAAGCCTGTTCTCTAGGCGCCTGTGATGATGCTGAGTATGTGGTATCGTAGATAGCCATTTCAGGAATTCATGGTATTGGCCCCGTTTTAGTTTAAAAGCACTAATGGTGCTTCGGTCTACGTATCGTGTTTGGCAGCTCTTATTCGAGAGAGATTCGACAAAGGATCGAAGTGTTGAGAGTTCTGTTTGAACAGACTGGACGTCGGCTTGAACCTGGCGCTGAGATTGCGTATCAATAACTCGAGCCATCTTTTGCAGCTCACTGTCAATTTCGAAGACTCTTGTCAGCTCTTGCTCTCCATTGGACTGGAATAATGCTCTCAAAGCACGAGCTCAAGGTATGCCACAATTAGCTGTCATGTCGACTCTCTGTGTCACAAATTCACTAGAAGACTTACTTCCGGTCGATTGTCCAAAATGCGTGATGCCCTTGGCCAAAAATGTCAATATTTGAGCATAAAGCGAGACGAGTCCGCTTCGCAACTTTTCCTGCAGCGATCCTGAGCCTGTCGCGTAGAGCTTCGAGAATGCCGCATAGCGAGTAATAAGGTAGGCTATTCTTTCTATCCCGCAGACGGTGGTCCCAAAGAACTGCGTGTCTCGTGTTGCTGCCTGTAGCGAGTTTATGAGCTACGTTGGCCGTCAAAAGTTGATCGGGGTTTGGCATCTCGCCTGCAAAATGAATCGCACACCGGCCCATGGTAAAGCAGCAGAGACCGGATCAAACTGGCTGGCGATATCCCCAATCGCCTTGAATTCATTGACCCAAGCAATGATCTTTTCGAAAAGGTCGCGAATTATGATCTGCCTGCCGCCCACAGAAACTTTCCATCGCTTTTGCAAGCATAGTTTCTTTTTGCGCTCGGCCTCCTCCAGTAGAAGTGCTAAAGCATCGACCTGGCCCATCGCTGCCGCTTCTATACTCGTGCGAAGTCCAGGTTCAAGCCGTGCGAGGGCGTCCTGCCAGAGGTTGGTTGAGGGAACGTTCGTGATGCCTGACATGGTGGCAGTGGTGTTTAGATTGGCAAATCCTAGTCTGGGAACGGTTTGTTCGTGCAGAGGATCCAAGGCAGTTCAAAGGCCTCGAAAGTCCAAGATCAAATGCAGAGAAGATGTTGATAGGTAGGCGTTTCATGTGTCTGGCCAGGCGTTTCGGAGTAGGTATTTGGCGTGAGCCCCGCATTCGGCCTGCAACATTTCGACAGCGAAAATATTACAGAGGGAGAAAAGGTAAGACGTCGACAATGACATGATGATTTGCCGGTAAAAAAGCCTTTTACAGAGTGCTTACCTTTTCAGATACAGCCTCACAGTTGCACCTGCCATTCGGATGCCAAGCAGGCGCACAGCCCCACGTTGGCCGCCTGAGACGCTTGATCATGTCATGTGCCTCTACGGCGCAGTAAGCTCGTTAACAAGAGCAGCGCCACATGTATTTCTTCTTCTTCATCCAGTCAAGTCCAAGATACCCCGCAGTCCACCTTTGGCCTGATTAGAAGGCGCGGACGAAACTATTTGTGACAGCAAACAAAAGACAGCATTTCATCCAACTGCAGTGAATGGGTATGACGACACTGTCTCGGAACTTCTTTACAGCAGGTCAGTAATGAGGAGAAGATGCAAGAGGAGGTCAACAAAGTCCCAGGCATACCTCTGTCATTGACCGTTCTACCTAAGCACGGGGCCAAGCCAGTCTTGCAGGATCCCGCCGGCATGTCCGCATTGACTGGGCTGTCCATGCTGACGACAGGCCTATGATTGTGCAACCTCTGATTGAGCATGACTCTGACTCTTTGGCGGCCCTGAAGAGGATTGGCAGCTAGATCGGACCATTATCGGGTGGTACGCGAGCTTCTTCACGGGGGCACGAAGCCAGACATCCGGGGCTCAATAGGCCGGACTGCGCTGCTGCTGGCTATTGAGAATAGCTAGAAGCCAGTTATCAGTCTTCTCTTGGGTATAACGGAGGCTGAAACAGCCCTGAACCACCAGTTGATAACCGATTCCAACATCCAAGATTCAAAGGAACGCACAGCTCTGCATCTGGCCGTCATAAAGGGGGATAAGACAGCGGTGCAGGTCCTGAGTGCCACTGCATCTCATAGATCTACAGCCCTCGCTTTTCCACATACCCTCGTCAAGCTCGAGGACAGGTTTCGGCATCATTGAAGAGTGTTTATCATCTCCTCCAGCAAGAAAACCAGTTGTTGAAAAGGTGAGTCTCTCTCGTTATCAAGTGCATTCGAAGGGACGACTGACAAAGGCAAAAGTCATCTCTCATCCGGGAGATGGGTTACAAGTCTGCTAGCACCCAAGTCTTGTTTGGCGTATTTAATCCACCAAATATTGGCAAACAGGGAATCCAATGTCATGGCAGAAAAGCCAAGGCTTCCCCAATGTTACTCTGGCCGTACTTTGCATACCATGGTGGGCCAGTGATCTTCAGCTTGCAAAAGGTTTGCATTTTCGAATAACAGAGCCTGATATTGCGAATTGCAGCTTCTGAACTAGGTGAACTCTGTCCCTCACACACATAGGTCGTCAAGGAAGTCCACTGACCCGTTTCGTCCCATGTGTAGATCATGTACGAATGTTGACATGCACCGCAGCAAGCTGCGCAACACGGTAGCAAAGATGCCGCTTGCTGCTCATGTCTCGGCCCCTCGCAGACGAATGTGGTAAAACATGTTGCGATTGGTTCAGGCGCAAATGCACGTTGACGTGGTCTTTACCTCGAAGCTTCCATCATTGATCGGGTGCGGGTGTGACAAGATTGTCAAGGCTTGTGTGCAACGTCAAACTATAACAGAGCTGATCCTCGCCTTGCGGTATGTGATAGGTAGGCCTTCGTGTGGGGTGTAACGCAGGTTGTCATCGTCCCTTGGATGGCTGAATGGCTTGTCGATCTGCCCGAACCGATCGGTTGGTACCACACGCTACAGAGTTGCATCAGGGATCAGGGGGTGCCTACTGAACATACTTCGTATGGTGAGGGTGAGGATGTATGTGCATATTGTGTTGCACAGGTACACTATGGGGGGTTTACAACCCACAGATCATTAACCAGCCACACATTCCAGTAAATAGTAAATGTGTGTGCGTGTGTGTTAACATAATAGCGCATTGGCTAAGGAAGTCACGGCAAAGAACAAGTAGACGCCAGCGCTAACATCCCCAACACTAAGAACACCACCCCCCGCCCTCGGCCGTTTCCGTACTATTACGTTTCGCCAGCTCTGTTGTTTGACAAGACTGCATTTTCAGCGTTTGCACTAGCCATCACTACCCATTTAGTAAAAGGCTACTGTCCTATGAGCAAGCTATTAGCAAGCTATTAGCAAGTCTCTTCTGGGGCATTTTCAGAGCCAATGGCACTATTACTGCAAAACGCTACTATCCCATTGGCAAGAAGAGTCAAGACACTGATAGAACCACAACACGTAATTATTTAGCTTCGCAGCTTCAGCTTTCAGCCTGCAGTCGATTATTTTCCTACGGCACTTGGGAGATGAGCTAAGGTGAGTGAAGTGAAATGATTTGACCTTGTATATAGTAGAAAAGGTTTCGGATTGGGGCTAATGTGCTTTTTCAGACGTGGGGATCGATGGATGAGTTTGTGTGCGCCTCTGCTCGTACTGAGCAATCGAAGGTAGCTGGATTATTAAGGGGGGTTCAAGATGGTGTTGTAGCATCGATATGAAGAAGTAGTGGATTCGACTGGCTAATAGCCATTTATGATGACTGAAAGCAACCAAATTACCGTCATGTGCCAAGGTTTTCAATCGTCGTCATTTGGCAGTCGCCGAAGCCGTCTGGGATGAGGATCACGTGAGGACCCGAGCCTTCCTGCTCGTAGCACCAGTTGATGCCGTTGCTGGTCTTGATGGTGATGTAGGCCATGACTTGTAGATTTCAGAATGTGAGTCTGGAGAATTGTAGGGATATTTACTTCTTCTTCCATCTTTATTCATCATCATTTATATATCTGCATCGTATTCATTACATCTAGCAATTGTCACCTCATCTGCCCTTGTAAACATGAACATGACCCTGACCATCCTTGTGGGATCTATCGCGGGGTCTATCCATCTTCGCACTGAGCATCGGAGGTTTGACAAGTCCGTAACCGGAATCCGCGTTTCTTTATTTGCCGGGAGCATAATATCGTCAGTGTTAGGGCCGAGTTTCCTCTCCTCCATCCCTACGTCAGATTGTAAAGTAATGCGAATTGCAACAGCAAGTTCTAGCATAGGGTAGGCATCCCCCCACCCAAATTAGACCTGGTTCAACATGCTCCAAAGTGGTACGATTTCGATGCGATTTCAACCACCACCCGAATTCCCCCTAATGTTCACTACAACAACAACCCGTTAAAACTCTTAAAACCCAAATCCAATATGCTTTTGAAATAACATATTATCCCTGTTATAGCAAGAAATGGATCCCAAGGTAAACAAACAATACAACCCCTAGCTAGCCAGGTACATCATCTAACACCCTACCAGAAGTTTATGGCTCCGGCCGCCGCCTTCTCAATGGCCTGCGTGCTCTTTGTGTAAGTTACACTACTTACGATTATGCTATTCGTCCCAAGGCCTGGAAGCTGATCTAGATTTTAAAAAAGATACACGAGATCTTCGATTCACTCAGCAAGAGAAGAAGCTGTAAGTCTTTTTCGTCAATGGTTGTCAAGTTGAGCAAAGTTGTCTTATATCAAAGCAGAAATCACGGAGGTTTGCCGCTGATGACGAAAAGTCAAAAAGGCGGTAGCCGTTATGCACCTCAAGTCTGAACTCTATCGCGCACCTTGTTAGGACAAGCAAGCATGGGAAATGGTTCAAGTTTGTCTATATCTACAGCCGACCAAGGGTATCTCAGCCTTGACCCGTCTCTCCATGAACAACATTGTTTCGAAATAGAAAAAAAAAAAATAAGAGAAAGTAATATGCCCTTCTCCCTCGTTTGCCGTCATGTACCCGTTGTGTTGCGCGAGCCTCTTGTATTTATCCGTCATCAAAACCACCAAACGCCTACATCATCATAAGACCTCTTCGCCCATGCTCTCCAGTTTTGCCAGTCCTTCCTGCTTGAGCTGCTGCAATTGGCGCATGACGTACTCGTATGTCAGCATGGTGACGGTCGCAGCCGGGACGGCACGCATCATGTTGGTTCCCAGTCCTGCATAAAATGCCCGCCATCCTTCCTCCATGAGAATCGTGCGGAATGTGTGGACGATGCCCCTATACCTAGGCTGGGCAGCGGCCATCTGTGGAGGCTTCTCGCCTGATGGCGCAATCCCCATCCCTTGCAGAAACTGCTCTCCGGCTACGGGCCGTCGTTGCGTTTGGAGACGTGTGCGGATGACTTCGTGCGGGTAGGTCGCGCTGCTGGCGAGTATCTTGGATAGGATAGAGGCCGATAAGATGCCCAGCCAATGGGCTTTTTCGCCCTCAGCAGGAGCTTCACCCATACCCTGTCCGGTAAACGTAGTCTTGAGGAATTCATAAGTGGGAAACTGGACGGCCACATGCGACAACCCTAGCAGGGCTGGCGTTAGGCCCGAGTAGAAAGAGGAGATGCCCTCGGACGTATACATCTTCCGAGCAGCATCAATGGTCGATCGATAATGCCAAGGAGCGTGCAGCGTCGGCCTGGCCGTTGGCGTGTTCCCGGGTTTAGGGAAAAATGTCGAATAATGCTGACCTTCGTGACTGGAACGGCCACTCTGCGACATGAGCCTGGTCTTGATGACCCAAATCGGGTTCGTGACAATTGTGCTGCTTCCACCGGCCACAATGGATGACCAGAAGCTTATGGCGTGCGGGTTTTCTGCAAACCCGGGTCAGTTTCTCATCTTCCGCCAATTTTCACAGCATAGCACTCACCACTGTACTGTCCCATCCATACTTTGCTCTTGTTGTACACCGTAAACCACACAGCCCAAGTCGGCAAATAGCCCAGCACAATCGGCCCCAACCCTCGGTACATGCCTCGAATGCCTTCTTCCCGCCAAATCACGCTTGCTGTCCCAACGAGACCATTGTACAGCTTCGGGTGGGCCACATGGCGTCCCTTTTCCACAGGCGATAACCCTCCCTGAGCCTGCAGCTTTGTCTTAATCACATCCAGTGGACATGTAACAATACCAGACGTGAACCCACCTATTGCCCCGGCCATGGCGTTGAACTGTGAATCCGAGGCTCTGGCGGCCCATCTCTGCCACGGCGTGGGGGCCTCCCCATCGTGATGCATCGAAGCGGCGTCGGTTGGTGTTGATGTGCGCGAAGAGGCGGCGGCGGCGGCGGCGGCAGCAGCAGCGGCGGTTGGAGGTGATGCGTAGGACGAATGTTCATGGTCCTGGGACGAGGGCCTGGGTGCGTGGGCGTGCTGCTGCTCGTGAGACATTGCCCTGCCCGGTCACTCGCGGGCCCTCTCGAAAGTGTAGGACGAGGATCGATCGCCGTATCGGTTTGTGGTCGATGCGCTGCGGAGATGGTTGCCAAACAAGGCAATGCCGACGTCGGGGGGGCGTCTGATGCAATTGGGGAAGTAATAAGACGGCCCTGCGGTCGAAGCCAATTTCTCAATGGCGGGCACAGCAGCGTGGTGTGTGGCGTCGTGCAGAAATCGAGGAAAGTTTCGTTTAAGAGATTGCCGCTACGCACACATCGAACAAGGAGAAAGAAGTAAGAAGTAAGAAAAAGAAAAACCCTATTTCCGCACAAGGGTCATATGCGTGTTTTCGCGGATTTTCGTGGTACAGGAAGCTATCCCCGGCACTGCGGGGAATGGCTCCCAGACGCAGTGACCGTTTTCCCGACCTAGCGAATGCTACGGGCCATTGACTTTCTGCCAAAGACGACCAGCAAATAAGACGTCAATAACGAGCCAGCTGAAAACCCTTTGGGGTGGTAAGGGAGGGCGTCGAAGGAACGTCGAAGGAACGTCGTAAGAGGTTGACTGTACGACGTCGGGTCGGAGTTGGTCGGGGGCGGCTAGAAGAGGAATAGAAAGCGAGAAGGAGAAATAGTGGGAGAGAAAGGGAAAAGAGAGTAGCAAGATTGAAGGTTCCTAGGCTGTGAGAAGCAACCAAGTTGACCGGCCCGGGGTGGAGACAACCGACCAAAAAGAAAAAAAAGGATCCAAACGGTGCGCCAAAGGGACGTAAAACGGTGAGTATATGTATGTATAGAATGGCGATAAGAAGTGAAAGAGATGGTGGGAGTAGATGTAATAGATTTAAGGTGAGATTGTAAAGTGGTGGGAGGTAAAGTAAGATATCCTTTATTTCAATCGTGCCAGATAAGAAAAGGGTAATATCAAGGTGAGACGCTTTTGCCAACTAAAATTCCCAATGACGCAGCCGACGTCAAAATCGTTGATCAAGGTTGCATGGGTAATCTTTTAAACAACATCTGCTCTACCCTACTACCAAACTATCCTACTATAACAATATAGGTTTTATTTTTTTATTTTATTTTTATTTTTTCTTAGGTACCTAGGTATCACAGATGTTCAATGTCGGCTAATAAAGAAAACCGTATAGTTTTAAAACAGTCGAGGACCTCAACCTCTACCCCGACTCTCAACCTTGATCTTGACACATCAACCACTACAACTACATATGCGGAGGCCGCGTCCGTACGTCCGTCTCAGTGATTGGTAGCCTCAACCTCCCGATTCTCGGACAGACGGCTCCGGTCAAGAGCCATGATGGAATAAAAGTTCCCAGCGACGTCTTGCGGTTTACAGGTCCCTATCGAGATGCAAATTTGATACAACTAGGTGGTGATAATCACATGCTTCAGTATGCATCACTAAATATACCGATGCACCTTCCATCAAGTATGCACATGATGTTAACAAACTTGTTGCTTTGAATAACTCCAACCCGAGAAGCTCCGGTCTTGCATGCAACCCTCCATCTCCGCGATATCGCGGCCAACCCCCCTCCCCACCCGTGGCAAACCCCCACTATCATTCTTAATAGTCATCCTAGCACATCAAATCACGTGCTTCAGACGACCAACCAGACGATCTCAGTTTCCTCTTACCACAACCTTCGCCCCCCCACCATTACCACGTGACCTCCGGCTCGCTCCAGCAAGCCAGGGCGAAAGTTGGTGGTTCGTTCGTTCCGTATATCCACCCCAAGTTTTGCCGACCCTTTCGTCGCCGAGGAACCTCATATCGCGCATCAAACCACGAAACTCCCAAGCCCAGCATAAAACGACCTCCCCCCCAAGTACAACAGCTTTTTGTTTCGCCCAAGATGGTCTCCCTCGCCCCCTACATCCTTAAGCGGCCTTGGCTGTACAACATGCTCAAGCCCGTCGCTAGCTGGTACGTTGGTGCCGCCGGGTACCGCCAGCTTGGTCTCCGGTAAGAAAAAAACCAAGAAGAAGAAGAAGAAGAAAAGAGAAGAAAAGAGAAGCCACCACCAATCACACACCATTCATTCGACTTCAATTGGAATCGACACAACAATCTGGGTTGCGAAAAGAAGACAAGATGAAGATTGGCAAAAAATGTTATGGCATATTGGACAAACCTCGGGGAGAGGAGGGGGTGGGGGGAAAGAGGAAAAGTTTCAGCATGACGGAGAAAAGTTTCGGGAAAAGGCTAACACGGGGGAATTTTCTGTTCTAGATACGACGATCTCATGGAGGAAGAGCGCGAGTCCGTCCAGCTCGCCCTGCAGCGCCTTTCCCCCAAGGAGACCTACGAGCGCGTCTACCGTATCCGCCGTGCCGTTCAGTGCAGCTACCAGCACAAGCTGCTTCCCCGTGAGGAGTGGACCAAGGACGAGGATGTAAGGAACAAAAAAAAAAAAAAAAACGGGGAGAACCATTGGGAAAAGAGCAATGGGGAAAAGGGTTACAAAACGATTTTGGTGAGCTGACATGACATGCTGCAGGACGTTCCTTACCTCCGCCCCCTCATCGAGCAAATCGAGGCCGAGATGGCCGAGCGCGACGCCCTTGACGCTGCCCATGTTATCAAGAAGAACTAAGAAGCACTTTTTTGTCTGTGGTGGGGGGATTGCAAATGTGGCAGGCATTTATAGACTGGAAGGCGTTCGACTGTACAGTAGAACAAACAGGTAGCCATGTCGGCGACTGTAGCGTATTATGACGGAGTTGCGCTCAAAGACAAAGAAAGGAACTTGTACATCACCATAACTACTATCGACCTCGCGTCCTCATATCCTTGAGTCTACCAAAAGGAAAAATATTTTAGAGACTCACGTCAAAAGTACTGTGTAAACTGCTGCTTTTGTATTACACCTGCAATGCTATTGGTACATTTTGTAACCAGACGCTAGACCTGGATAATACTATCCGCCAACAACGCTACTCCTTCTCGACTCAACTGAATACTGGCCCAAATCTGTGACCGGGACGATCAAGTGATCAAGTATGCACGAGAAAAGACGTCTTCCTCCCCAACACCCATCTAACCTTTCCCAAAACTCCAAGAGCCCTCCAATGGCTGATAATAAGACGACCAATCATCATAATTGTTACCCACGCCATTGGGAGAGAAGGGCCGTAAACTCGTGGTATGGATGCCCGTTAACTGTATTTAGCGGACTGGACATCAATCGTCAAACGGCTCGCTCTTAAAACGGGAAATAGACCGTTACTCGTCGTAATTTTATGTGATAGTCAAACAAATGACTGAAATCAGGTCTTTCAGACTCTCTGGTAGAAAAGAAGGTAGGCAACCTTGTTGTCCTTGACGTTGTCCTTGTGCTGCTTGTTCCTGGGTGGGCTGTTGGCAGCATTGTTGACGACGTTGGTCCAGCGCTTGTTGCCGCCAGCAGAAGCTGTGACCTGCTTCCACTCACCATCGTCTCCAGCCTCCTCTTGATTCACGGCTTCGAATCGGTTTGCTGACGTGGATGCGGAGGTAGCAGCGTTGTGGGTGCGCGCCTCCTTGCTCTCTTCTTCGGAGGCTTTCTCGGCAACATCCTCGCTGCGCACTCTTCGCAAAAGGGTGTCGTCGAATCGGAGCCAATCCTTACCGTCCTGACGACGAACATCCACCGTGTAGTGGCCACCGCTGGCATTCTTGCCGTGATGGTACACGACACTAATGAGCCTGTACTTGGGAAGTTGTCCGTCCCCCAAGGTTTGGCGCTTCTGTCTCGACAATACTTCCCGCGGGATTTTCAATTCCAATGGATAGTCGACATTCTTCCAAATCTTAACGGTACCACGCCCCTCAGCATCGAATTGGAAACGCTTCAGATGCAAAATCAGGACAGGAGGTAGAGTCTCGATAAAGACCTGCTTTGTCGCTATAACATCTTTGCCTCTAGCAGCATTGAAGTCGCCCTGGATGCGCTCAGGGCGGGTGAGTCCACGCAAGGCATCGACGACGCTGCGAATGTCGTTCGATCCTATGTCCAGTTGTAGGGGCTGGTAGGGTTCCGTTGTTATGGAGTCCTTCAGCCCAGGGACGCGGAACTCAGACCTGAGCAAACCTCCAAAGATCTTGGTGATGGGCGTTGATACATTGTGCCCAGAGGCACGAGAAACAGCAGCACGCTGCTTCTTTCCCACCTCATGCCAGTCGTCCGAGGCTGCCGCATCTCCAAAGCCTGCCGTGTTGCCGTCCTGACCTGCCTTGGCGTTTGTTACGTGTGTGCATTCATCGTCAAGGCCTTGGAGGAGGAATCCAAGAAACTCCTCAGCATCTTGCTGATGGCCACGCTGGAAGATGTCAGCCCATGAATTACACATCTGGGACGTGCCCCTTACCCTCATACTCGCGAATCGAGGAAGCTGTCTTATGGCTTCATAAACAAATTCGGGGGTGAACGGCTCGCCAAACCGGTCAAAATCCTCAGCTTTGAGAGAAGCGCGAAGCCGCTCCATCGAGGGAGCAGTCTTGAGGGTTTTGAACTCGTGCATGAACATGATCCTGTCAAGTTTTAGCTTAGGCAGGCAACATGTCGTAAGGAGATTGGGGTCTTACATCGCATCAAGAAGAGGAGTGTCACTCTTGAAGCTATGCGCAGCACGCTTGCTAACTTGCTGCAGAAAATCATAAAAAGGAACGCAAAACATCAAAACTTGCAATACCTAGGCTTGATTAGTATAACAAGTAGATCATAGCAGTGGCTACTTACTGAATTCATATAACACATATTACCGGTGTTGATGAGACCACGAGGTTCCATAAAGGAAGCGCTGTCACCGCTGTGAACCTTGTAGGAGCGTATAGCATCAACCATGGAACCACCGTTCACCTGAGGGAAAAGCGGGTTGCCAGTGGTATTGTCAGAGGAAACGCCGTCATTAGATGCTCCGTTGGCCTCAGTACCTTTTCCGGTAGCAGCGGCAGGCTTGGTAAAGAGATTGGCCCAGCTCGTAGGAGGTGCTCTAGGCGCGGGCTTTGGCTCTTCAACCTGCGCTTCGGTCGAAGCTGTTTCATCAGGTCCTTCCTTGCTCCCTGCCTCAACCTTATCCCCAGGAGCAACAGTCGGCGGCTTAGCCCCCTGCTCAGGAGAGGCAGGTGTTACGAGATCTGCAGGTTGACCATGGACATCTTCAGGCTTGCTTGAGGTCGTGTTGACACGGGAGCGGGCGATTGTGGCCGTGGAAGTCGGGGAGGTAGCGGGAGTAGCATCGTGGCCAGCTTGAGTCGAAGGTGTCTCTGAGCGAAGACCGGCGTCTTGTGGGGTAGCAGTGCTGCTAGTGGCCGGTACCTCTTTAGTATCTAGATTTTCCTCTGTAGCTTGTGGGTGTTTGGGTGGCAGAGAGACAGCTTCGCTGTCGGCCGTAAAGGGATTTATCCTCCTCAGCCTAGACTTGCGAGCAGGCCAGGGCTCGTCGGGATGCGTGAACCACGGTAGCTGGAACTAAGGTTAGCGATGCGATCTTCACATCCAAACAATTACATGACTTACAGGTGGGCTGAAAGGTTTGCTGGGAGCTTTAACAGCCGGTGCCTTAGTCTCCGGCACGGGAGTACTCTCCTGAACCGCCAATTGAGGGGTAAATTCGGCATGAAGGGTCGCATGAGGGCTCTGGGGCGGAGGCATCTGGGCCGAGTGTGTCGAGGACGGAGTGTGGGGGAGAACCGGAGCTGGGGCCGGGGGAGGTTGGTACGGGGTTGCCAAAGCCGGGGACTGTTGCTGAGGGGGTCGCGCATAGCTATTAGATGCAACGCTGACGCCGGTCATGGGAACATAATGGTGTTGACTCTGGTGCGGAGGCATTCCCGTGGGAGAACGAGGGTAACTCTGATAGTTGGGCACATAGCCGGGCGAAGGCATTCCAGCGTTCTGGTATTGCGGGGGCATGGCGTAGTACTGCTGGGGCGGGACAAATGGCATATTGTACCCATACATGCCCATGTTTACATTCATGTTCATGTGCTGGTACTGCGGATGGTACTGTGTATGAGGAGGGGGCAGTGGCTGGTGCCTTCTTCTCGGTCCTAGTCCTGGTCCATGTCCTCCTGGTCCATGTCCTCCAGGTCCATGATGTCCATGGTGAGGAGGCACATAGCCAGGTCCTCCTCCCACCACCATGGGACTGCCGAGCATGTCAACCGGAGGCATCACGCCAGGCCGCGCATGTCCATGGGGTCCCCCGCCACCCTGGCCCGGCGGTACGGTCTGCCCAGCCGGCAGATGGTGGTTACTCATCTTGCCGGCTTGGGATATTGTAGACGAACCCGGGAGTCGCCCAGTGCTGCGACACCCGTTGTCGTCCTAGCGTCGAGTCTCTCCGATGAGAGAGAGAGAGAGAGTGGGCGTATTCGGGAGCTTGACAGTCGTCGCCGTGAGTTTCGGGGGGGGGGGGGGGGGTCGTGGTAATTCGGTTGGTGCCCAAGCCTTACGTCGTACGCCGTTGTATGACAACGCGACGCGCGACAAGGTCAGGAAAGGGAAAAGGAAGGAAAACGGAGCTGCGACGGTGAGCGGCGTGGGTAACGAGAGCAGCTACCCAGACAAGTGCTGCAGCAAACACGGACCCAGTTCAATTTCGATAACAACCAACAGGCCTAACCTGAGGAAGTCAGCAAGATCGAAAACAAATGAGAAAGGAAGGGAGTAGTAAAAAAAAATAAAAAGAAACAGACCCAAGTGTCGGGTGAGCACGATGGGGGGTGGCGGAAAGATACACAGAAGACGTCTGTGACATGGAGCCAAGGAAGCAGCGTTGGCTCGACTCGACGTTGGGCGAAATAAAATTTACGGCGAGCGATCGGAAAGCGGAACATCCACACACAACTGCCCAGCCCGACAAAGCTGGGGGTGTCTCACTGCAGGTAACGCTGCCATTTTCTTAGTTAGCCCAAGGCGCCGAGCCCCGAGAGCCACAGAGCGCCACCACTACCATGTTGTTGAAAAGTGCTTTTAAAGTCGAGGGTAGAATATAGTTGCGTGGCTTTTGACTTTACAACTATAACATGAGGCGTTTCAGAAATTTTCGAGCTTCAAAAACTTTTAATTACTCAAGTTTTAGATGTTTTGTTGTCGTGCCATACAATGTTGAACGTGGTTAGTCGGTTGCAAAA
>PXOB01000035.1:0-214087 GCA_003012115.1 Trichothecium sympodiale | reverse complement strand
ATATTAATTATATTTAAAATAAATTAATTAAAAGTAATTAAAAGCTTTAGTATTTTAAATATAATTAATATAAGAGAATTTTATTTTTATTTAATAATAACTTTAATATATTTAAAAGTATTATTTATTTTATTAAAAAACTATTTAAAAAGGTTATAAATTAAAAGATTATTTAAAAAGCTTAAGTTATAAGTTTTAAAAAGCTTTTAATATAATATAAAAAAATAAACTAAAATAAATTATAGCTTTTTAATTTATATTTTATTCTTATTCTTATTTAAGTATAAGTTTAAGGATTTAATTAAAAAAGTATAGAAAAATAAAAAAAAGCTTAAGTTTATAATAAAATCCTTTATAATTAATTTATAAAAATAAAGTAATTTATAGAAATAAATTTTTTTAATTTTTAAATAATAAAAATCTAAGCTTTTTTTATGAACTTTTTAATATTTAATTAATTATTTATATTTTTTATTTCTTAATACTATATTTATTAAATTATCCTATTTATTAAATTATTTTTTCTATATATGTATTATTTTAATAACTTGATTAATTTCTATTTAATTTAATTTTTATTTTTATAATTAATCTTTTTTATATTTAATATAATTATATTTATAATTCTTTTATAAATCTTTTTTATATTTTCTTTTATATTTTATATTTAAATATAGCTTTTTTTAATAAATATTAATAAACTTTCTTTAAATAATTTAATATTATATATTTTAATAAGGATTTATTTAATAAATATTATTTATTAACTTTTAGTAATTATTAATTATAATTTTCATAAATTTCTTTATATTAATATAATAGATTTCTTAATAAAAAGGTTTTAATATTTTTTTTTAATTTTATATTTTTATTTACTTTACTATATATATTCTTATTTAAATTATTTCTTTTTATATTTCTTTCTTTTTAAATTTATTAAGCTATTTATTATATTATTCTTTAAGCTTATATTTTTCTTATAGTAATATTTTCTTTTTATATAATCTATTAATTTTTAAATAAAATATAAATATTAGTAATATATTTTTTTAATTTTATTTATATTTTTTATAATATTATAATAATTATCTTTATATTAAAAAGTAATATAATAATATATTAATATTTTTAAATATTTATTTAAATATTTATAATTCTTTTTATCTTTATTTAATATTTATTTTAATATTTTTTTTATATTTTTTTATATTATATTTTATATAAAGGTTTTTAAATATTAATTATAATTTTAAGCTTTTAATTAAAAATTTATTAATTATATTTAATTATTTTAATATTAATTTTTTAATATTTATAATATTTTAAAAATATTTATTTAAATTTAATATCTTTTTATAAATTTTTTAGCTTATAATTAATAGCTTTTTTTTATAAATAAATCTTTTATAATTTAATATTTTTATTTTTTAATATTTCTTATAATTTATTAATAATTATTTTAAATATAATTTTTTTAATATTATTATTAATAATTTATTAATTTTATTTATTATTTATAAATATTTTTATTTAATTTTTAATGAATATATTATATAAAATCATTTTATTTAATATTTTAAAAATATATAAGAAAAAGCTTAATTTAAATATAAAGTAAATCTTATATAGACTTTTTTATTTTAATTATATTTTTATTTTTTTATAAAGCTTTTATTTTTAATAAAATTATATATAAATATTAAATTAAATAATTAAAATATTTATCTTTATAGCTTAAAGCTATTATTTTAATCTTTTTATTTTATTACGTTTATTTAAAATAAAATTATATATTCTTTTATAAACTTAATATTTCTTTTATTATAATATTTAAATTTTAATAATTAATAAGTTTTTAATTAATTAAAATATATTTTAATTAATCATATATTAAATTAATATAATAATTTATAATAGTAATAAAAAATTATATTTGAATATAAATTAAAGTAATATTTCTTTATAAAATAAATAAATAAATATATAATTAATTAATAAAATAATATTTAAATATTAAAATTAATTTTTATTTTTTTTATTATTTAAAATAATATAAATATTATATCATAATAATTATCCTTAATAATATTATTTACTTTTAAATTATATAATAAAATAAGTATTATTTTAATATTTAATTTTATTAAAATAGCTTAAAGTTTTAATTTATATTTAAATTTATTATTAATTATTATTATTAAAAAGATTTTATATTTTATAATTCAATCTTTAATAAATCTTATTAATATCTTTATATTAGCTTTTTTAATTACTTAAGTTTTTATTTATTTAATTAAATTATAATAAGCTTTAACAATATAAACTATATTATTATATTTTATAATATATTAATTAATAAAGTATATTCTTTTTATAATGTAATTAAATTATATTATAGTTACTTAATTAATTAATCATTAAAAAATATATTATTAATAAAGTTTATAGAAATTAATTATAATTTAAATATTATTTTAAAGAATTAATTAATAATATTTATATAGATTTATTAAAAATAAAATTTAATATTTTTATAATTAAGCTTTTTATATAATATAATTATAATTTATTTTTAAATAATTAAATTATAAATAATTTATTATAGTAATATTTTATTTTTAATTTTTAATTATATCTAATTATTCTTAATAAATATATAAGTATAATTTATTTTTAAATTTTCAGAATTACTATATATTTATACTTTTAAGCTTAATTCTATATAAGATTTAATAAGCTATTACTTAATATTCTTTTAAATATAATTTATATAGTATTTTTAATATTTACTTTATTTTTATTAAAGAAATCTAAATATTAATAAAGTTTTTTATATTTTTATTTTAATTAATAATTAAATAATTAAATAATCTTAATAAATTTTTAAAAAGAATATTTACTATAAAATTATTTTTATTTTATATATATTATATTATAAAATTCAATAGCTAAATATATTTAGTTTATTTAATTATATAAATTAAATAAAGCTTTTTTTACTTAATTTATTTATACTTTTATATTAATCTTCAATATAAAGTATATACTATAGAAATATAATTATAGTTTTTTAATTATATATATTATATTCCTATATTTAAATTTAATAATTTTAAAGATTTGTTTTAATTATAATTAAAAGCTATTTTTATATTAAATAAAATACTTTTTATTATTAATAATTTATATAAAAATATTACTTTATATATAATTATTTATATTAATTATTAAAATTATTTTTTTACTTTCTTTATTTATATTAAGTAAAATAAAGATAAAAAAGCTTATAATTAATTACTTAAATATATTTATAGCTTTTTATTCATTCTTTTTTATTTTTATTTAATATTTTTATAAAATAATTTAATTATAAGTTTAATAATTAAATATAGTTTTTAATTTACTAGTAATAATAACTTATTATCTTAAAGAATAATTAAATATTAATTTTATTATTATAGATTTTTTATTTATTAATCTTAAATATTTTAATTTTTTTAAATTTAATTTCTTATACTATAAAAATATTTTATTATAATAATTAATTTTTAATATTATTAAAACTTTATAGTAATTATTATAAAGTTTAATAATTTTATATTTATAAAAACTTTATTTAAATTAATAATATATTTTATTTATTATAAAGCTTTTAAAGAATTAATTAATTATTAAAAAATTAAATATATTTTATATTATTATGATATTTATATTAATTATTAAATTAATTAAATATATTTTATTATCTTTTTTTATTATAAGAAATTAAAAATTCATATATAATCTTTAATCTTTCTTAATAATTTTAAATATTAATTATATTTTTAAAAACCTAATTATTTTTCTATTTATATCTTATAAAATTAATATTATTTTTATTTATTATATTTTATAAAAAATAATATTAATAATTTATAATAATATTATAAAAAATTAATTTTTCTTTTTTAATAAAGTCTTAAAATAAAATAGCTTTTAATTAATATAATATATATATAAATACTTTTAATTTTCTTAATTATAATATTTATTTAATTTACTTTAAAATTATATTTAAATAATCTTATTTTAATTAAATCTTTTTTTTTTATTTTTAAAAACTTAAATATAATATAATTATTATAAAGTTCATTTTAATTTATATAATTAATTAATTTCTTTTTTAATTTAAACTTTTAAAAGATATTAATTAATTTTTATTTTATTAATTGCTTAAATATATTTTAATCTTTTTTTTAAATATAATATTAATTTAAATAATTAAAGCTATATATTTTGAAAATCTAAGCTTTTTATATATTCTTTCAAATCTATAAAATATTATTATATAATATATTTAAATATTATAATTAATATTATATTATTAAAATCTTAATTAAAAGAATAAAAAAATTATTATTTAGCTTTAAATATTCTATAATAAAAATTATATTTATTTAATTATATAATTTTATAAATATTATTTTTTAGCTTTATAAGTTAATAAAGATATTATTTAATACTTTAGTAAAGCTTTTTATTATTAAATAATAGTATATAAATAGAATAATTACGAAACTATATAGTAATTAGCTATATAAAAAGAATTAAAAGAAATTACTAAAAAAGAAGTATAGTCTCTAGTTAAGAAGCTAAAAAGCTAGCTTATACTTAAAAGTAAATAAGTATATATTATAAAAGAATTAGCTAGTAAGCTTACTTATATAAAAGTATAGTAAGTAGCTAGAAGAAATTAATAAATTAATAATAACTATAAGGTAGAAGACTTTTTATAATACCCTACGGATCATAAAGTCGCGTACGGTTATATAGTAGATCTACTATAAATACCCTACGAGTTCTCTACGAGTAGTTATACTTAAGAGAGAACTTAAGCTTTAATTACTATACGAATAGAAACCTACCTTCTTATACCTACCTAGCTTATTATACTTTTTATATATTATAATTCTAAAGTTTTTATTAAACGAGCTATTTAAGATAAAATAGTAAAAACGAGATAAAACGTTAATATAATAATAAGACTTTCGGAAAACGCTAAGATATAATCTTTAAATTAGACTAAAGTAGAATTTTAAAAAATCGAAAAAGAACCTTTAAAGTAAGTTAAAGAAAGATTTTAAGAAAATATTATAATAAAAACTTTAATTATTAAAAAAGAAACTTTTTTAATAGATAGAAAATAAATAAATAAAGTAATTAATATTATATAATTCGAGAAAGAAATAAAAAAATAAAGAATTATTATAGTAAAATTATAAAAGCTTTAATAATTCTAATAATAAAAAGCTAAATTATATTAAGAATTAATAATATAGCTTTTTAAGCTTAAAATTATATTATTAATATATAAATAATAACTTTAAGATTTTTTAAATAATAATAATAATAATAAAATTAAAATTAAAAATATATTAGAATTTATATAATTAATTAATTATTAAAAATATAAAAAATAATTAAATAATTTATAATATATATTTAAAAAGAATTATAAGTAATTTAAAAAAAATTTAAAAAAGATTTTCCTAGCTTTAAATTATATAAAATATAAATACTATATAAAATAAAATTAATATTTTAAAGATTTCTTTTTAAATATAAAGTAATAAGAAAAAGAAAATAATTAAAGCTTTTTTAAAAAATAAATTTTAATTTATTTAAAAAATATAAATAATTATTATTATATAATTATTAAATAATTAGATAATATATATTAATATAAAAATTAATCTTTAAAGGAATTCTATAATTACTTTAATTCTTTAAAGAAATATTTCTATTTATTCTTTAAAAATAAATATATTTTTCGATTTTATATTAAACTATAAAATAATTTTTAATAATATATATTTTTATATATATTTTTATTATTAAAAATAAAAGTAAAGATAGTATAAATAATTAAAAAATTCTAGGAATCTATAAAGGCTAGTAAGAAAAAAAAAGTAAATACTTATTAAAATATTAAATTACTTATTATTAAAAAATAAAAATTAAGTAATTTTTAATTAATACTAATACTATATTAAAATTAAAATAGATAATAAAGAAAAAGGAATTATATTTTTAAAAACCCATTAAGAAAAGATAGTAAATTTATTAAATATTATTATTACTAAAGTAATTCCTACTTAAAGAATAAATACCTATAAGTATTAAAAATATAATAAACTTTTATAAAGATTAAAAGAAAAAAGAAAAGGTTAGAATAAAAAACCCTTTTTTAATTTCTATATTTAAAGTATCCTTTAAGATCTATACTAAAGCTAGGGTTTAAGAGAAAAAGAAGCTTTAAGAGGTTATTATTAATTTAAATAATAATATAAAAATCGATTTTATTAATATTAAGTTTATAAAAAAGAATAAGTTAAAAAGGAGTAATATTTTAATATTTATTTTTATAAATATTAATTAAAATAGCTTATAGATTTAAAAAATTTAAAAAGTTTTATTTAAAATTATTAATTTAAAAGGTATAATTAAAGAATTTATATAATTATATATTAATATATATTATAATAATTCCGAAACGATTAGCTTTATCTTTTTATTAATAATTATAATAGAAAAATATCGAATTTACTTTAATATAATTAAAAAAAAATAATAATTTAAAATTAATTAAAATATAATTTAATTATATAAACTATAGAATATATTTAAAAAATATTAAAATTAAATATATATTTATATTATAATTATATTTTAAGAATTTATATTACTTTCTAATAAAGAAAAAAATAAAAATATATTAGAAAAGATCTTTAATAAGCTTAATAGATTTAAAGATATATTTAATATAGATAATATTATAATAATCCTATACTATAAGCTTATAGATTATATAATTAATATTAAAGAAAATAAGAGCTTACTTTATAAACTTATTTATTTACTATTACTTATAAATTATATACCTTAAGAAAGTATATTAATAATAACTTAAAGTTAAGCTAAATTAAAGAATTTAAAAGCTTAACTATAGCTTTTATCTTATTTATACTTAAGAAAAATAAAAGTCTTTAATTATATATTAATTATAAGAGATTAAATAAAATAATAATTAAAAATTATTACCTTTTACCTTTTATCTTAAAGATTATAAATTAAGTAATAAGTATTAAATATTTTATAAAAATAAATATAAAAGATATTTATTATAAGATCTATATTAAAGAAAAAGATAAATAAAAAACTATTTTTTATATATAATATAGCTATTTTAAATATATAGTTATATTTTTTAAACTTATTAATATACTTATAACCTTTTAAAATTATATTAATTAAATATTAAATAACCTTATAGATATAATCTATATTATATACTTTAATAATATTTTAATTTTCTTTAAGATTAAGGAATTATATATAAAATATATTTAATAGGTCTTCGAATACCTAAGGATAGCCTAGCTATATATTAAGCCTTTAAAATATAGTTTCTATAAAGATTAAATTAAGTTCTTTAAGTTTATTATCTTAATAAGAAATATTAAAATAAACCCTATAAAAGTAAAGATAATTTCTAAGTAAAAAGAATTAATTACTTATTATAGGATTTAGGTATTCTTAAGATTTTATAACTTTTATTATTAATTTATTATTAATTACTTTAAGATAACTCGACCTTTATATAAACTTATAAAAAGAATTATAAATAAAAAGAAATTAAATAGTATAGTTTTAAATTAAAAAAAATAAATAGTATTTTATATATTAATAAAAGCTTTTTAAAAAGCCTTTTTATTAATATATTATAACCTTTAAGTTTTAATTCGGATAGAGCTAAATATATTTAATTATATTATAATAAGTATTTTATTTTAATTAAATAAAAAAAAATAATATCTAATAGTTTTTTAATTAAAGAGATTTAAAAAAGCTAAATTAAATTATAAAATATTAAATTAAAAACTAATAATTATTATAAAATTATTTAAATATTAAAAGTATTATATTAAAAATACCGAAAAGCTAATAAAAGTTTTAATAGATTATAAAAACTTATAGAATTTTATAAGCTAATAAAAGTTAAATAGGAAGTAAGCGAAATAATATATATACCTTACCTTTTATAATTTTATAATTAAGTATAGACTTAGGAAAAGTAATTTAATAAATAGACTTTCGAAAAAGTTAGATTATATTAAAGAAAAACCTATAATAGATAAATTAATACTTTTAAAATTATATAATAAAATAAAAATATATTAAAATATAAATTAATATAATAAAATATCTTTATAAGTATAATAAGCTTAAGTTAATTTTTAGCTCGAATAAGATAAGATATCTTTAAAAAGTAAAATACCTTTAGTTCGAGGGGGGAATAGGATTATAAAATAATTAAATCCTTAAAGAAACCTAAATTAAATAAGAAATATTATTAATTATAAATAATAAATCTTAATTTAAAAAGTAAAATAGGTTATATTAGAAGAATTAGCTTATATAGATTTATTAAATAAACTATTTCTATAGCTTATTAAAAAAGTATAATTAATAGATTATAAATTATAAAAATATATTAAGGTAATAAAAAATAATAATAATAGAAATTAAATTAAAAATATTAAAGGTTTTATTAAGTTTTAAAAGAAAGTAGTAATTTTAAAAGAAATATTAATCTATATAGAATTCCTATATATTTACTATAATAACCTATTAGCTAGTTACTTTAAAGTAGAAAGAATACTAGACTTCTTTAAAAAGAAATTCTAATAGAAATAAATAAAAAAAGATATTAAGTAATATATAAAAGACTATTAGGTATACTAAGGAATTATAGTAAGAAAATATAAGCTTTATAAAAAGTTAGAATCTTTAAAAAAACTTAATAGACTTATAGAAGAATTAATTATAGACTTTATTATAAGATTATTAAAAGTATATTTAAGAAAAAAAGAAATAAATAATATATTAATTATTATAAATAGGTATATAAAATATTCTTTATTTTTTATAGTAAATATATAAGATAAAGTAGAAGATCTCGCTATATTATTCTATAATAAAATAGAACTTATTTATTAAACCCTAAGGGGAATTATCTTAAATCGAGGCTTAGTATTTATAAATAAGTTTTAATTAAAAGTATACTATATATTAAAATTTAAATAATAATTTTTAATAATATTCTACCTTTAAATAGATAAATAAATAGAATAGATTAATTAAATATTAAAATAATACTTAAAATACTTTATAGGTAAGAATTAAGTATTATAATTAAAATTATTATATATAGTATAATTTATATATAATAGTATAAAGAATATAATAATTAAGATAAGCTTAAATAAAGTATTAATAAAGTATAAACTAAACCTTTAACTATATATTAAAGATAATAATAACGAGAAAAGGGTATTAGAAGTATAAGTAAGAATATAAAAACTATTTAAAGTAAAAAAACGTTTAAAAAACTATTAGGAAATTATAATATAAAGATAAGTAAAGTATTATAATTAGAGATATTAAGTATTTAAATTTAAATAAAGAGATTTTATAAGCTTTTTAATAAAGAACTTAAAATTAAAGAAAAAATAAAATATTAGCTTTAAGATATATAGGATTATTTAAAGTCTTTTAGAAAATTAGCTCTTAAATATATTACTTTATATTCTTAAAGAAATACTTATATATTTATAATATATTCTATATTAGCTTATTAAAACCTTAGAATTCAAAAACCTATTTAAGTAAATTACTTTTGATATTTAATTTAGAAAAAGAAAAAAAAATAAGAAATTAAATTAATTAAAATTAAAAAAATCCTTTATAGGAAAAAATATTACTTTATAAAATAAGTAAGCTAATTATTATAATATTATTAATAAATATTAAAAAAAGATATAAGTAATATATAATAACTTATTTAAGAGTTTAAAAGAATTTAAAAGAAAAAGTATAATTAAAGAGAATATAAGGAATTAATATAAAAAAGAAAAATCTATAAAAAAGTATAAAAAGAAAAATTATTAAGTCTTAAAAATAAATTACTTAAAATTAAAAATTAAAAGTAAAAATTACTTTATTAAACTTCTATAAATCTTACTAATATTAATATTATCTTAATTAAAATATATTAAATTATTATTTAATTTACTTACTTTATATATTATATATATTTAAGATAAAAAAGGCTAATAGAAATACTTTATTTAATAAGAATTATAATAATATAATAAATAAATAAAAATATAGAAGAATTTTAATTAAAATACTAAAGATTATTTTTTAATAAAGAAAGAATAAAATATAATAAATAAGTAATCTTTTAATTTAGAATTTAAAACTAAATTAATAAAAAAAGAAAAGTTAAAAAGAATATATATATATATATATATATATATATAGTATTTATAAGGAAAGTAATAATATTAAAAAAAAGTCTTTTAAAGTAATAAGCTACTTCCTTATTATAATAATCTAAAGCTTTAATAATAACTTATTTACTAGCTAAGCTATATATTTTAAAAAAGTAGTAATATACTATTTCTACTTTTTAGAATTTATTATAAAAATATATAAAAAAAATAATAAATAGTTATTAAATACCTTTAAAAAAGAAAAAAGATATTTTCCTTACTTAAAGTATTAATAATAAAAAAAGAATAAAAAGAAAATTTAATAAGTAAATAAAATACTTTCGATTTAAAAAATAAACTAATTTAACTTATCTTTATTACTAGCTATTATTATAAGAATATTAATATAAGTTTTATTATTATTAAAATAATAATAATAAAAGCTTATAGTATATTAAATATAAAAAATATAAAGAAGTTTAATAAAATAAGACTTATCTTTATAATTAGCTATAGAAAAATATATTATAAAATATACATACTATATATAGTATTAAATAATATATATAAAATATAATAATAAAAATTAAAAAAAGTTTATAAAAGCTATAAGAAAATCTTATAAAAAAATAAAAATTAATATAGAATTTATTATAAAAATAAGAGTTTCTTTTACTTTAAGAATAAGAATACCTTTTACGATAAAAATAAGAATAAGAATAAAAGTAAGAATAAGAAAAACTATTATAAGAATAAAATAAATAGAATTATAAAAATAAAAAGAATAATAATTAAAATAATAAGATTATTAAAAGGAATATATCCTTAAAACTTATAAAAAGTAAGGGAATAATATTAAAATACTAGAATTATAATAATATTAATATTTAAACTTTAAAAACTTATATAAAAAGTAGGGATATCTTATACTTATAAGAAAGTAATAACTTAATACTTAAGTTTAGAAATTTATAAAGTATTAATAATATTTTATAAAAAAAAGTTAAAATAATCTATATTATAAATATAATTAATAAAGAAAAAAAATAACCCTTTAACATATTAAAAAGCTAGAAAAAAAGTATAAATATAAGAATAATAAGTATAGAAAGAATAATAAAGTTTTACTTTACTAAAAGAATAATATTCTCCTTACTATTAGAATCTTAATTAATAAAAAAGGAAGTATATACTTAAGATAGAATACTAATACTATATAAAAGCTACTTATAGTAAAATATAAATAAAAAAAGAATAATAATTTAATTAAAAAAAATCATAAGAAAATTAAAAATAAAAATAATAAGAAGAAATTTATTAAATTCTTCTTTTACTTTACTTTTATATACTAATAATAAATATTAAAAGTAATTAGCTTTTATATTTCTTTTTTTTTAATAATATTATAAAACTTAAAAGTATTTATTAATATATTAAAAAGTATTATTAAAAATAATATAATAATTAGTAAAAATATAAATAGTAATAATTTAAAAAAAAAGAAAAGTAAACTTAAAATATATTTATAAATATATATATTGTTATAAAGTAATTAATATTTACTATTATAATTAATATAGTAATATTAAGACTTATTAAGTAATAATATAAAAATATATTATATAAAAGGGGGGGATAGTTATAATACCTTATAGATTATAAAATTACTTATAATTATATAATAAATTTATTATAAGTACTTTATAAACTCTCTATAAGTAATTATATTTAAAAAAAGACTTAAGCTTTAACTATTATATAAATAAAAACTTACTTTTTTATACTTAGTTAACTTATTATACTTTTTATATATTATAAATACCTTATAATAAAAATAATAAAAAGAAAGGCTATATAAGCTATAGCTATATAAAAGTCTTATATAAAAGTCTTTTACTTATATATAATAAATCTTTTTATTTTTAATAAAATAATATAAAAATATATATAGTTAAGGAGATATAAAAATAGCTATAAATATATAATATTAAGCTTATTAATTTTTATTTTTTACTTAATTTAATTTTAATTAAAAATAGCTAGTATTATTTTAAATAATTTATTTAAAGTAAATACTTTTATTTAAAGGATTTTAATAATATAAAAGAAAATAAAGCTAAATTTATTAAATACATGAAATTAATATAAAAAGAACTATTTTAAGACTTTATTAATAAGGTATTAAAGTTAATCCTAAATAGATTACGTGCTATGATATATATAAAGGGTTAGTATATAAAATACTAAATACTAAAGCTAGGGCTATTAAATAATATAATTTTTAATATAATTATATATAAATTAGCTATATAATTAATATTTAAAAATATATAGTTATTATAAGGGATATAGGGGTCTAGGTAAGTTATAATAGACTTTTAAGTATATACTATACCTTACTTCTCGCTAACTACTACTAGCTATATAGTAAGTTATTAGAGGTTATAAAAAAAGGCAGGAACTCTCGATGCTTCCTATTCGAGCTAATTTAAACTTCATTCTTTCCCTACGATAATGCATTATATTATTATAACTTAGTATTTTATTAATTAATACTACTAGTTAAGATAACTTCACGTCTAGTTGCCGACCTTAAGGGAATTTCAGCATCTATATCTTCCCTTCACGTCAGTCTAAACTCCAAGGACACTATAGAAGAAGCAGCTATAATATAGAGGAAGTAGCTTTACGTAGAGGGAGGAGCTATACGTGGAGGAAGGAGCTATACGTAGACGAAGAAGCTATATAAGGAGGAAGGAGTTATATAAGGAGGAAGGAGGTTATCATCATGAACCGCGGAGGAAGAACTAGATGGTCAAGCGGCATAGAAGCTCACGCTTTGCAAACCCTTTTCTAACACCGAACTGCGTGAGTAGCGGAATTTTAGAGCTCCAAGTCCATTGAGTAATACGAGTCTTAACCATATGTTTCGAGGCTGAAATCTCGGATAGATGAACACAAGACTGGGGCTTTATGTCTTACGCTTCTGATGCTTTGTTCTAAACCCGGAGCGGTCCTTCCAGACACTGTTCCTAACATTGTTGCGACGTTGAAATCATAATTTGCGTAAAGGGAAGGATCAATACAATTTAAGCTTTTACATGAAACGGTAGCCCCACTTACCTTGTGAAACCTGATAGCGAGTGCGATTATAATCTCGAAATAGAAGGAACAAATCTATCATGCCGCTAGCAGCAGCACCTGCCATCCCGTCAACATTTTGCACAAAGCAAGACCAGGCAGCAGCGTCTTGCGGGGTGACAATGCCAAGCTTTTCCCTTTCCTAACAGAAGACACCAGAATGCGAGATACGAAAATCCAAACAATTGACGAGCACAACCTTTACGTATCCTGGGCGCGAGACCGACTTGACTACGGCACCGAACATTCCACGGTTCAGCGTGTTCGCGGCAACATGGGCTAGAACCTCACCTGCTCGACCATCCGCGCAAGCCGGGCAAATTCCCGCCAACCGCACAATCCCTGGATCATCTGCTGGGCAGTCTGCAGATTACATGTGGTGTGATGACGTAAGCTAATTCAGATAGACTAGAGACTTTTCTCAAGCATCACTGACTATAGACTCAATTTGGCACACACACTTTGTGCACACAATACCGTTTCGTGACAATACTAACTGGATTTGATAGACAAAGTCCAGTGAGTCTCACGACCGAAGCCAACACGTTTTATATCCTTCCGCAGAAGCCACGGCTAACCACGACACTTTTCGGCTTAGGATACGAGACAAATCCACGCAAGTACTGATTTCCAGCCGCAGTGTAGAGGGAACGACAGTTATCAGAATGCTCATGGTCCTTAGGCCCACGATCCGTGAGTAGTAGTATACTGTTGAGTCGACATATCAATTTCAAAAAGTTGACCTTGGTAGATTCTTTCACCAGCATAACCAAGGTATGTACATTGGTCCGCCTTTAGGCGTTTGATTGAACATAAATCGAAGCTAACTAATAGACAGATGGTTAAGATCTCTATATGTAGCAATTGGCTATCTTTGTTATATTACGGGACGTGTATCTCACAAGTCGTCAGTGCTGGAACTGCAAGCGTCGCGGCCACGAGGCCGCAGACTGCCGTGTATGTAATATAAACCCATAAAGATAGTACTCAGCAAACTGATATCGTTAATTTCAGTATGCCCCGGCCTAGAAGCGAGCGGTAAGCACTTACTTATTTTCGTTCAGGAGGCTATACTAACGTTAGGATTCATTGCAGGCCGACGATCAAATCGTAAGATCAAGGGTTCATCCCCTTCTATTATCTACTAGGCTGATTGGTTCACAAAACAGGCCCCTATAGCTAAAAGAGCCGTGAGTCACTTGAAAAACACGTCTGCATAAATTATTTAGCTTTAGAAAACTAATACTGAGGGTTAGAAATAATCTTCCTCGGTTCGTGCATAGCTTACTAGGCAAACATTTCTCTACTAATTTTATCCAAGACCAATCATGGCTATGCCCTTCCATCCCTCCCCCTTCCCCCGGCCGCCGCCATCCCGGCCCCCGAGCCAGAGCCAGTAAGCGTCAGGCTGTATTCTTAATCTACATAGCTATATTGACTAACTTTCTCTACTAGATTAAGAATACTAAGGCGGTAAGAATGGCCCTTTTACGCTGTCGAGTTCACTGGTAATTGTAAAATGAGGATGGAGGCTTGACACGTCAGGAAACTACAATATCATGTGCTCGTTAATGGTCGGTATATAGTGTGGGAAGGCTACAATGTAGATGGATGGAACACTTATTATCAGAGCGGATATATAAAATTTAAACAAAGGTCGTCGTGCTTATGAACATGGTGTTGGAAGTCAGTCGAAACGAGTGGTCAACCGTACTGCGGTATCGTGTGCGCTTTGGAACCGTTTCTAATACCAGATCTTGAAAGTACGAATCCCTCCATATTCATCAATTACGGACTTACCTAGCACATACGACCATACCCAGTAGAAAATACGGGATCCCGTCCGCTCTCCCATAGTCAAGCTGCTGAGGGGCTGATTAGTAGTTGGGTCGGTGACGACCAGCGAATACCGGCTGTTGTATGTTTTTTTGCCATTTTTACCCTTTTTACTATGCTGCTATTGCTGTCTGTTATTCATAGGTCCATCGCGCGTCTAAAAAGTCAAAAGAGATAGGGAAAAATGATCAGGTGATTGCGCGTCCATTTGCGTCGGGCGGGCAATAGTATAACATAATTCCACTGCTGCATTTCATTACCTTCGATACTACGTGAACTTGTTTTGATCCCATGTTTATCATATCTCCTTGCCTGGTTGACTTGCAACCCATCGAGCGCTACTAGTAAAAGCACGCATTGGGATAAGAATGAGTGCGATTGCAGAAGATGCGCTTTCTCCAAGCCCATCATTTTCCACACATTACTCCCGGTGTTGGGTGTCGAATTAGTGTGCACCATCTCATGTCCGTCCTCGCCGGCCGTTTTACTTAGCTTGAATGTGGCAAGGATCCGAGCTATATTGATGTACAGAGATGAACCATCCGATGCCGAGGTTGTCGATCAAAATGTCAGAAAAGAAAAGTCGCCGGAACAAGATGAAGATTTCAAGCGTGAATTATACGGTGTCGAAACTACCCATAACTTAACGCCAACTTAATAGATGTCATCGTGAACTACATTCCAGGGATGCTGGTTGCCCACCAAGACATGGGTGCTTACACCTTCTGAGACCAAAATACCGTGTCACGGGTAATACGGAATATATGCAAAAGTATATAGATATAATTGACATGGGAAGCCCGTCAAGTGCTCCCCCAAAACAAACTCAGCCTGGATTTCTTTTCCACTATCATCTCGATTCGCAATGAACTCCCCCTCACGTTCACGTCGTCTCCGAGAACGACGCCGGCAAGCATGCCGTGGTACAAGTTGAAAAAGCCCTGCCCAATCTCGCCGCAGACTCGGTCAGGGCGCGTACGAAGCTCACCACCCTGACCAAGAACAACCTGACTTATGCCAAGACCGGGAGCTTTCTGCCTTGGTGGGACGCCTACCAGATGCCCTCGTACCTACCAGAACCCTACAGCAATACGGACGAATGAGGCATCGTGCCCTCAGGAGGTTACGTCGAGGTAGTCGAGGGCGCTTCGGACAAGGAGACGCAGGGATGGACGACAGGATTATACATGTTCTATACTGCCGCTCATCTCCTGGCTGGATCCCCCAGGCCAGCAGATCAACCAGCTTCCCCAGCAAGGCAATAACGTACGACGCTCTCCCCAAGAAACTGACCCGGTGGATTGACCAGCTGGAAACCATCCCACGCCGTCGTCGTCGGCTTTGGCGGCCCATCGGGGGCCATTGAACAAGTGCAGGACGCCGTCGCGAGGTCAGCAGGTGTGCGTCTCTTACACGTAAACGTGAGCGACAGCTTCCTTGCCGTGCAGGACGGTCCTCGGAAAGGAAGGGTCGAGTTCGATGCCAGCCATGTCAAATATGCCGCTGCGGATAGAGTTGGCGTCGCCGAGCTCACTTCCGGCATCGAGACTTCGTTTAGACTGTGGCTGGAAGGCGGCATCGGGGACATGGAGCTCGGCCATCAGGGAGGGGTAGACGGTGCGGAAGGGATATATGGATGGTGGGAAGCGTTGTGTAAAGGTACTTGGCCACGACAGAAATGCCTTCTCTTTACTCTTTCGTAACGAACGGAGGACGTCAATACGTTGGAGTAAGAAAAGGAACCCAACTTTCACAACTAGGAAGATACAGTCTGTATCTGCTATTAAAAGCAGCGAGTCGGAGTCGTTGCGGATAGAAGGAAATATCCGTAGAAGACGGTTATGGTAGGCTGGATTGGAGATGCTAGCCAGGGCTAGTCGGATGAATAATTGGACTGGCAGCTCGAAATAGATTGTCGAAAATTCAAGGTTGAATCAAGGCTGAGGAATGAATACTCAACAAGTCCAATATTCAACCACGTTGCATATCAGTCCTATGATGAGTCTCAAGTCATGGTACTAATTCACAGAGCATTGCGGGCTGGTATAATCGATATAGGTAGATTGACCGCTTTATAACAATCGCGGACATCATGCTTTAAACTTCAATATCTGAAATACACAATTCTATAGTGATTATTCCTCCCTCCCTAGGGCATAGTATATACTATCAGGCTTTTGCACTTCCATTTCCCTTAGCGCAAGTCGTTTCTAGCATTCCTCTTCTAGAGATGATTATAAATTCTACCGCCCGTCACTAAACCCTGCCGCCCTCGGGGAAGATGCCTCTCTTAACCTTTTACTCGACGGACCTGTTTTTGGTAGGGACGCAAACGATGCTGCCATCTGTTATGGGCGACTTGGAAGCGCATGATGTAGATAAAGGTCGTTGTTTATCTTTATTTTCCTTCGTTAGGTATATGTTGTGAGAGGAAGAAGTGTAGAGGATTCAAGTGGTATATTGTTTCAATACTTTTTATTTTTTCTACCTGGCTTATACTATATTGATACTCATTTTCTCCTCTCAGCTCCTAATGTATTCGTTATGAAATGATGTAGCCCTCCCTGCGTTTCCGCCTCTGATCGATACGCTTGAAACGACGGGGCGGTTCTTACCCAGTATGCATAGTTTGTTTTCGTATATATTTAATTTATTTTAATACATTATTCAGGTTTGAATATTAAGCTACAGGGTATATATTTTCCGTACCTCGATACTTTGGAATACCGATTGTTAGTGGGGAGCGGAGCCTAGGCACGGACTAGGCTGTCCGAACGGCCAGACTCTTGATAAATACCGCGGCTTTCGCAGTCCTCGCAGCCGACGACGGCAGCCTCGAGCAGAACGCATCCTCTTACAGCAACCCTCGCAGCTGACGACGGCAGCCTCGAATGGTACGCATCCTCTCACGTAGCCGACGAAAGCAGCCTCGAATAGAACGTATCCTCTTGCAGCAGCCCTCGTAGCAGACGACGGCAGCCTCGAGCAGAACGCACCCTCCCGCAACAGCTTTGCGAACCCTTTGCTTACTACGCTGTACGTCAGCAACGGAATTTTTATTATTACAAGTCGGGCTGAAAAGGCCCGGTCGGGTCGTTGAGTGGTCGGCTGATAGATTAAAACGCGGCTGCACATTCAGCCAAGACCAGCCTTCACTTCTCATATCATTCTGAACACACCATATAACACCGCACGAGATGGGTTCCCACGTCGCGGAAGCAAAACTGCCCTGGCTCAAGACGCCGTGCGTCTTCTCACCAGAGATCTCTCGCATCGCAGGATGGTAAAGTGCCGCCCCCTTTACTTCCACCTCCAAATCACCGAGTATATGTACTAATCTGACAATCGTCGATAGCAACATATATCTCAAATTGGACAACTTGCAGCCCAGTGGCTCCTTCAAATCCCGTGGCATTGGCAACCTCATGACCAAAGCCATTTCCACCTCCTCATCCCCTTCATCCGTCCACTTCTACTGCTCATCAGGGGGCAATGCCGGCCTGGCATGTGCCCACACAGCCGTCATGCTCGGCAATGCCGCCACAGTTGTCCTATCGGGGTCGGCCTCTCCCCTCATGAAGAGCAAGCTTCTTGCGCTCGGCGTGGACGTGCATCAGGAGGGCGAGAATTGGTTCCAGGCCGACACATATCTGCGAGAGCAACTGTTGGCGAACGACCCGTACGGAGTGTACGTTCCGCCGTTTGACCACCCGCATGTCTGGGATGGTGCATCAAGCATCATCGCGGAGATTACGGAGCAGCTGGCGGAGAATGACATCAATATGGATGCCATGGTCTGCAGCGTCGGCGGTGGAGGCATGCTGAACGGGATAATGCAGGGAATCGACACTTCCTGCTGGCCAAATGGCCGCAAACCACAAGTGCTAGCGGTGGAAACCATCGGCGCAGATAGCTTAAACGCCAGCGTTCGTGCCGGGGAGCACGTCACCCTCCCTGCCATAACTTCGATTGCCTCCTCGCTCGGCGCAACGAGGGTCAGCGCCAAGACATGGGAATGGGCCCGCGACAGCGCCCACCTCAAGAGTGTCACCGTGTCAGACGCCGATGCCGCGATGGCTTGCGTAAGATTCGCAGACGATGCGAGGATGCTGGTCGAGACATCCTGCGGTGCCACACTAGCAATCGCTTATGCCGGGAGATTGAGGAATGAGCTCGGTGCTGAAGGCTGCAATGATGACGAGTGGGCGAAGAAGAATGTAGTGTTGGAGGTTTGCGGTGGGAGCGGCGTCTCGTTGGAAATTCTGGAAATGTACAAAGAGACATACGCTGATCAGGCGAGCTTCAAGAAGTCGTAAACGTGTCGAGGATCTGCTTCCTTTAGATGACAAATAGAGATTAGACAGGTCAAAAGGTTAAAGAGCACCGCCAGGAGCGGGATGTAAAGCAATAGAGGGATCAAAAGAGTGGCCATATCTATTCCTATCCCAATGCGTTTGCTCATCGGGCAAACTGTCAACATGAAACTCCAAAAAAAAACTCCAAAGAAAAAGAAAAAGTAACATCGTGAAAACGGGACGGATCCGCGGAACGCGACATCTCACCGCCTAACCCTTGGCCTTGCTCTTCCCTTTCGCTTTGCCCTTGGCCCCCTCCTTTGCGGCCTTCCTCTCATCGATAAACTCGCCCAGTAGCTGATGCAGGTCGACGTTTTTCCTGGCCAGTAGCAGCACGTCGTCTGTGGTTACTGTTGACCGCCCGGCGTGGTTGGCAAACGTCTCTAGATCGATGGCAACGTTTTCTGCAAGGCCTAGCATTAGCCGTCTTTGCCTACGGCGGTAAGGCGAAAGGCCAAGGGTCGGAGCTGTGGCTTTACCTAGCTGGAACCAGACCATCTCGGTGAGTGCGCCAATGAACTGTGGAGTGGCGTTGCGATTTCGCTTGAGGGATTCCTCATCGACCATTTCGCCAATTGCGAACCAGAGAGCCTCTTTGAGGCGCTTCATCACCAGAATCAGTACAGTGATATAAATGATGATCAATTGGTACACTTACCTCCAAGTCTTCCTCACGTTGATCTGCCATATTTTTTTCCATCATTTCCTTTTTCTGGTCGTATTAGGTGGTATGATGTTTTGCGAAGGAGATGGCAAGTGCAGGTCGCGTTAAAACGCGTCGCGGGGTAAGATGTACGAGGCAGGAACGAGTGAGTGAGCGGGCAAAGACCTGAGCCTCTTCTTTTCTTTTCTTTTCTTTTCTTTTCTTTTCTTCTTTCCACCCTCTTTTCTTCTAAAACGACTAAACAAATTTTATAATTCTCTTCAAATAAACACGAAGCTTCATCATCCAATTGAAGGCGTCCATTCGTTTCAAATGCTATCTAATCGCGATTTCAATCAAACTCCGCGTGGTACTCTAAAAATAGGCCATCAATCTTTCTAATGCCATTTAAACTCGGCAAAAAAAAGAAAGCGTCAAACTTGATGTGGTCATAGGTATCTTCATATCCTCCTTACTCTCATCCTTCATTTCCAACAATTCGTTATAACAAAAACAAAGGGAATAAAAAAATCATTTCTTCATGCATATAACGTTCTGGTATCATCGTAATTCGAATTCTCCCCTCAACTGTTCTTGACGTCCAGGTTGGCTCCCTTGTCAACAAGCAGGTTGACCATGTCTCGCTGACCACGAGACATGGCTGCTCTCAGAGGTGTCATGCCGTTCTTATCCTTGGCCTCGGTATCAGCACCATCATCAAGGAGCATCCTAGCGAGCACTATATAGCCCCTGGCGATGGCTTCGTGCAGCGGCACATTGCCCGAGCTGCCCTGGGGTTCCTTGATAGCATTGGCTCCGAGGAGCGTCTGCACGATTCCAGCATGTCCCTGCATGACAGCCAGCTGCAAGGGAGTGTGACCTTCGGAATCAACCGCTTCCAGATCGGCCTTGCTCTCAAGGAGAGCCGCCACAACCTTCTCGAATCCACGGAACGCAGCCCAGTGCAGAGGTGTCCGCTGGTACTGGTCCTTGGCATCAATCGAGGCCCTTGCCCTGAATAGTTGCTGAATGACAGAGTAGCTGTTCTTCTGTGCAGCAATGTGCAGCGGTGTGCTGCCCCAGCGGTCGAGGGCATCGATGGGGGCGTTGGCACGGATGAGTTGCTGTGCGACGTCCTCACTCTGGTACTCCACGGCTAGGTGCAGTGATGTGCGGGCGTTCTTGTCTCCAACTCCCAGGCTCGCCTTTGCCAAGATGAGCTGCTGCACAACGGCTTCATGGTTCTTCTCTGCGGCCCAGTGCAGCGGTACGCGGGCCCGCTTATCCGCGGCGTCCTTGTCGGCCCCCCTTTGCAAGAGAAGCTCCGCAACATTGCCAGCGCCCCTGGAAGCGGCAAGATGCAGGGGCCTCAGGCCTTGAATATCTTGGGCCTCAATGTCAGCACCTCTGTCTAGAAGGATGCCGACGGTCAGGATGTCTCCTCGGTGCGCGGCGTGGTGGAGTGGCGTCTGCTGTTCTCCGTCCCGGGCATTGATGTTGTTGCCCATGTCGACGAGGACTTCTACAGCCAGCACATCTCCACTGCGAGCAGCGCAGTGGAGAAGGGTCTGGCTCGGCTCAGTTGCCCTGGCCTCGAGCTGAAGGAGCCTATCTACTGGAAGGTAGATGGACAGCCTTGCGCTCAGAACCTCCACGTGGGTGCTCTCCCGCCTCAACTTGATGAACTCCTTCCTGAGAATAGCCTCTGTCGAGTCGGTCTGGGGGCTCACTGAGAGGAGCTTGTCCAAGATGCTGTCCAGCCCTCTGCGCAAGTCACCGACCACGGGAATGAGCAAAGAATCAAGTATACTGCTCTGGTCAGAAAGTGTTTGCAGCTCCTGGTCCGTACCTGAGATATCGCCAAAGTCTTCCGTCTCACTCTGAAGCTTGTGAAGCGACTCTTGGCAAGTCTCCAGTGCCGTGTGAAGATCCTCGAGGGCCTTCTCATCGGAAGCTGCCTCGTACTTCGCCAATTGCAGACGGAGAAACTCGAAGGCATTGAGTAGATACTCTAGCTTCTTGGAGACGTAGGCAACCATGAACTTGGAATGCTTCTGGGGCGAGTTGAACAGCGCGGCGAGAGGCTTGGTGGTCTCGAGACCGAGGGAAATGACACTGGCGGCGGCATCACGATGGCGATCGGATGAGGATTGGCTAAGTCGTCTCTCCTCGGCAATTGCAGCCTCTGCGGCAGCCTCCTCCGCGGCGGCGGCAGAGAGCTCACCCGACTTCTTCACGACAATCGAGGCAATCTTCTTGAAACCCTCAGCATCGGCCCTGATTGTGGTTAGACCAAAATGGGTTTCTTCAACGGCGAAAGACTCGAAGTCAGGCAGAGAAGCCCATTCAGACGCCAATTTCTGTTGCAAAGTTAGTACAAGGCTTTCCTCGTGTACCTTGTTTTCTTGCTTACCAATTTGTTGGCAGTTGGCAGAGTGCCATAGACACCTGTGATATGGAGCTCGGGTTTCCTCTCACGGATGGCTTCGCGGAAGAGCCTCTGCATAACGCGCAGCTTCCCAATAGACTCCTCAAATGGTGGCCAGTCTTCCAACTGAGCGGAAGAAGCACAAGGAATACCCAGCTCCTTGGCACATATGACGGCCCACTCTGCGATACCTGGGCCGTGATGAGGCGTGTTGAGAAGAATCGATGCCTGCTTCCTTCGTTTGCCTACACCCTGGTCCTTCTCGAAAGATAGAGCAACGGCCTATAGGATATGTCAGCTGAGTTGAGTCAAAACATAACCAGGAGAATGAGTTCTTACCTGTTCATAGATCAGGCCGCCAAAACCGTGGGCAATGAAGATTACAGGTCGATCAATACCAATAGGCTGGTGATCTTGAGCGACTTCATCCTCGGCGGTCCCGTTGGTCGCTCCGTTTTGTGCACCTGAGTGGCCATTGACGCCATTTGCACCGTTCGTGCCATTAACACCGTTAATACCATGCACAGCCGCCTCGGTGACTCCATTTGTTGCAGACTCCGATCCAGAGTGCAGCGGGTAGTAGTGCAGCAGCTTCTCTGCACTCTCTCGCAACTTCTGAGCATCAAAGAGATCACCAATACGCTGCACGTCACCAACATCGTAGCCGAATGCGACCAGTCGAGCCTTTTCAAGTCCTTCCTGGCTCAGCCTGGCGGGCCAGCCGTCAGCCGGATCAACAGATGACCATGCCTCATCGCGACCCTGGGTCAGGTCATGAATGAAGACGATGCTAAGGCCCGGTGTTAGTCATAATGTACTCCCGTACTATCGCTGAAGCCTGAGCTTATACGTACTCAACAGTAGCATCTTCGGGCTCGGATAAAATGGCCAAACCCTTAGGAAATGACTTGGTAGTGCTGCTGGATACACTTCCAGAGCGTTTGTGTCCCTTGCGACGACGCAAAGACAGCCATCGAGACATTGTGTTTGTCGGTGAGAAGCAATGGGTCTAGACTAACAGCAGTATAATCCCTGGCCTGGCCTGAGTTAGACGAGAGCACTTCTCAACGATGAACGAGCAGCAAAAGCAAGTATTGGATGAAGAGTACAAAAAAGCTCCAACCCGGAGAAAAAACATTCATCCACGACTTATGCTATTTATGCTTTGCCTGCAAACATGACAGGCATCTTTTAGGACTTTTTTTTTCCTCTTTGCCATCATTGTCGTGGCTTACTCAATGAACTGCTGGATACCCATGTAGGCCGGCGAGCCACTTAGAACTGCCGCCTGACCAACCACCTGCATACACATATGCGCGCCCAGCGGCCAACAACGCACTGCTAGGTGTTTAGCTGCCATTCAATTGCCCGGAACAATCAGTCGAGGCTCGCATAGCGGGCGAAACTTACAACGCAAAGGATGGGCCCAGCAGGGGGATCCCAGCGATCCACTCACCTCACTCCACATTACTTCCTCACCGACCATGATCTTCGATGGCTGGTCGTCTTCAGATAACGAGAAAGTGGCCCCAGCGTGCAGCAAGTCTTGACGAACCGCATCTTTACGCACAGGCTGTATGCGTGCGCTGCATCTCTGTCTGGAGAAGAGGAGGAGGGATAAGGCTAAGGGTCCCCCCCTGCCCGGCGCTTAAAGACTCTTGGGCCTTCGAAACAGACCCCTGTGTTTGAGGTCATTGGCATTTACGCATTTACCGGCAGCGCGTAATGCGTCGGATATCTTCGGTGCTGCCCATATCATATTCTGACACAAATATGATGCCGGAGGGAGGTAGCTTGCCTTTGCAACCACCTGATTATGTGTAGCGTCGGAGGCTAGCAAGCCAAGCACAACTCTCCGCGGCCACCGGAAAACAGGGGTCTTTTGGTTGCAACGCGCCAGGCACCGCATTGTGAGACGGCGAAAAAAATTTGTGCCTTATTACTAGAGAGCATTGGGCCTCAATTCTATGACCTGAGAATAACGCCCAGAACCGAGCCAGGCCACCACCAAGACAGCATGGGGGTGCGTTGTTCGTCACGACGGCTTGTGACTCTTAAATTTTTCATCTAGTGGTGTCTTTGCTGTCAATCCCAACCTAGACGGATTCAATGCTTTGACGTGCATTAGCTCACACGTTTGGAGCTGTACATGAGCCATGTCTGTGATTCTGGGTCCAGTCAGGTATCAGAGGCCCGCCTCCATTACCATCACGCGGATTTGACTTTTTTGCCGTCATCGAGGTGGATAAGGGCGCATTGACTTGAGCCACTGAGCATCGATGTCGCGGACGAGGATGGCGTACGGAGTACTTGGGTGAGGAGGTTACATATTGTCAAAGCACCTCAATGCATTGCTATCCCGGTTACCACAGCATATTCGTCAAGGGCATTGATGCTGGGTGTCAAAAATTACCGACCCCAATCCTATTGAGATTGAAATGCGAAGAGGGTCGGTGTTTTTTTTTCGACACTAACTAGCCTGAGTCCTTTACGTCGTGATCTACGGAGTACTCGACGCATTTTTATAATGGCTTGGCGTGGGGTCTCTGGAGTCTCTGGAGAGGATCCCTAACGCAACCACATTGGAGAGCCGATCAGGCCAATACCTAAGCCACTCAGAGCTCTAGTCGTGGGCCTTGGGACAGAGACCATCGAAGTACGGGGACGGAGCTCACATGTAATTTGATAAGGCATATGTATGTTGATGGTGCATGACCAGATGCGAATGGGTGCCGGTGAACGGAGGCAAGTCTGATCAGCCAACTTTTTTCTTTTTTCTTTCTTTTTTGGCCTCTTGTCGCGGTTGGCTTGAATCACATTCTCTAGGACTACCACACCCATCTGAGACCGGCAATGCACTTCCGTGGTTGCACGAGAGATGGTATTCTCCGAGGTTCTGTTCAACCTCACGTTATGCAGCTAGTTCTTGGCAATGGCTGATGCCCCCAAACAGCCACCCTCGGCTTCCAGGAAACGGCGAGGCACAAGACAGCGACGTAATTGACTATTGTAATAGTCGCCAGATTTTTGTTGTCTCAGCATTGCTATTCCCATGGCCGAAAACCCCACTCCTCGCAGAGCCGGCGTCTCAATAGTTTCTAGACGACCAGCCAAGTTTCTCCGTGAGGGTGAAATGATGCCTCGTCCCTGGTACTCATGTCGATAGGCTTGCGGAGGCATCCTTTCGATCCCTCTTTACCTGGACGTGTTCTATGTTCTATTCAAGCAGATGATGCTGTCACCAGGAGACTACACGAGTTTTCTGTCGAATGCGCATGCTTTGGTCGAATATGCCAACGCTGACCACCATTCATGACCCGGGCCCAAAGCTATTATCTTCTCTGCCCGGTCGTGCATCGGAACTTCTTGGCGGTCACGGACCTCGTTGTACGCTGTGAATAAGGATACAGACGTTTTGTACAGAGTACCGAGTACAGAGTGTAGCAGGAGAAAAGTTGGGTTGGGAAATGGACAGAAAAACCTGTGGCTGAGGTTGGACCAAAGGCTATTAATACTCCGTAGGTTGAATAAGGTGAGCACCAACTTGACTCAAATCACATCCCCAAAAAACAAAGAAAAACACCAATGAGAGCGAATGCGGCTCTGCTGACACTGCAACTTAGCTTGTTTTTTTTTGTTAAGGAAAATAAAAAAGAGAAAATGTTATGCGGCAGGTCTTCACCTTGGACGATGAGCTAGACCACCAAGAGGCCTTTCGTCCTTTGCCGACCGATAAGCAGCACAGCACATCAAGTCGTACACCACCCACCACCCTTCTACATTGACCCTGCCCCCAAGCTGCTGAGCTGAATATGCGACTGGCTACGCAACATACGCGCTATGCAGTTAATGATCTAGGAAGCAGCCGGTTGGGGCCGAAATACGAGGCACTATCAACGGCCCGCTGCTGTCAATTCATTCAAGGCTTGGCCCTCGGACCTAGAACGCTCCTAGTGGGCTCACGTTGCTTTTTCAGCTGCACCGTTGGTGTGATGATGGTGATACCAGTTCTTTTGAGGAGGTGGGGGAATATTGGATTGAGGCTTATGTGCATGCAAAAAAAAAAAAAAAAAGTGTCCCATCATTTGCAGTACATATTCATCGAGGGCCCTCCTCCCTCGGCGTCCTGGACGATATGTTACGACTTCTGCTACTAGTCACGGCGTTTCTTCGTTTCTACGTTTACTGGTTCATGCAAGAATCACTACAAGGGCGACCTTATCAGCTCCAGCACTCCGGCCTATACAAACCTGATAAAGGCTAGAGAGAGTATTATCTTCTAGAGCGGCGCTTCAATGAAGCCCTTGGTTTTGATTGCGGCCGTACTAGGCCTGGCCACCTACAGCACGGCAGATCCAACATGGCCTTCCCCCATCGATGAGCTGGAAGAGATCATGTTTCATCTTCACTCATTCAGAGCTCGCAAGTTCGCAGACACGGTCAATCCATGCGGAAACGAAGCTTCAGGACCTGGCCGTCTCAACGCGGCTGAGTGGCTTCGCACGGCGTTTCACGATATGTCCACCGGAAGCGTCTTCTTCGGGACCGGAGGTGCGGATGCTTCTCTTCAGTATGAGCTTACAAATGGGGAGAATAAAGGGCCCGGCCTGAAGACAACACTCGAGTTCATGGCCCCATATGTATCCAAGAGATCAAGTCTTTCGGACCTCATCGCTCTTGGCGTCTATACCTCGGTCCGTTCCTGTGGTGGTCCGGTCGTACCCATCAGAGCGGGCAGGGTAGATGCGACCAAGAGGGGTTCAACGGGCGTGCCGCAGCCCCAGAACTCGATCCAGACGTTCGAGTCGCAATTTGCACGCATGGGGTTCGACCAGCAAGAGATGATCCAGCTTACCGCCTGCGGGCATACGCTCGGAGGCGTGCACAAGAACGAGTTTCCAGACATTGCCATAGAAGGGGACCTTGTTGATGGGGCCAACCCCATGGACAAGACTGTTGCCAAGTTCGATAATGCCATCGTGCTGGAGTATCTCAACGGAACGACGAGGAACCCTCTTGTCATTGGGCCTTCTGGTCGAGTGGGCAAGAACAGCGACTTCAAGGTCTTCAACAGGGATGGCAACGTCACCATGGAGGCCATGGCAGATGCTCAAGCTTTCGGCGATATTTGCAAGGTTGTGCTGCAGAAGATGATTGACGTTGTACCTACTGGGGTGAAATTGTCGGATCCAATCACAGCCTATGCGGTCAAGCCGGTAGAGCTGCAGCTCACCCTCAACGAGGACGGGAAATCCATGGCCTTTACAGGTTACATTCGCGTCAAGACCACAGACCTGGCCAAGGACAGCATCAAGAGTATTTCCATCGTCTACAAGGATCGCAAGGGCGGTTCTAACTGCGGTCCCACCGGCTGCAACATCTCGGCCACGGTGCAAGGGGCTGGTCAAGGCTTTGATGATACCTTTGCCTTTTTCCCAATCAAAACCACGATTCCTACCTCTTCGGGCATCTCCTCTTTCACAGTCACCCTCAACAACGCAGATGGAAGCACCAAGATGTACGACAATAACGGCAAGACATATCCCATGCAAGATGACGTTCTGCTGCAGCTGTCACAGAGCTGCGTCCTCGGCTCATCCGGCGCTCTGACCGTGACCGCCGCCGTCCGCAACGACCGCAGGGCCCAGGGAGCCAAGGCGCTCATCTCGTACAAGGAGGCGCAAACTAACAGTCCTGTGCCCCGGCTACGGGAAGCGACGCTTGAGCTCAAGAAAGGTGAATGCGTGGGCGATTATACCTTTTTTTCCGCAGACTATACCATCCCTGGAGGCTTGGCCCACCAGACCAGAATTGATGTTGTCAGCGGCGATGCCTCGGACAGCTTCAAAGCTGCCACGGAGCTCGGAGGTACCTGTCAACCATTTAAAGGTCGTGGCACATGCGGCGGCGGTTCAATAACCTCGACGCAGACCACCTTTTCCTCTGTAGTCTCCGAGACCTCTGTCGCAGAGACCAGGACATCCTCTACAGGTAGGTCTTCGATCACCAGTACCATGTCTATGAGTGACGAATCATCAACATCAACAAGCTCTACCACGTCACCGTCTATAAGCGCAAGCCATCGCGAGGCCGTTGGTGGGTATTCACTCGTGTCCTGCTGGACTGATGAGGATACGCACAACCGAACGCTCAACAGCAAGCAGTATGCGGGTGATGGCATGACACTGGAGGGCTGTATGGACTTTTGCGAAGGCTACGCGTACTGGGGGACAGAGTACGGACGGGAGTGTGAGTTTTCAAGCCCATCTAATCATGTCATGAGTATTGAAAGACCAAGGTTCGCTGACCCCTTTTTAGGTTTCTGTGGTGATTCTCTCCGTGAAGGCTCAGAGGAAGCTGCTCTTGGTGAATGCAGCATGGTGTGCCAGGGCGATGCAGCCCAGTACTGTGGCGACAGTCGCCGCCTCGAACTCTACTCGACGACGGCAGCATCAGCCCCAAAACCGACCCCTACATACGTCGCCTCTGTGGGCTCATACGCCTTTGTCGGCTGCTGGAGTGAGGGGAGACGGGGCAAACGCACGCTCTCCCAGCGCCAGGTACGCGACGACGCCATGACCAACGAGCTCTGCGCCGAAGAGTGCCAGGACTATCGCTATTTCGGTACAGAGTACGGCAGCGAGTGCTACTGCGGCTCACATGTCGCCAAGGGTACCGACGTTGCGCCCTTGGATGACTGCGACATGGCATGCGCGGGACAAGCAGGTAGCTACTGCGGAGGGAAGGATAGGCTGGGGCTGTACATGAACCCGGATGTCGAGGGGGGCGACCCGGAGCAACCCGTCGCGGCGGGAGCGTTTGCGTGGAAGGGGTGCTTCAAGGATGACACTGGACGACGAGCCCTCGAGGGCAAGACGAAGGCATCAGATGACGGGATGACGAACGAGGTGTGTGCAGAGTTCTGCGAGGGGTTCGCACTGTTTGGCACCGAGTACGGAAAGGAGTGCTTCTGTGGCGATGAGCTGGACGAGGAGTCGAACGAGGTTGATGAGGGGGATTGCGATATGCTGTGCTCTGGGAGCGTCATGGAGTTTTGCGGTGGCTCGTCAAGATTGTCCGTTTATGAGAGGAGAGAACAAGAGGTTTTGGATGTGCTGGAAACCTAATAACCTTGGGGTCCTCTCTGCCATTATGGAGCAGGTCGAGCGTAGATGGGCTTTGTCAGATTGTGTATCATCAGGTGCTTTTACACTACTGGTAGTGAATGGAACTATACTTCGTATCACGCAAGAGATTCATTCCCTTCACCTTTTCCATCGTAATTCCTTGAGTAACCTAGGTTATGTTTGCGTCTATAAAGAAAAATAAAATTGAATACTACGTACAGTTCCTTGGAGAAAAAAGTCCGACGGTATTTACCATTCCCGGATCGGATTCTGAAAAGTAAAAGGCCTTTTTTTCCTTTTTTCCTTTTTTTTCCACTACTACATACGCCTCACATGTACAGGGTTGTCGGGGGGCTATGACGAAGCCATCGTGGCTGGCTGCTGGTGGAGACAAAAATCCACAAGTTACAATTTTAGAAACAGGGTATTGATTGGCTTCAGAACTTTGTTGCCCAGCGGAGTTTTCCCTTTGCTCGGTACTTGTCTAGCACAGCAAAGCAGCAAGCAGCAACTTCCCAAGTTCGAAACCTTGTTCGGCGACGCGCCTTGAACTCAGCCTCCTCCATTATTACTAGTAGTAGGCCGGGAGAGCGAAAGCTCGTTGCCACTTCTTTCCCCCCGCGGAGCCGAACTTTTCTAAAGCCTTGTTGTTAACCGTCGGGGAGGATGGAGTGAAGACGAATCGTCTCTTCCTCTTCTTTCTGTTCTTTGCATTCGGGGGGGTTTTTTTTTCTTCTCATTAATACAACTTTTACCCATATCATCATCATCATCGTCATCATCATCATCATTCTAAAATGGTTCATATCATAAACACGTCCTTTGGCCCTCAATCATTATAACCGAGTTTACTCCATAAGAAAACTCGCTCTCTCTCTGTCCATACATACATACATACATACATACATACATACATACAACACCACCAGAAGAGCGCGCGCAATGGCAACCATGGCAGACGCCCGCACCGGCGCAGCCCTCAAGACGCTCCAATGGATCCTCCGCGCCATGCAGCTCGCCTCGGCCGCCCTCATCCTCGCCATATACTCGTACTTCCTCGCGACGCTATCGGACCACAAGCTCCCGACGCCCGTGAGCGTCCGCGCCGTCGAGGGCATATCGGGCGTCGCCGTGCTCTACTGCCTCGCCTCGCTGCTGCTGCTGTGCTGCCTGGCCGGGTACACCCTCGCCAGCTTCGTCGCCATGGTGCTCGACGTGGCCTTTGTCGGCGCCTTCATCTACGTCGCCACGGCCAACGGGAACGGCGCGGGTACCTGCTCCGGGTACGTCTTGAAGACGCCGTTTGGCAAGGGGAAAGGTGGCGATGGGCCTGATGGCGGCGGCGGCTTCACCGTGCTGCCTAGCTTCCACACGGCTTGCAAGCTGCAGACGGCCTGCCTCGCTGTATCCATCATAGTCATGTAAGTTTGGATCGAACAAAACTCTAGGAAAAAAAGGAGGGAAAAAAAAAATAAGTCATAGATACCTTGGGCTGACACAAAACCAAAAAAAAGCTTCCTCTTCATCTTCTCCATCCTCACCGAATTCGCCATTGCGCGCCACCACCAGAGGGAGAAGCGTTTCGGTAACTCCTCCTCCCCCGGAAACGACTACAACACCTCAGGCTACGACGCCCCCCAGAACAACGCCTCTATCTTCTCCCGCCTCTTCCGCAAGGGCGGCGGCGCCACCACCTCGGCCCCCGAGGGTGAGAGCATCCTCCCCGAGCATACGACGCCAGACGAGCTCGACGCCGGCGGCAGCTTATTACACCACAACAACAACCCCGCCATGCAGGAGCAGCAGCAGCTGCACGGCCAGCATCAGTACCCGCACGGTGGCGGCTATACGAGCGCCAACGCCGACGATGACCTCAACGACGACACGGCCTACCACGGCGCCGGCCCCGGCCAGGATGTCCATGAGGCGCCTGTTGAGCCCATGGGCTATCCCACGGCAGGCTACGGCGTCGGGCGCGCTGGTGGCTATCAGCCCACGCCGCAGGGCTACCACTACGACGATGGCATCTATGACCGAGCCTAAACGAAATAAAGACTGGGGGGACAAGGAACAAAGAAAATTACAAAACGAAACAACAAAGGGGGGGAAAGAAAAAAAACGAAATGAAAGAATACCCAGACGGGGCGGGGCGCATGAGGTCAATGATTTGGATGGAAATACCCCGGCCTTGGTGAGACATGTCTTACGTTGGACCGTTTTATCAATATCGCGGAGTTTTTTTTTGTTTTTTTTTCCTTCTTCTTTGGCGCAGGACCGACCTAGTTCTAATTCGAACAAATTGAATGGTGGTGGGCATACAAGTTCCATCATGAGCCTAGCTGTGAACTACTACCATGGATGGATGGATGGTAAACAAGGGAATTCGTCAATCACGACGAGAGCGGCGCTCAAATGGTATCAATTATGAGTAACAGAACACAGGACTGCAGTACCAAGTTAATACCCATACTTACATGATGATCCTTAATGTCCCTAGAAGAACACCCATGTCTATTCATTAAGGCTATTACGAAAAGTCTATCAACACTGAGACCCGTCTTCATAGCCATGTCCAACCGTGCCATCCGTCCAACTGAGATCCAGTTTCTCAAGCTCACGGGAGAAGAAGTCCTGATCTTGTCTCATGACTGCACGAATCCCTTCTGGCAATTGGTCCGGGCACCGCCTCAGGCTACTCCAGTATGTAAGGCTGCGAATCGCCTGCTCCTGCGGCAGACTGGCTTCGACTACCGTGTCGATTTCACCGCCGGCGAGCCACTCATCCCTCAGATCTGGTCGACAGTGGAGGTACACCGCCGTGATGACGCGCATATTTCCCTGGCGCCACTTACGGCCGCAATAAGGTACTTGATTCTTGAACAATTTGAGCGTATACAAGCGAAGCTGAGGTTGCGGAATCTTGAGCGACTTACGCAGGATCGGAGACGATTTGTACTGAACCAACAGTAGATTTCGGTGCGCCTTGTTCTTGCAAATCTTCTGCATGATTCGAAGATAGTTGATCATGGAGAAAAAGTTTCGCCAGGAATAGTCTGTAATCGGCTCGTCCGGTAATGATGTTATCGGACATCCAAGCTCGTCAACTTCCGGTCTGGGTGAAGCTTGGCCTGCTTGATTTCCCTCCTCTTCCTCCTGCTGGTCGGCAGGCGTTTCAGGTGGCGAACGCCGCATCTTAATCGGCGGAGGAGCAGCATCATCTTCGCTCTCGTCATCTTCTTCTTGCTCTGCTGGATCCTCCTCCTTCTTCCTCCTCACCTCTTCATCCTCCTTTGTGCTCCCCTCTTTCTTTGGCTCTTCCTCTCCTGATTCCTCATCGCCCTCTTCTGCAGCATCTTCTTTCGATTTAGAACGCTGGTTACAGAAGTTGAAGAAGCTGTTCTCTACGCGGTCCGTTTTGCTATCAACTACTTGCTGCACATCTGAGTGAGCAAATAGTTTCAATACCAACGGTACGTAATTGGAGTCGAGCAGTAACTGTGTCAAGTACTCGTATTTGAGAACGTCTATTATCATTAGTCAGACACATCGAGAGCCGTTGAGGAGAGTCGTTCACTTACGTGATACTCTCAACCATTTCAAGAGAAGTAGCAGAATGCCCGTCATGGCTTTGGCCGTGATCTCACGAGTTCGAGCAGCGTCAACCTCCTCAGGAGACATATCTGCAGGATTAATCGGAGCCATTTGTGCCAACCCTTCCTGAGACCTAGAGGCACCCAATCCCCCGTTAAGAGATGGGTTGCCTCTACCCAGGCCCTGGGGTATTTGCGGCTGCGGCTGTTGGGCCACCACTGCTGTCAAGTTGGTAAGAATCGGGCGAAGCAGGACAATGACCAGGGATTGTAGATCTGGCAAAGCGTCGTGCTACTAGGGTCAGTACACTCGAGAAGCAAAGAGGAGCAGCAATTACTCACATAAAAGGATTCGACTGCCACCAATCGCCGCCTGTCTTCATCGCTGAGCCTCTCCGGCCGAGGACCAAAGTCGGGCTCTGTCTCCGGAGGCGGCATCTTCTTTTGCTTCGCCTTCTTATCCTCCATCTTCACTTCCTTCAGGATCTCTTTCTCCTCTTCAGTGAGCTCAGCAAGGTCCAGGCCCGGAACATCGTCGTTGTCGTTGTCGTAGTTGTCAGCGTCATCCCAACCGCGCTCGTATTTTAGAAACTTCTCACGTTCCATCCACAGCTGCCGTGTTGCACGCGTCATCCGCACCCGAGACGAGAAGAGTTCGCCGGCCTCGAGGATGGAAGCGGGAACATCACTTCCTTCCCATCTCCGACTAACTGCTTCGTGGTCTATGCCAAGCATCCCCTTACCCCCCGCACTGTTACTTGTGGCATCCAACGGAGGGTACAAGAACGGAAAGCTTTGGTTGGTTTGGTAGTTTTGCTTCTTCCCACCTTTACCTCCAATTGCTGGGGATGGCGGTGGCGATGGTATTGGTGTGGCAATATGTACTGGCTGATTGAGAATGGAAGCGCCGCTACTCTGTGAATTCGGTGGTGCTGGGTAGACGCCATTGGAAACGCTATTCCGCGAAGAACCAGGAAGGAGCGGTGGCAGAAGTGAGGTATTATCTGCTTCAAGAGGTATCGGGGGTCGAGGAGGTACATAAGCTGGGTATTTTGCCGTAATCTCCTGGCGGAAAGCGTGATAGTCCAAAGGAGAGGCTGTGATGGTGTCCTTGTCCAAGGCATGAGTACTCATGTCGTTTGTTGCCTCCTTGACTTCGCGTAGCTCATTTGTGCCGCCAAAGACAAGAAGAATGGATTTCCAAAACAATAGGAAGATCTGATCTGATTAGCACTGCTCCTATCATACGGGGTCATAGGCATACCTGAGTCTGAGGCATGACGCTTTGCTCATCCCAACGTAGCTTGTGTGTAGCCGTCATCATGAAATTGACCAGTGATGGGTTAAGCTCGACTAAAGTTGTCAGCCAATAATCATATCATAAAGTTGCGTGTTGCTTACGGAGCTTTTGATTCGTGGGAGCCATGCCCTGCCGATCGTTGAGTGTTTCCTGAATGGAAATGTACATAATGGTCATGAGGTTCGTAAGCTCGTCCTGGGATTCCTGCGCATTACTTTGCGGCACTTCATTCGACCTTGGTATCCTGTTAGCCATTTTCAACACATTCATGTGCTAAATAGCTTACCAATGCATCTCGAAACTGTTCCTTAGAGCTTCCCACACCACCGGTAACCCATCCAGTGACGACAGACACTCGACGCCAGACTTCATTGCCTGAAGTTGCGAGATACTCGCTACGGACCGACTTTTCCCATCTGTAGCGTTTTGCATAGCTGTGTCTCGCCACCTGCCCAGGACCAAATAAACCAATTTCCCAATCGACGCAGATCTCAATGCTGCATCATTCGACTGCATGCCTGCAATCGCCGACCGCACAAATCTTGTCCTCGTCTCATCATCCGCATCGTCCCATGACTTATCCGCCTCGACCTCCTGCTCCCAGAGCCACTCAAACGCCCTCTGTGCAGAACTGAGGCGCACCCACTGGTAGAACTGGTACCCGAACCACTCGTCCACCTCGTCGGCATGCGGTCCCAGGTCCGCATACTCGAAAGCGTAGGCCACGGGCTCCACTCTATGGACCTCGGCCACGAGCCTTCGTAGTTGCATCAACGACAGTGAGTCCGTAGGCGCCGCGTCAACGGCCGTGTTGTTACCACTGCTCTGCGGCGGGTCGGGTGCCGGGACGGGGGGTCCGCTCTGCAAGGTGTTACGCTGGAGCGGCGGTCGTGAGGGCGGCGCTGGTATCGGGGGCAGCTTCTTGTTCTCTGACAGTTCCGAGGACTGGCCAGGGCCAATGTCTGCCACTTCACCCGTATCTGCCACGTCGCCCATGGGGCGTGGGAGTTCCGATGAGCTGGGCTCGCCGGCGGCATTCCACATGTTGTCTATCGTCTCTGACATTGGTGGATGGTGTCAAAGAGAGCTTGCCTTCTTATCGGCTAGAGAACCGTCTATGGGAACATATATTATATCTTCGAGATTCGGATCGGTTTCTGCAGCCACTAGCGTGGGCATTCCTCTTTTCGTGGTGGGCGGGGATTCGATGATCTGGTTGTTGTGGATGCTTCGAGGACTGTAAAACGTAGCAGGAATGTTGAACGTTGGGGAGTTGACCATTGGGTTCAAATCAACCCCTGTGCTGTAGCCCTCTAATAGATGCCGAATGCGATGTCTGTTCTGGTCGTTCCGTAGTCGGTCGAACCTTGTGGCCTATTTCTTGCATTTCAGCGCGGGGAGCTTAGTCCAAAAGTGTGTATGCGACCGAGGATAGCCTAGTAAGGTGGTCGAACAAAAAAAACAGAAGATAAAAAAAAACAAGAGGCGGAGCTAGATGAATACAGTGCTAAGCTACTCCATGTCAAAATAAATCGACTGTACTTGGTTGTATACTTGGGAAGTTTTTTGGTTGCAATATTCCGTACGCGACAACAAGTGGTCGATTCGTTGGTGTGGGGTTTTCTTTTTCTTTTTCGGTCACAGGCACCTGCCACTTTGCAATCCGCACGTCACCACTCCCAATGGGCAAGGGCATCCGACAAAAATGGCGGGACATTGCAAGCACAGGCGGGGGATTGGCAACGATATAATTAGCAACTGCATGGCACCTTGCGACTGTTGCTAGTATTACTACTACTAGCAGTAGTACCTACTGGACGGATGCGGGCGAAGATATATTATCCATACGTGCCTCATTCGTCTCGCGCCTAGCAGCAGGTTGTTGCTAAATGGCCACATTTAAACGATCAAGTAAGCAAAGAGCAAATAGGCAAAGCACCGCTGGCTTCAGTTCTAATTAGTAGTAGCATAAGCTCATTCGCATGGGATTTCCCTTGATATTTGCGGTTCCGGGCTACTCCCCAGAACCAGCAGACTCGTCACCCGATAATACTTCCCCTCCAGTATGGTCTTCCCCCTTGCCTTCTGTCTTCTTCCCCTTCTCTTTGGCTCTTCTCCTGAGCTTCTTCAGCCTATTCATCCTCTTCTTCTTATCTTTCATGTGCTCCTCCTTCTGTACCTCCTGCTCCTTCTTCTCTTCAGCCTTCCTCTTCTTTTCCTCTTCTCTCTCCGTCTTAGCCCTCTCTTTCGTCCTCGACGCCACCCTTCTCTTCTTACCCGGCCGCCGCCTCTTAACCTTCTCCTCCCCTTCTCCTTCTGTCACCGCCACCGGCGGGTTTCCTTTTTTGTGGACGGTGATGTGTGTAACCCTCCAGGGAAACTTGAGCGCCCAGTAATGTTGCTTTGAGCGTGCCAAGATGTCCTCCGGTGAGATTGCTGCGGATGCATATTCCGCTCTCAGACACTCCGGCACGTCTTTCACCAGAAACTCTGACACCGGCCGATGGCGAACGAAGCCGCCTTCGCCTCGGGGCACATCATCTTCCAGTATGACTTTTGCTATCGATCCGGCGGTGTTGAACAGGGCAAAGTCAAATTCTTCGGCTCCCCCACTCACCTCTTCGCCATCGTTTGATTCCTCATCACTGCCACTACAGGAAGGAGGCGGCTTAGCGAGCTCCTTCACTGGCTTTGCTTGTGGTTGGATACTACTACTAGGTTGCCCGATGATGCCATCGTCGAACCCTAGTGAGGCTGCAATTTGCGCCTCTAGCCTCGCTCGCAGCTCTATGTCCTGGCCAGAGACTTCGCTCTGACTACTGTCGGAGTCATTGAGGTCTTCACGGCGGACTCTGTGCTGAAGTCAGCAACGACGATGAAGTAAAGTATGGTGGACGACGGACCTTTTCGCCTCTGGCAATTCAAACATGATCGGGAAAGTCGGTCAACTCTCTTCAATCTCTCTCAATGTAGGCATACGTTTCAAATTTGATTGACCACATCAAAGATTTGCTGCTATTGTATGCGAGCTGCAAAAATGCAATACTTCTCATGAACAGTCGCGTAATACGTTTCAGCCTTTCAGCGACGTCTGGATTTGAGATATCAGAACTTATTAATGTGGGTCTTATTCAGTCCCCGATAAGCCCCTTATCGGCACTTGCTGCCATTCGCCTGACAATAAAATATGGTCAGCTGCCAGTACTAGTGTTGGCATCGAATGCCATAATAGCCCACAGAGCTGAACATTTTACTACTCGTGACCGCAAATGGCCAACGGGCAACACATCTCATCTTTAGAAATCAATTTCTTCTCTTGTTTTCCTACCATATGAGCGAGCACCTGCAATCCTCAATAACTAAGATGAATGAAAGTAACTGACCCTCATTGCCACTTACACAGGCCGACCTTGAGGTACGCAACGACTTCAATGCAACTATTGTTACCCGTTCGCACGTATTAGCACGGAAATGCGTGAACTACCCCAGGTTATCTTGAGCATAGTTCGAGCTTATCTCTAGAACCGAAGCTAGAGATGCGTTCGCTCGATCAAGGGCGTAGTCTGTACACAATTTGTCCTCCTAGCCCTGTCTGGCGTCGTGCCATTACCAACCGCCCCCAACATTACTACTTAGGACCTCCACAATTCACAAGTTTATACAGCGTCAAGGACACACGAGTTGAACATTTAACCAGCGGGCATAGTGATCCCGACCAAACGATCCTCATATTTTTCTAATCAACTTCTGGGTATCACCGCCTCAATCTTCTCGTCAACAGCCATCCTTCGCTTGTTGGGGAAAAGAAAAAAAAAAAAAGAAAAGAGAACAAGACAAGACAAAAGAATTTGCCACACGTCCATATTGCATGTCCATATATGTCATGTCGAAACCACAGCAAATAACATACCAGCTCTGAGCACGACCAAACGCCCTTGCGGGTTGCTCATCTGAAGAAGGCTCAGGAGAACGCTTGCACCTTGGTCCACCTCTCAGACACACCGCGGAGTTTTCCATAGTACCTCCGGTCAGAGGTTTGGTTCTCTGAAATCCCGAAAATGCTGTCATACTAAATGCTCGTAGGGTATATCGCACCAAACCGTCCATGAAATTTGCCCCTAAAGAAAAGAAAAAAAGAATAATGTACAGAATACATAGGAAACTTTTGAAGAAAAAGATGCGACATGGATGCTGTCCATTGCAGCAAGTGGCCCAGATGCATCGTCAAGGCGTGTGAGCCTCAAATCGATATCTTACAGCTTCAGCTGTTGCTCCATGAATAGTGATTCATACCAGAGTCGAACGACGCTCGAGCATTTGCCGCGTATGGGTCAGTGTGTTCTGTACCGGGCTCTTGTTTCACCTGAACATCACCCGGACTACTCCTGTACGGCTCATGCGGCGGATGATATGGTCGATCATCGTGGTTAGCATAAGCCGGTGTTGACCCATGCTCAGCTCCGCTGGTAGTTGTCCATGCACTCGACGGCGGAACGTCTGCAGTACTTGTACTGCTGGTAGGTGGAAAGGAGCTGTACCGGTATTCAGATGTACTTTCAACACTGCCACCGTGTATCGATGATTGGCCGTTTTGGCGTGCGCTTTTTGAAGGTCTGCCATCATCGTAATTACGTGGAATATCGTCGTGGCTGTTTGAGTGAGTACTGGATGGGGCGTAACGAGGTGTTCCTGCGGGCACGTAGCTATAGGGGCGCATGTGTGGCAGGTGATTCCCTTCGGAAATCAAGGTAAGAGGAGCCGAGGGAGCCATTGAAGATTGTAATGGCATGACAGGAGTCTCCGAACCAAAACTAGCCCCCCCTGAAAGGGGGAGTTTCGGGAATGTGTCCGTCGCAAGAGATGTCGACGTGGTATAAGCACCCGAAGTCGAAGAAGGTACAGGCGGTAAGTGTGTCGGAGTCGGAGCTGCTGACTGCCACGCCGGATAACTGCTATCAGAACTTGTCAGCTTACAGATCAGTGGTACACGATGAGCGAGCGCAGCCCCTGAAGCACGGTTTCTAGTACAGGACTGAGAGATTGTGACCAGAAGAAAGGAGTATTCTGGGCGGTGCTTACCTTGATCTCAAGCTTGCAAGGCTCCCGCTACTTGGTACCTTTGGTGGACTGAAGGTGAATTCTGATCGTGGCACTTGCATATCCATCGTTGAATGAGGCGGCTTGGTCTCTGATTTGGGTGGATTAATAGTCGGTCCTGCAATAACCCCGACGCCGGATTCTACCAGGACGTGTCCCCTCGAGCCTGTGCCAGAACCCAGCAGAGGGATCTCCTTCCGTGTCGAGAAGTTCCGAGGGCTTCGCCCACGTACCACAATGGGCGCGGTGGTCGACTCAGCCAGACAGACTTTCGAGTTGTTGTGGAGCGTCGCCATGGCCTTCAGGTGAAGGACAAAGTGCTGCTGAAGTTCTTTCCGGCGGCCATTGTTGGCTGTGGCACTGCCAAGGAGGTTAATCAATGTTCCTCAACCCTCCTCGGACAGGGAATACTTACATCCTGAATTGCAGACGGCGCCAACCCAAGGGATACACCGTAAAATCACCATGCAGTTCACCGTTCTGGTCTTGGAATGGGATCAGGGGTACAGGTTGAGGTTCCTGGTCCGGGTGTATCGTAACGTCGGGAGAGTTCTGCGGCGGTGTCTTCCAAGGGATGACGACCAAGCGCACAGGGTTGCCGTCCACGGACTCTATCGCGGATATCGCGACCTCCATGCTCGCGATCCCAACAGACTCTCCTGAATCAGTTATGACACTCAGGGGAGTCCTTGGGGCCACCAAGGAGCCGCTAATCTGAAATAGGTTCCTTCGGTAGCATGTCAGTTCAGGCTGCCCGGTCGTTCCGTCGCCGCTCGTCGTAGGCATCTCGGAGAGAAAGAACATGCCATGCACCTGCGCCGTCATTTCCAGCTGTCGAAGTAGACCATGTTGGTCCGTAATGGTGTGCTTGTCCGGGTTCCTCCGAAAAGATAGCATTTTGTGATCATGGCCCACGGTGATTCTCGTACCATCCTCCTGAGCGATTTCTGTGCTTGGTTGTGTGTGCTGGGCCGATGGTGGTGGAGGAGGTGGTGGTTGTGGTTGCTCGGTTTGCGCAAAGGACCTTTTGAGACTGCTTGAAAAGCTAGTGTGCGCGCCATATGATTCAGCATCGTCATGGGAATATCGTCCATAGGAATACGACTGGTGGTTCATATTGGCTTGTTCACTCCGTGGGCGCCCTGGATGGGAAACTTGAGTACTTGAGAGCCCTGACTCCATCAAGCTCCCCAGCCGGGGTGGCATCGTGAGAGGCGCCATGTAGGATCCAGTTGACCATATGCTAGACGGAGCTGGGTCTCTCAACTCTGTCATCGTAGCCGTGTATGCTGTCGTGGCCGTCATGGGGGCATATCCTTGTTGATGTATCAAGAGAAAACTTCAGTGTTGTCGACCTTTGTTGGATGCAAGCACCTTGTAGACAGATGGCTCTTGATGAACCACAAGGTGTGTACCCCTTTATCGAATTCCAGGATACCAAGAAAAGATGAAAGCAATCTATTCAAGGAAGCAGGGCGACAACTCAGGCTTCGTATTGGGTTATTTGGGGAAACGTCGTTGAGAGGAACATGCAGGATGTCAAATATGGGGAACAGGCGAGGTTGCAGCACATATACTACTTGTATTTACGGACGGGGCCAAAGAACGGCAGATGTTGGAGGGGAGTGTGATGAAGTATTCGGCAATAGCAAGGGCACAAGGGGGGGTGTGGTGGAGGCCTTTACCTACCTACCAACTCTGATGGGGCTGTCTGCAAAACACCCGGCAATGTCAACCACAACGGCCAGGTTCTTATTCTGAGCACATGTGTCCAGGCATATTTGTCGCGGGCATACGGAGTGCACTGGGCTAGGGTTAGTTTTCTCAGTGCTCTACAAAGAAACGCCGGGTCGGCCTCTTGATGGAGCCCAGTACACGGCGCCTGATACCCTCATGCGTCCTTGAATGACTTATAGTAAAGGCGGCACCTGGGAGGGGCTCGAGAGTATGCGCCATGGCAGCCTTATCACATTGGCAATTTCACGCTGTTCGGAGTAATACACACCCTGTTCTGGTATGAGCAAGCAGAATGTCCTCTGAAGAACCAATATCCATGTAAATGGCAAAGCACTTCTATCCCAGGCACAGTACGGAGTGAGCGTCTGGGGCAACAGCAGACATCTTCGCAAAGACAGCCGCGCAGGCAGGCCAGGTTAAAATTGTCGCGAGGACGGACACAGTAGCAACAGCGATTGCCATGCACATCGCATCGGCCTGGGAGGAGCAGCAGGCCATGTCTAGATACCCATGGCGCCCTCGAGCCCGCGTCTGTGCCTGTCTGCCGAGGGGGGGTCATCTAGGTCCCCTGACAAGCTCTTGGCCATGGAGAATTGAACATCCAGCCTATCATAACAAGAGAGTCATGTACCGGTGACGGCCGTGGAGACCGGGGTGCCGAGAAGAGGACGGGTCGCGCTGCAAATCAATGTCAAAGTCGAGTGGGACTTGTCTCGGTAAGGCCTAGATGGAGGTGCGGACAGTAGGCAAACAAGGATAGTGTGGGGGCATCGGGTCAAGCAGAACCAAGGGGATGCTTGTAGCAGGAAGCCGGGCAGGTCCCACCCCTCCATCTCAAGGGTAATTCCCGGCCCTGGTCGAGCCACAAGACGAGGGCGCTTGGCCTACTGTATCTATCAGATCAGACTCGGATGTTGAGAATCCTCCGAAGCTTGTGATAGTCTAGTCGTCTGCATGTCATGAGAGGATTCGCGTTAGAATGGGTTGAGAAGTTCCACCGAGTCAATAGCGACGCGAGACGAGACCAAAGATCGATCTCGAGCGAACCCTTCAGTCCCCAAACCCTACAAGATAGACCAGGGGGTGGGGAGAGAAGAGACGAGCATTTTGGCCCCCAGCAAGGCAGTTCAGGCCTCAACTGAGACGATGCGCAGAAATCACACCCGCCTATATTTGCGCGTTCGCTCGACGTGCGTGCGATGCGCACACATCCCTGTCCGTCAAGGCGGAAGTTTGCCAAGCTGACCGACGGCCGATCCCAAACGCAAGTGACTTGGTTGTAATTGTAGGTCCAAGACAGCGAGAAAAATCGTTCGGGGGGGGCTTTTTGGAGCGCAATAGCCAAGAAGACTTCGTTTGGAAGTACATACTTGTAGTAATATCAAGCGTCTGTCGCTAGTTTCAAAGCTGTTGGGCAGGTGCTTTTGATCGGTCCGCCCAAGTGCCAGCCTGCCATTGTCAGATTCTAGCGACGGCGCTCCACTCTATTGAGCCCTCGAGTCGATGTAGGTACCTACATACTCCGTACAAGCTCTACAGCGGATAGGTATGGATGGCGACACGGTGGGGAGGGAAACAGCCCCGGCGGCGCAGGACCTTGTCTTACATATGTACTCCGTATGTATGTATGTAGGTACGGAGTATTTCTGTTTGCTTTTGAGCTGCCTCGGTACGGCTCCGTATTAGTGTTGGATAAGAGTGATTAGTTCGTCATCTTTCCCACGCGACTCATACGTTGGATTAACGTTCTGATACTCTGTAGGCGCTGACGTTCGGCTCTTCCTGGCCGCCCCATTTCTTCTCTTTACTTGTAGATAGCCGACCTCTACTGCCAGGGTGGCTACTGATGTTAGCTCAAGCTGGATCAAGATGGTATTCAAGGGCCTTTGACTTTCAAAGCCCTTGTCAAGCGCGATGGCGCGACAGCGACTCTGTGGTGGAAATTTGACTGCGGAGGCTTGAGGTCGAAGGCTTCCCAAAGGGGCAGTTGACTAGTCCACGTCGAGCGCGATCTGTGGGACACATAATAGCGGGCGTCTGCTGTAGAAACCTGCCGCATGGTATTATTATGAGTCTTATTACTACTGCTGGTGCTGCTGCTGGTGCTGCTGCTACTGGTGCCGTCGAGGGGTTGCATGTAAAAGGAGCATGGTTCGAGCTCTCCCGCGTGTGTCTCACCAGACGTCTGTGGCAGCGGTTAGCAATCCAGTTGCTTTACAATAAGGGCTTGCTAACGACCCAACGCGTTTGACTGCCAACCCAATGGCAGGGGGCCCTAGCTAGCGTCGGGGAAAGTCACCGCCAAAAATACATAGCCAACTATTCTCCCTTCTCTTTCGCGGCCGACGAAGGCAGCCTCAGGCACTCAGGCAGCCTCAAGCAGAACGCATCCTCTTCTAGGGTAGTAATAGCAATGCTTGGTAGAATTTTATCTATTAGTCGGGGAATATGCCTATATCTTTTTGGCGGTGACTTCCCCGACGCTAGCCAGGGCCCCCTGCCATTGGGTTGGCAGTCAAACGCGTTAGGTCGTTAGCAAGTCCCTTGCAATAGTACCCAAGGTAACGTGCCTTTTTTTCGTTTCCTTTAGAATTCGTAGTTCGGGCCAGAGAGGTTTGGTACGTGCACACGGGGCTTCGAGGTTATCCAAATCCGCAAGATCTGGAGATGCTTGCTGGTGTGCGTGGAAGCACGTCAGGTGCACATCGCGATGTACCTAGTGCACCCTTTGAGTCGGGCAGGACGTCCACCCCTCGAATGATCCTTGCAAAGAGGATGTCGGAAAAAGCGATCAAAAACGGACGGGTGCTGTGTGTACTCTGTACTGAAAGACTCTGGCTGATCTGGTCCGGGTTCTGAGCAGGGGAGAGCTATGTAAGTGGGCTTCTAGTGGAGTCTTCAAGGCAGATGGAAGGTGACAAGCTAACAAGGTGCGCCGGCGGGCGACCAGCCGCGTAGTGTGCAAGAGAGGAACGAAGTTCGTCAAGGGAACGATGGGCAGGGCTGCTGCCCCTCCCCCACATAACTGCACTGTCCATCTGCAAACAAAGGAACACTGTGCCAATGGGTGCCTACCGTCGCTACCGTCGCTACAGTCATCTGCGGCAGGTTCCTTCCCCAACAATCAACCGCGGGGTCCGTCTCTTCTTTTCCTTCCTTGTTAACTTTGTCTTGTTGTTCTCTTCTTCTCTTCTCTTTTTTACTCAACAATCTAACTTGATGAAATGATGACCCTGCTTCAACCCCTAGGCTGTCATGTTCCTCTGGATGGGTCCATCAATTTCTCATTGAAATTCTCTTCATACCATATCGCGCACACATGACCCCGTTTTAATGTGATGCACATACACCTCCGCTCTCGAATAAACACAGTATATCCCACCTTTGCGAAAAATGTGGTGTGCCAAAGCCCTCCATCTGATTGGTCTCTACGCTGACCACCTTCCTACATGTACATCGACCATCACAACCTGTCACGGTTGTGTCCCTCCACAAGTGCCGCCACCACCCTAGCCTGTCGGCTGCCTTCTCAGAGCCTCAAGCTAGGAGTGATACATTACAAAAAAAAAAGTACAGAACTTGAACAGTACATGTGTGTGGCAGGGGTTTTCACCGTTAGCCCCCAGAGTTGTTGTATCCGGCACGAACCGAGCTGAGCGAAAGCATTTGCAAGTATTTGGCTCTGTGGAACTCTTGATATGCGCTTGATCGACGCCAGGCACGCTCGTCTCCAGCGTTGGATCCAGCTTGTATGATTGCAACCCGTCTTAGCGCCAGGTTGCTAGAAAGCTAGCAGGTGCTGGGCATCGGAAATTATACAATGTTTCTATCAACTGCCGGAATATTCACTAGATGGCTAGATTCTTTGACAGGACCACTTCTAATCGCACTTCGCCTTGAATACGACAAACGCACGTAAAGGCTGCCAGGCGAGACAAGAAAAGTCCTGATGTGCCACAGAAAGACCTGGCACGAGGCCTTTCAGCAATGCCTACCTAACGTCACATTTTCATGTCTAACAATATCAGGTCTTATGTACAAGTATGGCAGGCACAAAACGGGGTGGCGCAAAATAAACCTTTAGACACCAACAACGAGTGCCCCAGCATCTTTACCTCCGGCTGCAAGGCGGGAAGATCGATCCCACAACGGGCCCCAAAACGCTACTTGGGGGCTTGTGCGGTCGCCATGCACTGTGCCTCGAACCAGGGTCACCAACGTTTCTTACCCGCGCCCACGATGTACCACAACGTCTTTGCCAACGATACATCCCGGACGAACCAACTTAGTAACCTATACTGTGGCTTATACCAGCTAAATGCGGCTGTCGTTGTTTTCAAAGATAGCATCATGGGATTTGGACTTCATCGCATGCGCCGTTTCAATCAGGAGTCTCAACAGGTCACATGGCCTGGTCGGGGCCACTTGATTCACAAAGCCCAGAATCAGAATGGCTCGGCTTCTCCAAACCTAAAAATCGGCGGCCGAGTTTTTAAGACCGGTCTTATGCTTAACAATGGGGACCCAGAGCTTGCATCCTGAGACTACATACATAACAGGCTATTGTCAAGGGGGGATGGAACTCAACTTTTATCGACTCGCAATAGCCAATATTGGGTGCATGGCCAAGACTGCACTGATTTTGGCCTTGTCAAAAAGTACAACCCTGCTACATACGCATGTATAATGTCGGCTTCGAAGTCCGCACCACTCATGTGGTCTTATCTGATTGACACCATCAGCAGGCTCATTGACGCTTTGATGCGCATGCTACAAGTAGTTGTATGTAATGAAAGCGCCAATCGAGATGAATGTCTAACCGACGATTCAGACTCAGTACAGAGTTCAGGGATGATGAGCGAGCATCTCCTCGAGCCAGCTACAACTACTACTACTTATTACTAGTATGTACAAGTACGTATGCAAGATGTAGCGACCCATTTTTTAACCACAACGTTTTCGAGTCCTTCGTTACATCGACCCCCCCACACCAAGAAGCGCCCCGTCGCCTAATTTACTCTTGCATCAAGAGTATGTGATATAACTCTTGCTATGGACAGGCATTGCTGGTACGGAGTACGTCTCTGGAGCATCATCCCACTGGCCAAGATGTGAATGAAGTACGGAGTACATCTCATCCGCTTATTTGCCGAGCTGTACTGGCCAATTCCTATCGAGTCGTCAGCTGCACGTCTCTGGAGCCTTTTGACTGCTTCGAGGAAATGCAAGACAAAAACCTTGATCGCCGCACGGTTGATAGGCTACTGGAGTTCCGCTGAAGGTCAACGATGTTGCGCATTTGTGCAGTTGTATGGAGTAGTGGTAATGCTGCTACTACTAAACTTGTGCTCAAAAAACACTGCATGAAGACGATCTCGACTTACATACAGCTCCGGAGTATTACTTCATGATCTGTACGGAGTACCGCAACGCTATCCTTTCGACGAGTTTCTAGAATGCTACCGCAGGCGCACCAAATGACCTCATTTCAACTGTCACTTGTCAGTTGACAGCAATTTGTCTCAATTAGATATCACTGGCCTGGTTGTGGGTGTGGGTTCTACAGGCCGACCTTGAGGCGTGTGCACTCGACCACTCGCCGCCCACAGTGTTGCATCGCCTTTCCACTCCCGCGATTGTGCGTTTAAAAGTTGGGGGCTTGGGGGCCAGGGGTTACATTACTTAGCACGGCCACGCCCGGGTTTAAGGAAGTTCGTTCCGGCCATACGGAGTACATGCGTAAAACATCCTGGACCTACAGAGCTGGCGCCACCACCGTGCATCAAGCAACCAAACCTCCTTGACACGTATATCAAAAAAAAGAAAAAGTTGTTATTCTTATCAAATACCAAGCGCACCAGTCCAGTCATACTGCTTCTGAGCCTGATGCCCGCCTTGTGTGTCTGCATGTCGCAAAGCTTGTGCGCTTTTCTTCGCCTTGGTCTTGTTAGACTTGGAAGGGCCGAAAAGCACCATCAAACCCTGCTGGATCAATCAATGGACTTCTCCTCCTTGGTCTGCGCCAATAACAGACCACCTCTCCGGATCAATGCGAACCACACCCTTGTCTGCCACCCCAAAAACTCTCGTGGTCCAGGGCTACTTTGTACATGTATCTGTGCAAATGTTCTTCAGATGATGCAGATCTTTACTGCATAGTGCCTCGCGTCTCGCAATTTAGAAACAAGGTCTAGGTATTTCGGCAGTGCACTTGAGACGGGTAGATGTTCTCATCATCGCCCGTTGTAACGTACCGTTAGGAGCCGAAAGACCCTGGATATTTTTTCCCCCTTCGGCACCTTTACCCCATAATGGGACCTGGAAGAAAACACCGAAGCAATCTATATACGGAGTAAATACATACACGGAATACCCAAAAAAGAAAAGAAAAAGAAAAGAAAAAAAAAGAGCCGTGTCGTTTAGTGACAGGTACGCCCAAAGTCTGCATCAGTATCGGAAGGCACTTGCAAAGCCCCCCCCCGCGTTATATGAACTTATATGCAGTAATCAGGGGCTATTATTGAGTCCGCTGGGAAGACCTATCGCTTGGAATCTCTGACTGGTATAAGCGAAGTAAGAGATGAAAAGAAAAGAAAAGAAGCGACTACCTTTCACATACCCACAGGTATTACTCTCTATTATGGGACACGAGTATACATTTCCGGTCGTATTGCCAAATTCCATCATGTCGTCTTGATCCGGATCATTGATAGGCCCATACAAGTAGATAGGCCCATCAACCCCCTTTGCCGCCGCAGCAAGCAGGAGGCAAAGCCGGGGGGGGGGGGGGGGTTTGCAAGTCAGCAGCGAAGCCGTTGTGCAAAGATTATTAGTCGGGCAGCCTATTTACGGTACCAGCCAGCCAGCGAATAAATCGAAGCTGAGACAATAAAACTTCCTCTATTCAGGTTTCCAAACATATATTTGTATCTGGGCAGAAAACCTTTGGGTCATGTGGGGGGGGGTTTAGGATGCTGAAGGAATCGCTGAAGTCATGTCGAAGCATCAGCGAGGACATGAACTTTTTCAATCAAGGAGTGTGTGTCCTTTGCGTTTGTGTGAAGCATCTTTGACAGGTTCCTCCCCCCCCTGCTTATGGAGGACAGAACATCCCCCTCTGCCCCCCGTCAACTTTTTCACTATGCAAAACTACGGGGAGTGCACAAGATCGATTTAAACAGATGCTATTATTACCCGGCCGAAGCCCTGGCCCTGGCCGGGTTAGAATCGACTTCCCCTCTCCGCAGGAAACCTTGCTGGGGTTGGTTGCCTGGACCCTCTTTGCCTCTTGCGCATGCATGGACTTCATACAAGTAAGCGGCAACAGGGCTTCAATGAGCAGGTACTGGGAGGGGAGGTGGGAAAAAAGGGCATACGGAGTAATTCAACTAGCCATGACAGGTTGCTATTTTCATGCCCAAGAATGATAATCCAACCCCTCCCCCCCTTCCTCTCTTCCACCCCCCCCCTCCCCCCCGCCCCCTCTCCTTTCCCTCCCTTGAGCCGGCCAAGGATAGGATTGCATCGATTGAATGTGCAGCTGAATACTTTGTAGATGGAGGATTATCAACGGACATTCCGTCATGTGTTCTGGATCATCATGGCATGCTTGGGAATTCCTAACGAAAGCTTTACACTGGTTGTGAGCAGCTTCGGCTTTTGTGTTTCATTCGTGCACGTGTACTCCCGGCGTCATCTCTATGCAAGGGGTGTGATATTATATGTTCATAGGTTGCTGTGAACACATCCACCAAAGACGGGTTGCAGAGACGAAACGTTGGCCCACAAACCTACAGGAACCGACGTGAACTCGACAACATTTGCCCGGTTAATGTTACGGGTAATTCTTAACAACATTGTATTTAGGCCGTATTGCGGCATGCACATGCATCGCTAATGCATCAAGGATAATAATTAAAAAAAAGAAGAAAGGGCGCGCGCTCGATCCATGCATCTCCTCCGCGAACCCGTCACTATGGAGTGTCGTTCCGTGCCAAAGAAAGCTCTGATGGCACGAAGGCTCGCTTGTCCAAGGGTCAAAGCAAGACATCAAGGGCACGCTGTCAGTTTGCGACTCTCGTCACCCGGGGTTTATCGGATTACCAAGTCATCGTCCTCATCGTCCGAATCACCGTCTTCTGCGTCCATCAGCGCAAGCTGAACGAACTGACGAACCCAAGCCTCCTGTGCCGGATCAAGGGCACCATCGCCACCGTCAGCCTGCCCAGCCTCAGCTACAGGTCTCGGAGCAGGCGCGTTTCGACCGCGCCCCCTGCCTGCCTGCTGCTGCTGCTGCTGCTGCTGCTGCTGGCCGACTCCTCGTCCTCCTCTTCCCCGACCTGCTGGGCCTCCTCGGCCCCGAGTTGCGTTGCCTCTGCCACGCGGAGGTGCGTTCTGGCCCCGGACGGCAGCGGCACCAGCCTGGGCATCCAGTTGACGGCCCTGAGGGGCTGGGTTCTCGATGTTCAAGCGCAGCACAAGCGGAGCCTCCCTGTCGACAGCAGGTCGGTCTTGTACGTTGGGCCGCTGCGCTGCTGGCTGCTCCTCATCTTCGGTGTCGCTCTCTGTGGCAATACCTATGTCTATGTCTGCCAGATGTGCCTCAGGGGCTGCGGCTACGGGTGCGTTGTTGCCCCCGACGAAACCGATGCCAATTTCGTCCCCATCGCCCCCTTCGAGCTCCCACAGCCTCATGTGGCATGACGTGACTTTCCCGCCTTCCTGCTGGTTATAGTGACGATAGGGGTTGCCGGGATCGAGCCACGAAGAACACAGATAGCAGAAATGCGTATCGCAACGGGGGCAGATCATATGGTTGCAGCCGTGGGTCTTCTGCGCAGGCGCGCTGCAAGTCGGGCAGGGGCTGGTATGAAGCCGGAAGTACTCGAGAGAAGCCTTCTCTTCTTCCGTGAGCTCGTCCTTTCTCCGCTTCGGTGCGCAACGGACAAACTCGCCGTGCCATGACTGTTCGCACCGAGAGCAGAAGGCGTAGCTGCAGTCTTCACAGACAGCTATCAGGTCTGCTGGGTCAAAGTTCTTCTTTCCTTTGCTGTTCTTTTTCTTCCTGTCCTTGGCCTCGGCATTTGCTGCTTCATTGCCGTCCTCGCTATCATCTGACTCAGTGTCGGACGTTTCCTGAAACTCCAGGCCCTCGGGCTTCTTGTGCTTTTTTGATCTCGCGGCGCCGTTGCACCAGGACCGTGGACAGTAGATTGTGTTTTTATCCGATTCAAGCTCCGTCTTATACTTTAGGGTGACATAGCGCTTCACGGTCTCCTCCGGGAGGCCAATCTGAAGCAGCTCACTGGGACTGATCCAAGGCTTGCGCTTTTTAGTCTTGTCACCGTTGGCAGCTGAGGTGCGTTCCTTGGCGCAGTTTGGCGAGAGGCAGCGGACTGTTGCAAGATTGCCCTCTGTAATGGCGTCGCCGTAGAAGTCTTGCAGGCACTGTAGACAAAATATGTGTCCGCAATCAAGCATCTTGTGACACTTGGTCCCTTTCTTGGGATCTATTCGAAGGAGTTAGTTTTCTGGCCGGCATGCCAAGGCACAAAACACAGGATATTCAGATATTCATCCTTACCCAAGCAAACACCACAATCAAAGGTTTCCTTCTCAAAGGCCCGTTTCTTGGCCTTGATATCGTGGTCTAGCACGGCCAATTTGTGCTCCGCCTTCACCTCGAGGGTTCCTTCGGGAGTGATGGCGCCAAAGACATCATCGGCTGCACGCTGCACATGGTCGATGTATGTGTAGGCCACCATGTCACGGCCCATCTCTTCCCACAGCCGTGGCCCGTCCTCCTCGAGCCTGGCAAGCGTGCTCCTCGGCAGCCATTGCGGGTTCGTGGAAATCTGCACCATGGGCGGGCTGTCCGCGGGATAGCCCTCGGGCAAGCAGACACGGAGGCATAGGGCGGGCAGGTGTGAGACCTGCAGAGAGTCGATCTCTGGTCTGTTGGCAGCCTGCTTCTGCTGCTTCTCTGCCAACGACGATGGGCCAGCAGCTGCAGGTGCAGCCGGTGCCGAGGCGGCGGGGAAGCTCACCGTCACGGGGGCCTCGGGCTGCACGGGCAGCTCTATCTCAAAAGTGAAGGGATCTTTGGATCCATGAGGGCGGTGAATCTCGGGGTATATGGCCTCGAGGGCCTCAAGTTCGACGTGGCGGGGATCGTCCTCATCCATGCTTGAGGAAACGTCTGATACGAAGGGGGGGTGCTATGAGTATTGTGTCATGGTATATTCCTTTCATCTACGTAGAGGAATAATGGGATGAAAAAAAAGAAGAAAACAAGAGTCTATCGCTGAGATTTCTTTACTTTTTAGGAAAAATCGAAGGAAGAAATTAAAGAAGAAAAAAAGGTTGGGAAGAGGTGAAAGAATGTCGATGAGGTGATGTGTTGATAGTGGTTGGTGTTTTTATCGCCACTCGTTACTCCGTACTCCATACATATGCACAGAAATTCGTTCACCCGGCGGACGGATTTTAGATGGTTAGGGATGGGGCCGGTCAATGACTCTTGTGGTAAGGAGAAAAAAAAAAAAAGCTAATAGGACATTGCGGGCCTCGTTGACACGGCGAGACTAATTCGGAGTTGCTACAGTAGCATTAAAAGAGAATTGAATACTACTACTACTATTAATAGGTAGATTCACGCGGGTTTAGCGCTCGGGAAAATCGACCCTTTATTATTAATGAGGTACGGAGTATACAGCTAATGTGTGCAGAATCGCAGTTGGCTTGCAGCATCTCCCCAGTGCCTAAAACGCAGGGTAGGTAACACTGCGTCTGTGTGCTCCCTACCTATCAATAAGGTACCTACTTGTAGGTAAGAGGCTCAGCTCGCAAGTTAAGCGCAGGACCCCACGTGGGTTTGCATCATCATCCTCATCATCATCAACCCAGCCTTCCCGACTTGGGCGCGCGGCTTTCTCAAGTCTGCTTTCTTCTCTTGCGCGCGCTTCTACATACGCAAACACGACTTCTTTTGCGCGGTAACATTTTCTTTTCGCCGTAGATATGATGAGGACTTTTGCGCTCCCTTTGACGAGATTGCATTGAAACTTTCAACCGCCGAACTTTGCCTCTTGTCCGCCCGCCACGATCAGCAAGCCAGTATTACTCCGTACTACTACTACTACTCTCTTCATCATGGCGGACCCTGGACCGCTCGCCTCGCTGTCCATCACCCACGTCTACTATGTAAAAAAACGAACAACAACCTCCCCTCCCCCTCCCTCTCTCTCTCTGCCTTGTTCAATCTTTGGACGCAACCAAAAAGAAGAGAAAAGAAAAAGAAAAGAATCGCAAACTAACAAAAGAAACTTTCTTTCTCTACCTTTAGGACCCGGACGATAACATCTCGTACCTATGCGCCTACCTAGCCCTGATCCCCCAGGCCCTCTGCATCGTCTACGCGACCCTCATCCTCACGACCCGCGAGGCCGAGATCATCCTCGTCGGCGGGGGCCAGTTCCTCTGCGAGGCCCTCAATTTTGCCCTCAAGCGCGTCTTCAAGGAGGAGCGGCCCCCGCGCATCCACGGCAAGGGCTACGGCATGCCCAGCAGCCACGCCCAGTTCGTCGCCTTCTGGGCCGCCAGCGTCGCCCTCTTTCTGCTCGTGCGCCACACGCCCCCGGCCGAGATGAAGAGGGGCCACCGAGCCTGGAGCTTGCCTGAGAGGGGGCTCGTCGTGCTTGCCGCCGTGGCCCTCGCCGGCGCCGTCACTTGGAGTAGGGTCTATCTCGGCTACCACACGCCTAGGCAGGTCGCCGTGGGTTCCGGAGCTGGAATCCTCACGGCCGCGGCGTGGTTTGCCTTCACCGGGGTGTTGCGCAAGGTCGGGCTTGTTTCCTGGGCCCTGGAGACGCCGATTGCGAGGCTGTTTCGTACAAGAGACCTAGTCGTCGAGGAGGATCCTTGCCAGGCTGGGTGGGAGAAGTGGGAAGATAGGAGAGAGCTGGCGCAAAAGGCCAAGGCTAGATAGATAAGAGAAGTCGTGGAATTATTTTGGCCGATTGTACTGGCGCGCCCGCAACGAATGTCATCAAACAAAAGGAGAGTCAACTGTCTCAGTTCTCGCTACTGCTATCTATTCTCCTAAAGATGGCCACAGTCCATGTTTAACCCATATGTCGTTCACGGTATCTACCAGTTCCGCGCCTTGCCAGCGAGGCACACCCAGTCCAGTCCAAACGCCACAAGGATAAGAAACAAAAACAGACCATCATGTCAAACGCCTTCAATGGCTTCGTAAAACGTAACGAGCGTATAGGATCTGTCCCTATTGTATGAAACTGCCCTGGATATCTTATATACTTCTGCAACGTGAACTCTAGAGCCGAAATCAATGAACGGAAGAGGGCAGGAAAAACAAGGGGGGAGGAAACATGAACGGAAAATAGCCTCCTGGTATATCTCTAAGACATAGGAGACAAGACGAAAAGAAATGGGGGCGGAAGGGGAAAGGAAAAGGAACAAGTGGATATACTTTCTATATCCAGTCAGACTTTCCTTTGTTCTCATCCTGGGTCTTGAAGCCAGGGATGCGAACAAGTTGTGGTTTCCCTGCCAACGCAAACTTCATGCCGACGCCATTGGGACTCGCAGCTTTGGATCTTGTCCACTGCTTTCTCTGGGGGCTGGATCCTACTGTTACACTCGGGCTGGTGAGGGGCTCCTCGGAAGTTGATGTCTGAGCAGGCCAACGAGAGCTTTCTGGAGGTCTTGATGGGTTCTTATCGAGGTCGTCTTGAGTGTATTGTTGGCTTGATTTTCGACTAGCCAAGCTTTGTCTCCCGGTATCTGCATTGATAGCATCGACACCGACACCAGACTTAGGCCTGGTGGACTGCCGAGGAGTATCGAGTTGTCCTGATTTGAAGCGCCGGCTATCGTTCATATTAGATATCCTTAGCCCGATCTGGACTGTGCCGGATGAACTCAATGACGAGCTGCGCTGGTGTCCCTCGCCCCTGATCTTCGGCGGCGGCATCAGCATATCCCATGCGCCCGGCGTAACGGGAGAAGCCGTCCGCTCCGCTGTAGCCGTGTTTGAGGGTGTGTAGGTGGTGGCGGGGAGCAGGCCGCCTGGCGACAAAAAGGATGGTCTTCTCGAGGGGAATAGACTGTAAGACTCTCCTCGGGTGATGGGCCGTGACGATGAGGGTCGTAGAGGCGATGGCATCATCGAAGGGGAAGGTATCGATGGCACATCCTCAAGCCTGGGGAATGATGCAGTCTTTGCAATCGTCGGTGTAGGCGCAATGGAGCTCGGCGCGACGCCGCTGTCTCGGTCGTTGCTGTACGGGCGAGCGTCGTCATCGTAGGTGTGCTCCGAGTATATCGACGGCGAAGGGGGCTGTTGACCTTTCTCGGCCTTCTCTGGCATTACGGGTAGCGCCGGGAACAGAGACGTCCTTGAGCCCCATCTTTGGAGGTGTTTCTCAAAGGCCTCGTTCTCAACGACCGGCATATCCTTTGGCTGAATGACAGATCTCTGGTTGGATCGGAAGAAGAGATATAAGCCACCTGTGACTATGCCTGATAAGTTCGAGGCAACTGATGCAATCATAGACAGTTCTGTTGAGAAGTTCTCGCCCTGGGAATTGAATGTGATGACGTAGAAAAAAGGAAGCATCATTGTCTGGGACTATCAGTTAGCTGCTGTTGATTCACGCTAGGGTAGTAGAAGATGCTCACATTCAAAACCACAGAGGCCAAGAGGTACCAGACCATTTGTGAAGCCGATTGCCTTTCTTGAGGTAGCGCCTCGGTAGTTCGCTGCAGTCTGAAGAAGACCAGTCCGCTGATCAAGAAAATGGTGCCGGTTATGCTGGTCAACAGCGCAAAGACAACAATGTTCCACTGCTTGATCAGCCAGAAAAGAGTGGCGTAGCAGAAGTTTGGGGGACGAAGGGAAAGGGTAACGAGGTAGGTGCCCAGCAATCCAAAGAAAATAATAGCTAAACAAATCGGAATAGTCCACCTCCACCGGGGAGGGAACGGCCTGCGCAGCAGTGCCCGGATCCCTGTCTCGAGCCCGAGGACGATTTGAATGTAGGGCGTTGTGAAGATGGCTATATTGTGTGAGCGTCGTAGTCTATTGCTTAACTGTTTAGGAAACTTACCTGGCATCGTCAGCTGTGAGAGAGCCATGCAGTCCAGGATCATCAATGACCGTAGGCCTTTGGATTGGATGAAGGCGAACATAATGCCTTGGCCAATGATGCCACATGACAACACAAGAGGGTAAACTTCAGCAGAGCCGATGATACATGGCCGTATCGTCCTGATTGGCTAATTAGCAACATATTCTTTCGGATCATGTTTCTCGACATTGCATACTTCCACGTCAAGTCTGGGTTGTCTCTCTTGGCCCTCATCCAGCAGTCCCATAGGACGCAAGCTAAAGTCGCTACCGCCGCGAATACATTGAAGCTCGCGGTGGTGATGACTGAAGTTCTCACAGACCTTGCCGCCTGGAACTGTAGCTCATTGATGAGCTCCGAAGTCGTGTTGCTGCGGAACTGGAATTTATCAGATGCGTCCAAAGCGGCCATGATCGAGACCTCTCCTGATTCTGCACCCTCTGCCCTGGCTCCTAGGACGCCCCATGCATATACATCCATCGTTCGAGGTTGAGTTGTCTGACAGTGTAGCGTGTAGGCCTCAAGCCTTCGCGGTACCGTTGTGGTTACGCATTCATTGGGACGGCCTCAAAACGAGCAGCCGAGAAGAGAAAAAAAGAAAAAGCAAGGGAAAAAATTGTTTCTAGAAAGAAAGATAGATAGTAGTCAGATGAAGAAACAGGAGTCACGAACTAGCCAAGTACTGGAGGCATAGGCCATTATCATCCGCACGAAACAAAAGTAACAACATGAGAGGCAATCCTTGCTTTGGAACTCGGGGAACGAATGGGAAGCGAACCCTCCGCCGTAGCTGCAAGTAATGCAACGGTCCAAATCCTGAGGGGAGCCAAGAGCGAATATGATATCCTGTGGGTTCGGGCTAGGGGTAGAGCTGCTTGGGGATACGTAAGACAATGGTACGCTGGTTGACTACCCATGCCTCTCCGGCTCAGGACCATCATGTCGGGTGGTGAAGAGTCCGGTACGACGGGAAAGGCGTGGCGACGATTCTATCACTGTTCCAGGTTGACCCTGAAGGATCCACGGCTACGGAAAGATATGGAGATGGCTGTTGTCCAAGGACCCTGGATCAACTATACATTGTATAAGGTTTTCGCGTAAGTTGAGGGTCTTTGGTGCGAAAGTCATTATACAGTGCTCAAGCTATACTCGTAAGTTACTTGGCTTATATAAAAAATCCAGAACAAGGCACAATAGATGGTTTTTTTTTGTTTTTTTTTTATAAAAAAAAAAAACAAGGGGGGGGGAGGGGGGTGCGCGCATAACCTACCAAGCGCTCGCCTTGAGAACGAACTGCGAGGACAACCAAATCGCTTCTAGGCCTAGATGGCTACCGGCTGATTCTGTATCAAGGGTCGTATGTCGGGCCGGGTCAAAAAAAAATTCGCAGTGGCAACTCGACTCGGATTAGACCCTGAGCATGCCTCGCGAAGGTCGACGATGTGCCGTTGTATCGAGCCCGAAGTTGAGGCAAAGATGGAACACATTGGAGTTTCGAAGTTAGCTTGTAGTCTCAAGTTGCGGTAGAATCCGCTAGGGGAACCCTGTAGCCTTGTTCGGTTACAGGGCTTTCGGCGAACTGATAAGCCTTTTTGCGGGGCTTATCGTCTGGCCCGTGGCTGGCGCTTTAGATCCTTGCCCTTTTTTCAGGTACTAATACAGCATCGCTGAAAAGAGGAGACAATTCGCTGGGATAAACGAATCACCAAGGCGTTGAAGACAACTACCGAGGTGTCGAGGGTGTGTATATGTCATTCGCTGAAACCTTGTTCTTGATGATGCAAGCGTCTCGCTTGAGTGACAGCCATAATAAAGCAATTAGTGTCATGCGCCGGGAAACAACACAACGAAATCCAAGCTGGGCGGCTTTATCAAGCTCAAGCGATGCAGACCAGCATCGCGCGGTTTCGTGCTGGCTTGGTAAGGACCCCTTTGCCAAGACAAGACAGCACTCGCATGAATTGTTTGTCCCGAAAAGAACAATCAGTCGAGATCGTCCAGTCGTGCTGGTGTTGTGCAAAGGAGCACGTTGTATGAAGATGAAAGATGAATCGCTGCATGACACGTGACGATCTCCCGGGTGCTGAGTTTCCATCGAAATGACATTGTTCCTAATTGATACCTTGGTAGTACTTACGTATGGCAAATTACTAGTAGTACTACAGGTAATAACTCCCGAATGTGACAAACCTCAGCATGCAACAACCGCTCAACAAATGCTCACGCGCCTGGCGACGTCATCTCTGATCTTTTGTCAGTTTGTATGCCGCCTTTTGTGCCACTGGCTGCATGACGAAATCCTGAGAAAGAACGATTCATGGTAAGCGGCTTGTCCAAAATCCCAGTTTCCCAAAACGACCGGAGGGTATGGTCCGTCAAGATCTCGATATGTGCAGCACCGCAGGCTGCAAGCTGTTCTTGCCATGCCAAATGGACAGCCCCACACGGGTTCTGGAACGCACCAAGCGTCTATCACATTGCAGCTTATTACGGGCCCCGCTTGCGTGCCGTCATAACTACATATTACTTGTAGGTAGCATAGCGCGCGTGGTCGATTCAATGTTCCCAAGGTCATATGGAACATGTCCTAATTTACCATCGTCTCTCACAAAGGGCGTCGTTGTATGATTAAGGTTCTTCTTGCTGTTGCTCATTGTGCCCGTCATGGGATATGTGGTGTCTAACACATCGCTCGGAGAACCGATCCTATATGGCTGATGGGCCTTGTGGGAGACCATGTCAATGTAAAGCATATTGCTCTTTCCCCTCCCCCGCACCCCGCCTGTGTGGCGTTACGGTATCCTGATTGTGGCCGGGCAAAACATGTCGGCAAAACAAGACAACGCATACTAATAGTAGTATCTATCACCAGTCCATAGAGATGGATGATGTAGAGCCGGGACAATGCCGAACACACACACAGGCATCTTACTGACGCGCGGGAGCTGCTTATCTTCCCGACCCTTTTCTCATTGACGTCATCTCAACATCTTTCCACAATTTCCCATCACGATTGATGAACATCGTAGGCAAGCACGAACCCACTTGAATCGGTCTGTGGCTGATGCATCAGCGATGTACGGAGCACAACGGTACTGTATCTACTTGCAAATCCGGACCCATTGCCCCGTAATGCTCGATCTTAAGCCGCATCTTGAGCTTCATGTCCTCCAAGCTTGGAAGGCACGCGTGGGTACACCCGGGCCAACACTTGCCCGCTAGGCCCTTAGCACCCGTGTTCTCCTTCCTGTAGCCTAGGTCAAGCATCATAAAGCTTGACTCTATGACGACATTGTTTGCTGAACCTTTGGGCGAGGCCAGAGGTTTGTCGACCCCTCCAAGCCTCTATAAATTACCTTCTCTTCCAGACCTTCTCCCTCTTTTTTCTCTTCTCTTCTCATCAATCACACACACCTCCAAGATCCTTCAATACTTTTCAACAACAACCAACAAACAACCAACAACCACAAACCCACAACCAATCTATCACAATGGATTCTCTCAAGCAAGCCGGTAACTTCGTCAGCGACAAGGTCCAGCAGGCCACCTCTGGCGCTTCCAAGGAAGCCAACAAGGAGGTTGCTAAGGATGGCAATGCCCCTCTCGGCACCCGGTAAGCTTCACTTCTCCATCTTCCCCCTTCAGCTATCTGTGGCTAGGCTAACATATTTGTGTTATAGTGCCTCCGCTGCCAAGGATGCCGTTGGCGACAAGGTCAACGAGCATGGCCACGAGGGCAAGGCCGAGGCTCACAAGCAGGCCATCTAAGCCGTCTGGCAATTTTATCTGTTTCCACGTCATGACCTCTTAGACATGATGATACCCCTGGCGAATGGCGCCGAGAAAGCAAATGGGAATCAGTTAGATTTTTGGAACTGGCGAAGGGGAACTTTGGTAGGAGATGATTATTTCCTCTTGTCATGAGATGATACAAATACCCCTAAGTAGCTCACAATTCGATCTTCACATATCGATACTTTTGCTCTTTCCAATGTCGCATGTGATGTCACCTTGTCATTTTGAAGACATTCGTTACAAGTTCTTCTTGATCTTCCGCTCGTTAAGTGCACCCGATATGTCGCCCACGGCATACCAGATAACCCAGAAAGGAATGAAGACCCAGAGCATGTTGAAGAACACCAGGTAAACCCACTTGTACATGAAGTTGCTCGTATCGAGGTTGAGATTGCCTGTCAACCATTCGGGGCAGAATGTCATGAAGCCTATTTGTGTTGTCAGCAACTATCAAAGGCAATGCATGCCCGCTCCCGCCAACGTACCTCCATAAAGCTCGCAGGTGGCAAGGATAATCATCCAAATACTCGTCTTGGGATCCTTTTTCGTCAAGCCGTAGCAAATGTACAAGGCCAGCGGGCCGTCTAAGAAGACGGTCAATAGCTCAAGGCTTATCACACCCTAAAAGCAAAAACATCAGTTTAACCACCCACCATGACATATCAAACTCTTTATTATCCCCGGAAACTTGGCAAGCTCACAAGATCTGCGCCAGCCCATCGCTTATCCGCCCTAGCATAAACCATCCAGAGCTGGGCAAACGCGTCGTCGCCGCCGGCCTGGGGGCCGTACCAACCCCCCTCGGCGCCCCCGCCCAGGTATCCCGCGGCCGAGGGGAACCAGCCGTCCTGGCCGGCGGCGGCGGGCGCCCACGAGAAGAAGCAGTGGTAGAGGAAGCTGCCCTCGAGGATGAAGTGGCACAGCGCGTCGGCGAGGTGCCAGATGAAGAGGAAGCGGACCGTGCCCGAGGCGGACGCGGGGAGGGACAGGATCGAGACGGCGTAGGCGGCGAGGACGATGACGACGGTGAAGGCGAGGGAGACGAGCGTCGTCGTGTCGAAGAGGTCTGGGGGCAGTTCGGCGGCCATGCTGGGCGGGACTTGTTGATATTCTAGAACTTGTTTGATTCGTGGTGCTTGCGTGATTGTGTTGTAGGCTGGAGAGGTGCTCTCCCGTAGGTTAGGTATTTTTTTTTTTGGGCCTGCCAAGAACGATGGCGATCATCCCACAACATCCACGACTTATGAGTGCATCTCTAGATATTAGCGGATTCAATATCAACCCAACACGATGGGCACTATATTCTGCAAATATTCGAATATTCCAACTCAGACATTGTGCTAGCATTGTCGTCAAAAGCATCATCGGCCAACTGGATGCTGCCACTGCTGCCCACCCACCCAGGCTTGGAAGATGGAGACGGCCAGCCCCCCCAATGCCCCGAGCAGAATGGCCATGACAACACCCCCTCCTCAGCGTCGCCATACACGACATGGCCTGCGCCTCTTCTCCTCTCGAGCCACCTCTCCAACAGCCCCTCGCGTGATTGGGGCTATCGAGCTCCTCGTACAGGTCCGCCAACCTCGAAGAGAGGTAGCAATGGCACGTCTCGCCCTCGCCTTCGGTCCTGTAGCTTAAGGGCTCGATTATCGGACAGCAGCCGGGGTCATGTCCGTCCTTTGAGACGAGGGAGCAGATCAGCATCTACAAATCTACTGTGCTGTACTCCAAGCAACACGTCATCATGGTCATCACCCTCAAGGCTAGATAAAATGCCCCCCCTCCGGTCCCCTATACTAGGGTTCTGCGCATCATCACCAGATGCGTAATAATGTGTCGAGGGTCATTACGTCTTGCCTCGTCGTCGGAGTTCTCTCTCAGCAAACGAATGATAGACAACAGGTTCATCGTGGCTCTCCTGTAATACTCGAAGAAAGATTGCAGCCTCTTCCGATAAGCCGGAGCAGGGCATGTTTCGCGTCGAACATTGGCGTTGGCACGCGATTCTGCGGACTTGCGGCTGCACATTGTTGCTTAGACTCTGCCGCCGAATGCTACAGTGAAGAAGTTGCCCTGTAGCCATCAGACGAATCCAGACGGAAAGGTTTCTCGACATCAAGCACGAGCGCATCCTCCCAAGCAGACGTCTCTGTAGGAACTGGACTGGAATCTCGGACTTGGGGCTGCGGTAGAATCCATGGATCTGCGCCGGATCTTGAAAAGTATGTTTTGCTCCTGCACTGTCTGGGACAGCCCTCTCCAGGGACCGGGGACACTTGTCCATCTCCCCCTCGCAGAAGCTCCCCGCCAAAGCCTAACATGTTGGAGTTGAGAACAGAGAAGCAATGAGATTCAAAGCCTCTGAACGGCACAGGCGCCTCCACTCGTCGCCGACATAGATAGCTCGGAGTCATCAGCGCCTTACGCGACACTGCGCAGTGGCTCACAGCAAGTGACGGCCGTCGCTCAGCCCTCATCGTATGAGCTTGCACAAAAGCCCCAACGTACGATTCGCGAGGAGTGGGTCGGTGTATGATTTGTATCACGCCATCGAACTCATGACTGCGGCGACTGAGGTGGCTCCTCGACGACAGAGGAGCCACAAACTGCTGCAGCTGCTGTTTTCCAAGGCGAGAGAAGAGGGGAGGCAGCTCCAAACCATCGTAATACCGATATACCTTGGGAAGGGGTGTGTTATAAAAACATCGTAATCCCATAAGCTTGAAGGGATTCCCGGCGGGCCGAATTTGATACATTTATTGCCTTTGCTTGTCTAATATGCAAGGCAAGCCCTTGCCATGGCGTATCATCCGAATAAAATTGAAAATTGTCAACATGTTGCTGAGATATATGCTGTGTATTCCGTGGAGTCTTATCTAGTTTGGATCGAGTATCTACTTCTCCCACTCCTTGTAACCCTTCTGCTTCTGTCTTGTATTCCATCCCAGCTTCCCACTAATGCTATTTACCCAGTCCTCGCTCCGCCTCCCTTCGGCCTGCACCGACGCGAAAGGGTACCGACTGGCGCTTATAGTGACATAATCACCCGGATGTAGCTCGACCCTCTCCCTCCCGTCAAAGCTAGCCCACGAAGCGGTCCGGGCATCATAAGGCACGCCGACCCGCAGGACGATGGTGTCGGGCAGGATAATGGGCCGGAAGGACAGCGTGTGTGCGCAGATGGAGGTGACCAGCATGACGGGGTTCTCGGGGTGGCAGAGGGAGCCGCCGGCTGCGAGGTTGTAGGCTGTTGAGCCCGTTGGTGTAGATACGCAGATGCCGTCTGCGAGGATGGATGTGAAATGCTCATCATCCCCAAATAGCTCCGTATATGACATGGCTGCGGAGTGCATTATTATTAGCATATTGATCAAAAGGTCTAAAGCATCGAATAGGCAGGCAGGCGACTTACTCGGGTTCGGCCCACGATCTACAACAATCTCATTGAGAATCTCAAACGTCCCATCTGGCCGATGTGTGCGCGCATCCTCTTTTTCCTCCCCAATCAGCTCCTCGACAAGGTCCCTCTTCTTATGCGAATCTTTCCCGTTCTCCCCTTCCGACGCACTACCGTTCGAATTAGGCAGCGATCCCGGCATGCGCTCCTTCTTCTGACTCCTCATGATGGTGCCCTCGAAGCGCAGCCTTAGGCTAACGGTAACGCCTTTTGTAAAGGCCGAGTTCAGCGTCGGCGCGTACTCGTCAAAGTCGAACTTGGTGAGGAACCCCAAGCTCCCGAGCGCAAAGCTCAGCACCGGGGGCACGATGCGCTGGAAGAGCCAGCTGGCGTAGAGCACCGTGCCGTCGCCACCTAGGGTGATGACGAAGTCAAAGGTTTGCGGTCTCGCCTTGCAGATTTCTTCGTCCCAGTACCGGAGCCTCCGTCGCAGATCCTCCAGCGCAGCTTCCTCGCTCACGCCAGCATAGCTCTTTGCCGTTTCGCGCAGCAGGCCGTCTACATCAAACTCCTTGTTGTGTTCCAGCCTATCCTGCACATATACTACATATCTCGTATCTCGTGCGGCGTGCAGGAGCCACTGCGTGAGCTCCCTCGTCTTCGGAATCAGGTCCTGGTCGTAGATCTTGGTGAGGAGGAAGACGGTCTTGACTTGGAACCGGAGGCGCATGCTGCTCAAACGCCTGCTCAGCTCGCGCACGCCCCATGCCATGTCGCTCAGCTGCTTCTTCGTCAACGTCCTGCTGTGCATCTCGTCGCCCTGGCCCGCCAGGTCCAGCTCGGAGACGCTCCTAGTCATCTGCTGAGTCCACGCCTGCTGGTCAGGCTGCCCAACATCGTTACTGTGCATGCTCCCCGAATCGGCCATGACGCGGCACTTGGCCAACTTGGGCTCAACCGCTGACTGGGACTCGAGCTCTTTGATCTTGTCGGGGCTGCCATCGTAAGGGTTTCGGTACGACGGGTGCGCCTGGAAGCTGTCCGAGTTGATGTCGCTCGTGCCGTTACGGGCGCGACGCTGGTTGTCAAAGAATTGGTGAACCATACATTCTGCACGCTTAGTTTGCTTGGACATGTGTGGGTTCTTTGCGTCCGAAGATACGAGAGAGCTCTTGCGACGGTACGGGTTGGTTGGATCAAAGGTCACCTATGACAAGAAGTTCCCCCCAAAACGTCAGCAACGACGGGTTTGTTGAAAATTTCGTGTGAGCGAAAAAAAAAAAAAAAGATGTCCTTACCTCGACGCTTTTGCAATCTTCATCGCTGTCCTCCAAGCAGCCGTCCTGGAAGGTGACGTTCTTCCCATTGGTTTCGCTCATTTCGAGTTACCGGCTTATTTGGATGACGTCGCGATGGGATGGGATGGAGGGGTCGCAGCCAACAGAATTGCAACCACAGCCAAATTGGATGTCGTCAGGGATGTTTCAATTTGGCCAACGGTACTCCGTATGCGTCCGTGTGCACTGCCTATGATCAATCTCGATATCAGTGGCAATTTCATAGACAAGCACGATTAACGGTTTATGGTGCTGGCTAATTCAAGAATTTCATACTTCGAACTACTATTGTCGCGCCAAGGAACTCTGCCGAAAAACCGCCCGCTCATGTTACCTATACTATAGCAGCACTACTACCTCTATCCACACTCGTGAATGCTACTACCGCTCTAGCACCAACTTTTTGGGCACAAACAGGACGTATATGCATGCCATCGTGACATCTCCGAGCATTCACAGCAACAGCGGATTATGTGTTCATGTTAGTCTAACCACGTATAATAGTCCAAATTGATTCTTTTCGATCGATTCCAGAGATCAGAAGCAATCTTGAGCGACAACTCAGTCTAGCACAGGCAAACAAAACATCAACATTCACATGGCGCCAAGTACAGCAAACAAAGCGTGACGAGCCCTCGGCAGGGCAACCGAGATGTAATGGTATTGTAACCCCTATGGCATCACCGCTCGACAAAGCACCAACCCGGGGTGTAAGAGGCACGACATGATCATCAATGCAATCCGTAAAGCCGATTTTTATGACGCCCGAAATCCCTAAAACAACCTTTGCCGATTATGTAGAATCTATGCCAGATAGAGCGAGAGACAGAGAAGAGAGAAAAGCTTCTACGCTTTCTTTACTCCTCCTCCTCCTCTTCCTCCTCCTCGGCCTCGAGGACGGTCTGAGCGATACGGTCCAGATCACGCTGGCCCTGCTGGGTGATGCGGCGGCCACCCTTCTCCTCGTCCTCCTCGAGGATACCGATCTTCTCAAGGGCCTGGACGGCCTTGCGGTCGACGCTGCCGGAAGCCCTGTAGTGGTGCGAGGGGGCAGAGCCACGGTTCTTGGCAGTGCCGTGGACCTTGCGGAGACGGCCAATACCGACTGTTCATTGATCGTCAGCGACGGTGTCATATATTATTGCGCTGATCACGGGATCACTTACCAGTCTTCCTGAGGTAGATGTGGCGGGCAATGGAGGCGCAGCGGGTGTACCACCAGTTCTGGTCCTGAGGAGGCAGCTCCTTGGCGTGGCCGGTCTTGACAGTGTCGACCCAACCTGGAAGAGTCATCAGAGACGCTGTGTTTCAAAATCGAAGGCCGAGCACGGGTGACATACCAGGGACAGGCAGCTTGGCTTGACGCTGGAGGAAGGCAGCGTAGGCCGCAATGAACTTTTGAGCCTGAACAACAAACCCGAATCAGCATAATTCCGTCATCAGAAGCATTTCGGCTCCCTCGCGCCTGCTCCTATCCATTCATTGCCCTTGTAGATTCATCAAAGCGTCCCGAGAGGCGGTCATCAATAGGTGTTTCGGCTTCTTTCACACGAGAACTGCCCAATGTTTACACCGTAGCTCATTTCCCTTTGGCTCCAGTGGACGCCCATGACTCTGCCTCCGGTCGCTGATGTCTTTCGCGGGTATATGTATGTTCGTAGGGTCGCTTGTCGTGGGGTAATTTTTTTTTTGGGGGGGGGGTTTTTCGTGCCCTCATCGCAGTTGGTCGAACAGGCAATTTTGGGGACGGGAGGAAGCCTATGCTCCTCAAGGATTGCGATTGCAACTTACGTCGACGTCACGGACACCAGGCATCTTGGCGGTTGTGTGGGATGGAGGTTTGGGGGTTGTTGAAGTGAGGGTACGGTGATTGAGGTTATCGACGATCGTGTATCTCGAGAGAGAATTTGGGAAATTTCCGTGTGGAGAGGTCAATATGTTGGAGCGGGTCTTAGGGCTTGATTGGTAGACAGAATAAGACTCACATATCACCATATTCAGTAGGCTTGCCTGCAGGTTGATTTTTTCACCCACCTCGGTACCGCTTAGTCACTTACAACCGCTTCTGTTACCAACCCTAGACTGCGCATATCAATATCGCCTAGAGGTGAAATACCACTCCTCGATCACTTTCAATTTATGAGGCATTGGCATGAGAATAACAAAGTTGTCCTTGTCTCCTTGGGGGTAATTATCATATGAGTATGGCTGGAGAATATGGCATAAATGAACATTGATTCATTCGTTACCAATTTCCACTGCAGAACTTGGTCGTGCAAGAATTGAGGCTATTGCATTATTTCATAGCACAAACTATATATCATCTGACATTCTGTGTCTAGACCCGTATCTCAGGATATAACGGATATACTTACAACGACGATTCCTAGACTAGATGTTGCATTGTATTTCGCAGTATTATAATATGACCGGTTCACCACGCCATCAGCAACTATGTTGACGGGTGGTCCATGGTGGCAGTAAAGTATAGCTCAATCGGGTGTCATGTGTGACGAAGACTACGGGTAGAGCAGCAATCAGAACGGCCCATATGTTCGCGCCATGCTGTCTACAAGTTCAGAGGCCGCTTCCTATGCTTGGATATAAACCACGTCCACCGAAAAGAAAAAGAAAAACACCACGACCAAGTTAGGAAAAGGCATAATGAAGCAACTAATTCTCACGGGAGCCTGCTATCTGGATACCATACTCAGGCAAGAGCGCAACAGTTGGACGCGGGGGCATGAGACTCTAACCATCTATTCAGGGTACCCTTCTTTCCAGCAGAGGACTCAAAGCTGCGGGCTCAGGGGATGTCTGTCCGCCGTGGAGGCAATTGCCCAAACTCACTTGAAGTCCTCCAGCAACTACTACAACCACAGGATCGTCTCAAGCCGTACCTGGTGACGAGTCTTCCGGAGCGCACGTCGCCAGCGACGAATCGAATCATTGACTCGTTCGGCCAAGGGTCGCCAGTGGACTTCAGTCACTGTTTGTTCAGAGAGCATCATACAGAGCCAGCCTGCAGTTGGATCATTCGAAGCGAGGAAACGGGTAGCCGTACCCTGGTCAACTACAACGAGTTACCCGAGATCACCCCTCGAGAGTTCGAGGCCGTGGTGAACAGTTTCCATCCTGACCAGGAGACTTGGTGGCACTTCGAGGTGGGCCCAATTGCTTTTCTGTCACGGCGAGGGAAACACGACTGATGACTGGGAAAAAAAAAGGGGCGAAACGTAGAGACGACGTCCGAGAGCGTCCGAGCTATTCGCCGGATGTTACCAAGGGCAAAAGTGAGCGTCGAAGTCGAGAAACCCGGCCGGGACGGCCTGAAAGAGCTGGCGGCCACTGCGGATGTCGTATTCTACTCGAGAAGCTGGGCAGAGGTCAGTTAATCGTCCGCCCCAATAGAACTTCACAGAAAAAAGAAAAAACAGACTAATGCCTCAATAATGATCGACAGGGCAATGGCTACACATCCGCCGAGGCATGTCTCAAAGGCGAAGCTCAAAGTGATTCATACAAAGCGTAGGTTTACCCCTTCATGCAGAGTACTCCGTACTACATGAACAGTGCGACGCCATAGCTGACTTGTACTATATTTGCCTGTCTCAGATCCCTCGCCGTGTGCACCTGGGGCTCAAACGGAGCCGGCGCTCTGTCTCGGCTTGAAGGCGACTACACAAACTGCCCCGTCGAGAGACACGGCTCGGAGGACCAGCAAGAGATATCCGTGATAGAGTATGTTTCTCGCCCTACATCAATAATTGACCTTCATTCCTGCCGCTGGGTCTACGACGGCGGGCTATACAGCACAACAGCTTGATACACATGTTCATTATTATGGTAATAGCACCCGAGCTAATGCGTGGGATAGCTCTGTGGGCGCAGGCGACACCTTCATAGCCGGCATGCTGTATGGTCTGACGTGCCACCCTGAGGATTGGAGCACAAGACAGAAGCTCAGATTCGCCGTCAACTTGGCCACGAGCAAGGTACAGCGTGAGGGGTTCACCGGACTCGGAAAATCAGCTCGAGCACTGGCTGAACGAATCTCATGATTGCATTGCACAAGTCTGCAGCAGCATGGTTCCACTTCTCAAGACCGCGCCGATGAGCAAGAGAGCAAACTGCAGACTGCCGTTAGGCATCAAGTGCTCGGGATAGCATGTGTCAATAGTAGTAGACTTATAATCATTCGCCCGATGACCGGCGCCGCGCGATGCGTTGATTCCACCACACACACGCAGTAGCTATCCAAATATTCCCATGTCGGCTCTCAAGCTTCTCAAGGATCGTACATGATGGATGGACGAGAGAAGCAATGACTGCAGAGGCGGCAAATTAAAGAAGCGGTGAACGTTGAGTTAGTCGGTGGCTTGATGTATCACTAGACATCCATCGTCGCCCATCTGAGAGTAACAGCCAAGCATCTCACAAAACGAGGGGGGAATGCCTCAACTGGATCCGCATACTTGTACAAGTAGGTGCGTGTGTGTGCCTTGTTCGAACCCGAGACAATCCCTACATACTGCAATATGCAAGGTAGTCGTTTGCGCGGTGCGAGCATACTATTACCAAGTGGATGTCACTCACATCTTGTGCAACACATGCATTAGGCCTATATCCAATAGGTTTAAGCAAGATGGCAGGCAAGGCCATGGCTGGACAGGAAAAACAGGCAGAACGGGCAGCCAGGCGTCTCACACGTGTGGTGCTCATCGGCAGGATGTGTGCATGTATCCCACAGGGTGCTACACTCGGCATTGCATTTGGCCCTTGTGATGGCCCAAGGTCCTGCCTGCATCGTTGAGGATGCAAAGCCTGCTGCGTCCAATAGCTTGCCCCAAAAAGCAAAAGTCTAGCCGCTGGTGGCTGCGGGCGCCTTGCAGCCGTTCTGAGACGTGGATACAACGCTGTAAGCGCTGGGGCCGAGGCCTCGTAGCAAGGGTGATGAATCCGGGAACACGGAATATTGACTCGACTCTTGACAATATGGATACTAAAGTTGGTATCGCTCGATTCCGAAATGCTTTGCTGGAGAGAGAGCGCTTGCAGTACGGAAAACCAGAGGGTTGGTTGGTCGGTGCCCGTCTGGAGTTAACGGAGAGGAATCATGCCGTAGACGGCTCAAGGTAAGTAAGCTAATCGCTCAAGCAGATTGTATGGACGGAGGTAAACCGTAACGAGAGAGGATCGACCAGGCAAATTTTTTCTTCAAACGAGGCAACAAAATTCAAGCAAGGTTCTCGAAACAGCTCGATACTGGGCGTAGCGTGTTGTAAGGCTGGCCATGAATCAACATGTGGAGGAGGGGGATTGAGGGGAGGGGGGGGAAAGAATGTTGTCCCGACACCCCCCCCCCTTTGCTCCATCAAAAATTCAGCGTTGGGAACCTTCCTGCGGCAAATCAGAGTTGCGGGGTATTGCAACTTGGAGAGCAGGGCGTGGGTCTAGCACAAGCCGCATTTATCGACCCTACAAGTACGGAGCAGGCAGTACGCACATATGTACTCCATACATGGCAAGTCTTGCATTGATCTAACAGTACGGAGCAAGTACGTACATATTGTACATATCTGCACTACGTCGTAAGTGTGGTTTGAGCGGCAGTGGTTGAACTGCTTCAAGAGCTTGAGCAAGGGACAGGGTACTTGCCGAGCGTACTGTACAAGTACAAAGATGAATTCCGGAAGAAGAAGAAGAAGTTGTTGTTGTTGGTAAGCAGTCTAAAGGTCCGTCATTTGCATTTCGACGAAGCAACAGAGTTGTGTGTGCCACAAAATGTCATCCCCAAGGGTGGGTCGCAACGGAAATGTATTTGTAGATTTCAAGTTCAGCTTATTGAAGGCCTCCACAGTTTGAGATGCTGCGGATGATGCGCTTCGTGGTGGTGGTGGTGGCAAAGGTCGGGATCTTATCATTCAAAAGGACGACCGTCGTTGATGACTTCGCGATCTTCGGAAATCGCTAAGCGAGCACTGAACTGCTACTTGTAAGCCAAAATATGGACCAGGCAGGTCCAAAACTTTGGCTCGTCAAGGGTCAATACCCAAGGCGTCATCACGATCATGTGAGATTCAGGCCGTTTTTTTTTTCTTTTTTTTTTTTCGGTTGAGAAGTACGGAGTAGCCTTCAACAAGCCACTTAATACACGTAGCTGTTCCATGGAGAACAACCCTAGACAGGTTAGGGATGCAACCTGGATGAGATATTCGCTCAAAAACATCCGGACGATGCTCATCATGGTTGAGTGATTGGATTTTTGCACCCTTGAGCATGAGTCCGGATGTGTCCCGTTTCGTAAAAAGCTCAACTGCGAAGTGAGATACTCGTAGATTGCCAGCATTTTCTTGGCATCACAGGAACAGAGATAGAAAGCGGCGTAGCATACTTGTAGTGCAGCAGGTACGTACACATGAGCATTCTGATTATCAAAGTCCACAACTTTTGATGGTGGATACTTGTTATCGCCCAACATCTCAGAATCCGTCGCGACCTTGACAAGTGCTTTGTGGGGCAACATGTGTGGCGGGAATCCCGCTGAAGAGGTGTGAAAGGTGTTAAAAAAGGGGACTAGACCAGTCCGGAGTACGGAGTATTGCGGCGGTTTAAGCACCAACCTCTTTCTCTTCAATGGCCAAGCCGTTGCCGACGCCATCTTCGGACCCTTGACCATGCAACAACCACTTGGGCAAACGAAGTAACCTGAAAGCCCATGGGTATACATACTCCGTACACTCGGAAGGGTGACGACGATCACCAACAGCGTTGATGGAACCTGTACGTCGAAATTGACGTGGGGAGGGAGCAACGCCAGGGCAACTGATAAGTTGCATACGGCTGATGCGAGACGGGAAATCTGGTCTGGTGTCTTTGACTAGGAATCATTTAGCAACGCCGCTCATCATGTATGTATGTATGCATGTATGTACAAGCATGTACGGGGTATGAATCTCAGAACGAGCCATCTTTAAAACAAAAAGCCTGGGCCTCGTCGTAGTGGTGAACTGCTAGTAGCAGCTTTCAGAGGAAGTGTCTCTCGCCAGGTTAGTTGGCAGCAATCAGGACCGAAGTCGTGAGGAATGTACTCCGTAATGTAAGCCGAATATTCATGTCGAGGGCGCTTAGACGTTGAAGGGCTAGTACGGAGTTGCTCCATACATAGTAGCGAAAACCTCCGTTACTTTGGCCATGCTGGGCAAGATGGCTTCATGCGACTCGCGGCCTCGCATGTAAGTATTAGCATGTGGTAGATCCAAGTCTAAAAAGCGCAGTACTTTAGTGCTTTACCAAGTCTAAGGCTGAAATGAGAGTTGTGATCCGTCTCGATTGGGGGGATGCAGCCGCGGGATGCTTCTGGTGAGCCGGCAAGTCGTCGCTGCGGTACGAGTACTCCGTACTGTGTACTTAGTACTAATAGTACCACTACCTAATAGTTGTAGTACCTATGTACGGAGTAGTTTTGTAAATTTTGTAAAGCGCTCAGAGACCGGGGCTGCTGGGATAAGTGAGTGCTGATACGGCGGTGACACGGTGACATGGTGGGGGAGGGATAGCCGCCGCTTTCATGCTTCGCCTGGCAAACCAGGGAAGAAAAAAAAAGAAAAAAAATACGGAGTAAAGAAAAAGAAAACGCACACTCACACACACAATTTCGCGCCCCATCTGCACCACGCACCGGCAAAAGGGGTCAGCTAGGATGCCTGCCCTGCAGAGTGGCCTGAATCCCGTTCCAGCAATCATCGTCAGGTGTCAGCTCCTAGCAAAACTCATACGAGCCTGACTACAAGTACTAATGTGCGGAGTAGATATCGGTGGCCCTCCGATATTCTTAAATGGTGGATTTCACTAGCGAAATCAAAACCAGACGAGGATGGGATCTCAGGCAAAGCGTTGTATGTTCTCCGTATGGCCCGCCAGACCAACGGGCATACTGGCCGGCTTGGATCATGAATCCTAGGCTCATCAGTCACTTGACTTGCCTCGTTGGATGGAGTCGGGCTTGCATTCTGGTGATGGTGATTGATTGCGGTGGTACATACTCTACCTAGTGGGTGGCTAGTACTGGAGCGGGTGTGCCCAGAGACCCACTGTGCAACGGCAAGCCACTCGCAGGGTTGGCGAGTACTCCGCAACAATAAAGACCACCACCCATTCGCAGTAATTTGCTGGCAGACTAGCCCGGATATTTTTTTCATGTTTCCGCCCACACCTGGCCAGGGCAGTGGGTTGGCTACATTGTCGCTGATCACTCGTCGTTATGCAGTCTCACATTCCTTGTCATGAATTGCCTGGTGATGCTCGCAGTTTACATATGCCTACCGCCCGTTTAATATAACCTCTTGAATGCGCGCGCTCAGGGTGGATAAGACCGAGAAGAGAAACCTGCCACCCATACGGAGTAAAAGGCGTGGTACTCCGTACTTGAGATGGAGGTAGGATAGTCGCAAGTTAATGGTAGGAGTAGTACATGTAGAAGTACTTGTACGATCCAAATGCGAGTGGCTTGTGCGGCCGTAGTCGAGACTTATGTCTTCCTCAAGTCCAGGTTGCTAAAAATGCGAGGAGAGCCTGGCCGCTATGATGGCTTAGCTTTTTTGGTAAACCTTCAAAGGGTGCAGGATTATGGTTGCAGGTCTGGCTTCTTTTTTTGCTCCTGGGGTCTGGCACCCGAAACACGTTTGTTAATGACCGGGTAAGTGTCCGTCGCGAAGGGCGTAGAGGTACGAGTACTCCGTACGGAGTAGTAAGCTGAGAATTGTTTGGGACAGTAGCGATGAGGGGAACAATACCGAACTTGACGGGGGAGCAAAAGAGTAGACCTCAAGATGGATCATACTCTGTACAATGCGTGGATGATGAACTGCGACCGTGGCTACTACTACTAGGTAGTAGTAGTTTGGTATGGGCAAGCGCTGGTTAGTGGGCAGGCAGGCCAAAAAAGCATGGCTGGCTGGTCGGGGTCCAAAAACACCGACCCTCTTCGCATATCAATCGCAATAGGATTGGGGTCGGTGTTTTTTGACCCCCCGTGGGCTGGGCAGGTTGGGAGGCAGGTCGGGGGCTTGCGGGTATGTACTTGTAGGTACTTCGTATTGCACGTACGGAGTACGGAGTAGGGCAGCAGGAAGAGTAGACCCCGTCCGACGCCAATCCCGACCATTCCAGCGCGTATGTAAGCACCGTTGCTTGGTGTGGGCTTGCGCAGCACAGAGAGTGGAATAAGGAGCCAACGGGTTGAGAAGCTACTAAATCTATTATTGGGCAGGAGATGGGAAGAGCCAGGGGCATTACCTACTGTCTTGCTTTGCGCTTGATATTGTACTCCCTCCATGGCCACACAAAACTTGCTAGACCAAAAAGTCAAGAAGACGAGAAAAGAACCTGCCTGACTGTAACAAGTGTATGTACGGAGTATATGTAGCAGCTAATACTACCTACTTCAGCTTCTCGCGTCTCGCCAGGGTGCATGACTCACTGTGCGTGCTTGCTAGGTGCCCGATTCGGAAACGCGCTGCCTCTTCTCCGTTGTGTTAGGAGAGGCGCCCTGGAGTTTCCCAGTCAAACCACCATCATACAAGTACTTATTGGTACTTCCATACTAGGGGTAGCAAGTGCTCCGTACCTGCGCTTAGGTTGCTAATGCTAGCTCGGGGGCGGTCGCGCTTGCCTACGGACCAACGTACAGTACTCCGTAATACAGGCTGCCGCGGGCTTGTTCAAGTGCAGGTGCCACCTGCAATAGTCCATTTTGCAGGGCAAAAGTTTGTTCATACATGTAGCCTAGACAATTAGAAGGAGCTATCACAGGAGCAATATGGAATACTTGGCGATTGATGAGACTGTTCCAATGACCCCTCCCCCCCTCATGCTTCCCCCTCTCCGAGTTGGCTGGTTCGACTGGGCTGCCGGATCGTTAGCACATAGCCTAGGCGTCCATTGATTGAAGATGCCCCATTTACGGAGTACAGGTCATCAATAATTGATCCTCCATTTACCATGCCTCTTTGAGGTGATACCATCGACATCTGACCGCCATTATTTCGTCCACTGCACCAACGTCGTCGGCATGAATATGCAGCCGTGAACGGTCCTGCACGCGCATCGCGGCGCAGTTTCAAGCTCCTTCCATGATCCGCTTCTCCTGAACCGCGGCGCTATTTTCTTTTCTTGATAATCCTTTTCACATCGCAGCAAAACTCGAGCGACCCTGCCTGCGGTAGCGCTATAACCGACGGGGCTGTGATAGTACGTACACAGCGTAGCATAGCATCTATGCGATGCTGCAACACCCAGAGGACGGAATACGGAGTATTCCAATGCTTAACTTTGCACGAGTTGGCGACGGACCCAGCTCTTCATCGATGGCTCACTGCCCACTTGCCGGACTCGACGAAGGACCCGTCGAACCCAAGGCGATGAAGATGTTTGTGATCCTTCCCACCCCCCCCCCTTTTTTTTTTTCTTCCAACCTTTAAGGAACCCCGTCTCCGGGGGATTTGCATTTTATGTGCATTGATTCAATGCGTTGACTTTCTTTCTCACCTGCGCGACTTGGGTGAAATTATAACGAGAAGAAGGCTTACTTTTTCCTCGTCGTGACCTTCTTTTTCGGAAAAAAAAAAAAAAAACATCTCAAAACTGGTTCAGGTCGGTTCTCATCAACTTTTGTGCAATTTGCTTTTGCAACCGAAGTCGCGAGACATTTCAGAAGAAAGAAAAGAGAGAAAAAAAAAAATAGGATGAAAAAGAAGAAGAAGGGGACAATATTACAAGAGCCAACATGACCCACTAATCTCCCGAAATTCGACTTTCTCGGCCGGGCGAGCATCAATCAGTTTATTCATTTATTATAGCGCCGAATTTATCAAGAAAAGAAGGGGAATCAAAAAGTCTGGAGTTGTCAACTTTCACAACGTCCCCCCACAATTCAACTTATTCAAGATCGATCTTGGGGGAGGGAGATTTTTGTGACGACGACGACGACGACGACGACGAAGTGAAACATCTTTTCCATCCTTCCTTTCCTCCGGGAAAATCGACAAGACAAGGTGGGGGTGACCTCTTCCTTCTTCTTCTCTTTTTTTTTTCCCATTATGGGCAGCAGAATCAACAAGGCTTGCGATGGGTGCCGGTTTCGCAAGGTCAAGTGCAACGGCGTCGTGCCTTGCTCGCAGTGCGCCCATCTTCACCTGTCCTGCGTCTTTTCACCGCCTGCTGGGAAGCGTAAGCCTGGGGTCCGGGGACGGCTGGTTGCCCAATTGAGGGAGAATCCGCAGGCGCCGCGCATATCACCGGCGCAGCAGCAGAATCAGAGTTACCAACAACAACATGTTGGGAGCAGCGCCAGTCCGACGTCACCTCAATCAAACGGCTCTGCGCCTTCGGTGACGTCGGTCGGTGGCATCATTCACGCCGAAGACGATGGGTCGAGCAGCTACTTCGACTCGGACGGCTACGGGGGAGGAGGAGTAGGAGTAGGAGTAGGAGTAGGAGTAGGAGTAGGAGTAGGAGGAGGAGGGTCGTACTCGATCGACTTCTTCCTCGGGCTGGTGCCAAAGTTTGAAAACATGGTGTATCCGGTGAACCCCATCGTGACCCCGGACGAGATCCGCGTCGCCATCACGACCATGCACGAGAGCGACGAGGACGCGGCCTTGGTGTACGCCTTTGCCGCCGCCACGGTCAACCTGACCAAGACGTCCTGGCACCTGGACGGCGACCTGTCGGCGCAGATGACGCACCTCATGCAGCGGTGCCTGGTTGCTCATCGGAAAGCCGACTTTTCCCTCGAGGGCGGGAATCTAGGAGAGCTGCCGGTCTCGGTGAAGCGCATCTCGACGTGCATATTCCTCGAGATCACCATGATGGCGCTGAAGCGTCACGACCGGAGCTTCGCCATCCTGCGCGAGGCGATATCGATGATTCAGACGATGAAGATTGACCAGTACACGGCCGACGACGAAGACACCACCACCATCGACCGTCGGGAGGTGGCCCGGCGGCAGAGGCTGTACTGGGAAGCCTACATCCACGAGCGGTTCCAAACCATGATGACGGGGTACCCGGTGTCGATGAAACCTCTGAGCACGGGGCTGCCGCTGGACGACGTCAGCATACCGTCGCACGTGAACCTGGGGTTCCGGCAGCTGATACGGCTGTTCCGCGTCATGGATGACGAGTTTCTCCAGCACTGGTACTGGCAGCACGACCGGTCGCGAGAGGTGCCGGAGATGACGGCCGAGTGGATCGAGCGCAAGCAGGCCGAGCTGGACCAGGACGAGCTGGACCTCATCCAGGACGAGGAGCGGCAAAGGGCGGCGGGAGGGAGTCCCCTGAACGAGCTGCAGCACGCGGACCTGTTCGTCACGAGGCTGTGGCTGCGGACGCTGGTGTGGCAGCTCGCCCTCTCGAGAGGGCTGCTCAAGTCGACGCCGCCGGAGAACGCGCACCAGGGCCTGTCGCTGCACTTCCCGGCCGAGCGACTCTCGGCCCAGCTGCGATCCCTCGTCAGCCGCCTCGACAGCGTGGCCAGCATCGCCATGCACGGCAGCAGCATCCTGCAGAAGCTCTTTGAGATCACGAGCACCGTCGCCGACGTCTGCGCCCTGCCACCCGGCCACACGCACACGCACGAGGACGTCAAGGCCCGGATGGAGGACTTTGTCTTTCTCGTCTCGTTCCTCTTCCGCTTCGAGCGCGTGCCCAAGTCGGGGAGGGACTACCTGAGGGAAAAGGTCGATGTCCTGCAGCGGCTGTACACCGTGGTTGACTTCGATGCTATTGCCACGAGTCCGCCGTGAAAACTAAATGTGCGAGATTTATATATGTTGCATGTGTATGAATGTTTAAGAGGCGACTCACAACATCTTTGCATACGAGGAGTTATATCAAGTCATTGAAATTAAGACAGCGATGTTATTTTATCCAACTATAACAAATATGCTTCTCAAGGAGAGATTTGCCTTTTTTCATATCTCATTTGTTGCACCGAGATATTGGATGGCTGCATCTCTATACCTGTAGAAAAGAACGATGGTACACACACGAGGTCCACGAGAGAGAGAGAGAGAGGTATGTATCGAGGAAAGTAAAAGCCTCTCTTTTAGAGATTAAAGATAATAAGCAATAACCTGGCCAGTTCCGGTAACAATGTACAAGGTCTTCTCGTCCCTGCTCAAGACGGTCGAGGTAGGATTCCCGACGACGACGTCGCTGTCGCTGTCAGGGCCGAGGAGGGTGTCGACGCGGCCGTCGGGATGAATCCGGGTGACCGAGTCCTCCTGATTGCCGACGTAGGCGACGCCGTCGGCCGAGAGGGAGAAGTCGTCGTAGGCGTGGCTGGTGTCGTTGGAGGGGAGCCTGTTGATGACCTCTGCCGCGCCGACGGGGTTGCCGAGGGCGTCGACGGGGATGCGGCCGAGGATGGCCTTGTCCGAGTTGGTGAAGTAGAGGTGGCTGTCCGTAGCGTGCACGCCGTTGACGCCCAGGGGTATCATCCTCGGCGGGCGCAGGGGGCCCAGGAGGTCCTCGTCCAGCAAGGCCACGTCTACTACTCCCGTCCGCGCGTCGGTGCGACGGATGGCGCCCGGGTCGGACTCGGCGCTGAGTAGGATGTGAGGGTTCTGCGGCATCCTCGTCATGCCGTTTATCGTGGTGCTGTCTACGATGCGAGCAATCTCCTCGACGGTAGGTGACGAGCTGCCGCTGAGGTCGAGCAGGGAAACCTTCATGCTGCCCTTTACGAACGAGGGTGTTCCATCGGGGTCCCTGTTGCCGCCCGAAATGGCAAACACGTCGGGCGCCACCTCGGCTATGCCCGTGAGGGCGTCGATGCCCGGCACCGAGGCCACGTACGAGGGCACGGGGTCCTCGGCGTCGGGGTCGAGGCTGAAGACGGATCCGTTGGCAAAGGTGTTGAGGAGGAGCTGGCCGTTGGGCCGGACAGCCACGTTTTCGATAAAGGTGTCGTTGTCGAACCTGTAGAGCTGGCGGGCTTGCCTGCGTTGGTGGTGGTGGTGGTGGTGGTGGTGGGGGGGAAGGAGGTGCGCCGAGGAGGAGGTGGTGAGCTGGCTCAGGGCCAGGAGGAGGAGTGTCGCCATGGAGGAAGAAGATGCTGTAGTGGTACGCATGGCTTTGTCTTTCTTTTTCTAGAAGCTTTTTACTGTGTTATTCTGTGCTACTGTATCATCTATCCCTTTTGCTACATGGCGACAGACATGCTGCTATATATGCTATACGGAGTATACATGCTGTTATGCATGTAATATCTTACGCGTACTCCGTACAAGTCCTTAACTCCGCGAAAAGACAAACAACAGCTTTGGGGCCCCGGCAAGACAAACAGGCTTGGGCCTGGCAAGGTTTACCCCAAAATCCAGGAGGAAACCCAACTTTACCTGGGGAAAATTCAAAGTTAAACGGAGGCAACGGGCAAAGAAGAACCGACAAGTTCGGCAGGTCGGAGGTTGTCAGCGCCGGAAAGTAATACGATAAAGTTTGCCATAATACTCCGTAGAAAAGGGGGCTTTTGGCCGGCCGAAAGTAAAGTGCCGACCACCGTTTGAACTTGATTGATCCATCAATCTTTCTTGCTTATTATGTCCCGGAAATAAGAAAGACTTGTATTCTCCGTACTCCGTATTCGACGGCCAACGGCGGACGATGGTCGTAAAGTTTGGATAATTGCGAGAGTACGTACGTATTGAGTGAATGAAATGAATGTATGGCTTTTCTTTTCCGCGTAATGTTATAATTAGCAAATATGCTGTTTACAGTTTTAATTCCCCGTGGGCTTGGAAGTGTGACATTGATTTCAAACAACTACAGGCACAACTATTGACACAGCATTTCATATCACCATCAACACACACACACATACACACACACATACACACACACATACATAAAACTCAACTCTCGGTTTGAACTTTTGTATCGTTAAATGCGGTTGAGAACGGTCGCAGGGTTAGTTGTCCGCAAAGCCGAGGGAGAGAGAGAGAAGTTCAAGTTCCCCTTTTCCGCGTAATCTTATTTCGATCTCCTAGGCCCTAGGGCCCTAGTTCATAGTCAAATTTAGTCTATTTCAAAGTCAAATGCTTTCTAATTTTTTGGCTTCCACTGCTTCGGTACGGTGCACCTGGCAGACGCCTTGACAGAAGGATCCGACTCAGACGTAGCAGTCAAGACGACGACGCCCGTGTCGACGGCGCCCTCCTCGTCGGCTCCAACAGCGACGTTGGCGCAGACCGTCTCGCCGGCCCTGGCCGCGACGAGGGCGTTTGGCAGCACGACGCGCCAGCCCTCGCTCTCGGTCGTGGCCTCGAGGCGGTAAATGTCCGAGCCGACGTGCGCGGAGACGTCGGACGGGTGCTCACCTCCCGCGACGTAGGTCCCGTTGTTGGTCAGGTCGAAGGAGCAGAAGACGCCCTTTGCGGTGGGCGTGTTGTTCTCCTCCTTCTTGCTGCTGCTGCTGCTGCCGCCGACGATGGGTTTCCCTTCCTCGAGGTCGACGCCGAAGTCGCTGGCGCCCGAGCCGGCGAGGGAGCGGACCCCGACGGTGTAGGAGAGCACGCCGGCGTCGTCGCGCCGGTAGGTCAGGACGTACAGGTGCAAGGCGTTGGCCTCGTCGACGTGCTCGAACTTGCTGCCGGAGCGCGTGCCCGCGTGGAAGAGGGCGTCGACGAGCTGGCGGTAGTCCCCGATGCTGACGAGGGCCTCGGTGCCGTTGGGCCGGGTGAAGTCGACGAGACCGACGTCTTCGGGGTTGGCGTCAATGGTCCACTGGAAGGGCTGCCGGTCCTCGTCCTTGCTCTTGCTCATGTGCACGCCGTGGTCGGGCTGGAACGAGTCCGGGCCCATCCTGTCAATCACCTCGAGCTCGTAGTTGTCGTAGCCCCCGCCGTCGCAAAAGGGGCTCGCCTCCGGGTCACATTCGGGAGCCTTGTCGGCGCCGAGCTCGACCCGTACGCCCAAGAGGTCCGAGTCGACTGCCCGGGCCGTGAGACGAGCGGTGATGATGCCCGACTGCGAGAGGGCGTCGTTGCTGAGACGGAGCAGGCTGCTGCTGTTGTTGGGCAAGAGCCCGAGCTGGTGCTTGTCGCGGACCGTGTGCAGCGAGCCCATGCTCGAACCCTGGAGAGCGGGAATCTGCCATCGGCTGTGGGGTCCGCCCGGTCCGTTGAAGGATCCTCTGCTCATCATGCTCCAGGGTCCGGTGTAGGAGCGCTGCGGAGGGTCGCCGTACGGGTTGTTGTAGTTGTCGTAGATGTTGAGAAGATGCGACAGCTCGTGAGCGTAGACGCCCATGCCGGAGCTCTCGGCCTGGGTGGACGAACCGCCGCCGGCGTTGGGCCAGATGTTCGAGGCCGCCGCCCAGGAAGTCCAAGGCACGTAGCGGGTGGCAGCCGAGTTGGAGGGCGCCGTCGTCTCATTGCCTCGTTGATCGCGGGGAGGAGGGCCAAACTCGTCAGGGATGTCGTCCTCAGAGCCAAACTTCATCTCTCCAAACTCCTGCCACGTGCCCGACTCGTCCTGCCCGGCAGACAGGATGAAGACGAGCTCGAAAGAATCGGCAACCTCGTCGCCGACGTCGTCGCGCCAGGTACCGAGACCGTCCGTCCTGATGTCCTGGCTGCAGTTCCTGCCGGCAGGGCATCCCCCGGCGTTGAAGCGCTCATCGATGCCGTACTCGTAGGCCAGCGAGGGCATCTTGTAGACGCCAAAGACGGTGAGGTCGACGCCAAATTTGCCGTGGCTGTCGGACATCCAGTACTCGTGGAGCGTGTGCCCGCCGTTGAGCTCGTTGGGCGTGTTGAGGAGGTCGCGGTAAAAGGCCGGCACGTCCTCGCGCCTGTAGTTGGCCGCGACGGGCTGAGGGTTGCCGTAGATGGTCGACTCGGCCTCCTGGGTGATTATAAAGGGACGATCTTCGTAGTCCAGAGTGACGAGGGCGATGTTGAAGTTGCGGTCCGAGCCTTTGACGGCCGGGTCGCTCCAGTTCGTTCCTGGGGGAGCGACCCAGTCGTCCCAGGTCATGTCATCGGGATTGACCCAACTCTGAGGGTCGACGACGGCGAAAGGGTCGTCACCCGTGAGGACGCAGGTAGAGGTAGCTGCATTGGCCAACCTTGCCAGCCCGAGGGCCGTCAAAGCTGCTGTCGAGCGCATCTCGGAAAACCCCGTAATGCGATTTCGTTCAATTGGGGCTGTATAAGCTGAAGAGGAGAGAGAGAGAGAGAGAGAGAGAGAGAGAAAGAGTTCTCTTCTGGGGGAGGGTGGTCACAGCATCTTTTTTATGCAAAGATGATCCCTCTCTCTACCCTTATTTCGTATCACCCCTCCTCCCTCCCTCCCTCGTGCACGACCACTAGCGATCAAACCTGCCCCCCATCCCCACTTCATGATTGGCGATTGATTCGATAAAGGCATCTATCCTTACAAAGTTGCCGCAAACTGGTCGGACTTCTGTAGCGGCAAGGCACGATACGGGGAACGATTTGGAGAGAGTTGTAGGCGGGGGGGGGGGGGGGGGGACCAGGGGCGTTGCTCTCCACGCGCTGCCACCTACCGTTAAGAGCACTAGTCGTACTAGCCAGGACCCTTCTTTAGGAAGGCCAACGGGTGATTGGATTGCTTTCCGGCTGGCTTCCTTCCCGCTCTTGTACCCCCTCATTGAGGAAACAGAGGAAAGTGGTACGTAGGTTACTTCTAGGCAGGAGGATAAAGGGAGCAAGAGCGAATGACAAGGACTTGACGAGCGCTCATCAGGTGCTGCGTATCATATGCAATTCTCCCAAATGCAACTACGTCCCCGTGAATTTCACATTTCACTGCAAGAACCTGGCAGTCCGGTGCGCAGCTTGAAACGTCTAAAAATCAATTCAAGTAACACCAACCGCTGAAATCGTAACAGAAGACTTTTTTTCCGGCAAGTAGCTCGCAAGGCGTCACGAGGTTACTTGATTCCTGCTATTAATCTCCATCAAAGATGGGAAATGAATGATTGAATGGAGAAATGAATTACTGCGCCGTGTAACCTCCGTCTACTGGCAAGTTCACACCAGTTATCCATCTAGCTTCCCCGCTGGCTAAGAAGACGGCCGTCCCGACGACATCTTCGACGCGGCCGATGCCATGCAACGGGTGCTTTGCCTCTATCAAGCTGACATCGGAGACGTGTTCCTTTATATCCTTGAGCACAGCTGTGTCGAGATCTGAAGTGAAGAAGTCAAAGTCATCAGCACGCAGTCCCCAAACCAACAAAACTCACCACTTGTCAAGGACAAAGTGGGAGGGGAATGGAAAAACACTTACATCCTGGGCATATGGCATTGCAGTGAATCCCGTGCGCAGCATAGTCGGTTGCAATCTGCCTCGTTAGGTTTGACACGGCGCCTTTGGCTGCAGCATACGAAGCTACCAAACAAGATGTGTCAACAAGAGTTGTATATCAAAAGTGGCAGATGCAATTTGTTAAAGAAGGAGAAGAAAAGAAAAGAGAAACTCACGGTTGCAATACGTCCCAACAAGACCAAACACCGACGCAAGGTTAACAATCCACCCTCGGTCCCCAGACTCGTACTTTTCCTGCTTCAGCATCTGCCCGATTACGTTCTTGCAGCCCAGGAAGATGGAGCGCGCGTTGACGGCCATGGTCAGGTCGAACCAGTCATCCGGAGTCTCGTGGATGCCGACGGGCTTGTTCTTGGCCTCGATGCTGATGCCGGCATTGTTGACCAAGCTGCAAAGGTTGTTAGTTATTTTTTCATTCTTTTGTGAGCTTCAACTGGCCCTCGTGATACCCCCTCAACCAATTGGATTGAGAACAAACTTACATGTCTATCCTCCCATACGTCTCCACCGTCGTCTGCACAAGCGCCACCCAAGCTTCGCTCTTACTGACGTCCGTCTTGACAAACATGGCCTTTCCACCCCGGCTCTTTATCAACTCAGCCGTGGTGCGCTTCTCCGCCTCCGCCTCCGCCTCTGCCGTCTCCCCGCGAGCTTCGGGCTGTAGATCGGCGCAGACCACCACGGCACCCTCGCGCGCGTACGCCAGCGATATGGCGCGCCCGAGACCCGACGACGCCCCCGTCACGATGGCGATCTTGCCGTCGAGACGCCCCGGGGGGGAAGCCATCCTCATGCGTTGCAGAAGTCTGCGTACGAGTCGTTGCCAGAGTTTGCGAGATTTTGGTGAGATGCTCATTGAGACGGCGGGCTTGTAAACCCGTGTGTAAACCCGTGTGTACTTGTAAAAGTGCTGTGGATTGTTTTCTCTCTCTCTCCTGGGGAAGAAGCTATATAACAGCTTGGATCTTCTTATCAATCAAAAAAGGAAAAAATTGGAACAAGCCAATTAAGCAATGACATGGATCATTCCGGTGATAAAGCCGAATAAAAAAAGGTAGGTTGTTGGTTGTTTGAAACTTGAGGAGTGACAAAGTCATCAACCAACATTCTAAAAAGAAAAAAAGAAATAGAAAAAAAGAGGCACAGCACATGTTTGGGGATTATGTAGGTACATACTCCGCACATTTCATCAAAATTAGCCGCCGAGCTGAGCGACATAGGGAAAACAAAAACGGTAAAAGAGGACCTTGGTAACTTCCAGACCTTATTCGTTCTTGTCTGTGTGATTTAAAAAAAAATCCCTTACATGTGAATCATTGCAGCGGGTGCCATGCAACTTCAACACATGGCTGCGGCGAAACTCGGTACTTTTGTACGGAGTACCTACATATCAAAACGTTTTGTCTTAAAAAGAAAGCAAGAGCACGGAAGACAAGAAGGAAGGAAAAAAAACGTGGGCAGCTTTCATAGGGAGGAGGAGGACCCAGACGGAATTGCCCGCCTTGTTGTTGTTGGTTCAGGGATGGGATGGTTGTGGGCTTGGGGACAAAAAACCGGGATTAATAAACCCCCTGGTCTAGGCCGGTCCTGATAGACCAGGGGGGGGGGGGGGTTCATCGTGGGCTTGTTCCGCTTCTTTTGAGGGAGGAGATAACACCGAAAAGAAAGGGTCCCGCTTCCGTTGTGTGCGTGTGTGTGGGGTGGTGAGGTTTATCAGAATGCTTCTTCACCGTTAACATTGTTTGATGCTTAAGCGCACTTGTCTGTCTCGGTAACTTCAAAGCCGTCAGTCATTATCATCATCATCATCATCACCATCACATGGACGTTTTAAAAAGAAAACACAATGGCATAGTTTCTTGGGTTGGTTAAATAGGCGATTATATACGTGGTGCCATCGTTGTATGTGTACTACCTATTCTACGTGTACTACTACCTATTCACTGCACGTCCCGAGACTCTCACTATCGAGGGTCTCAGGCCTCGCCAACACCTTCGTGCTCGACCGTGTTGGCTCTCGAATCAGCCTCCACATCCTCCTCCTCCTCCTCCTCCTCCTTATTGGGCCCGTTCCACCCCGTAGCTGCCTGCACCACAATCACAGCTAAGCCGAGAACAGCTGCAGCCTGCCAGACCGTCTTGGCCGAACCGGCGTACCCGTCCATGGCGACCCGTCTCTCGTCAAAGGTGAGCCCTCCGTTGAACACGAGATTGGGGGTGCTGACCAGGCGCGAAATCAGATGCCGACGGTCTGGCGTCAAGTCGCCGCCGCCGTCGAGCTCCCTGAACCCGCGCTGCAGCCCGCTCTGGAGCGCACGGATCCAGATGCCTCCACCGATTGAGGTGCCGAAGCTGCCGCCGAAGCCACGGAAGGTGCCCAGAAGGCTGGTCGTGATGTACTGCGTGCCGTCGTGGCTGTGGTGCAGGATGTGGGCCAGGGTGTAGTTCAAGGCCGCTCCGGTCGCCAGGCCGTTGAGGAAGACGAGCAGCACAAACGTGGGCAGGGGGGCCGACGGGGCGGCAAGGAAGCTCAGCGCGAGTATGGTCACGATGAACAGCGCGATGGCGACCAGGCAAGCTCCCCAGAAGCTGCCGCCTCTCTTGACGTGCAGAGCGCCGACGAGGACACCGCCGAGGCCGAAGCCAAAGTTGGTGGGTATCAGAATCGATCCTGCGGCCGCCGGAGCGGTGCCTCGCACAGCAAGCATCCATATCGGCGAGTAGAACAGCACGGTCCAACGGGCAGACATCATGCCGAGCTGGGATAGGCAGGATAGGATAATACCCCGGGACGAAAGTGACCTGGGCGATGTCAAAGGCGACGATACGTGGTACTCGGTAGCGACAAAGGCAGCCAGAGCACCGGCAGAGAGCCCGATGGGAAGAGGCTCAATCTCGCCAGCCAGGCCGTAAAGGAAAAGCACAATGGTGAGCGTCAGCAGGCAGGCCCCGATATAATCGACACTCCTCAACTTTTCCCCTACCGGTCTGTCGTCTTTAGCTCTAAGGTTCCGAGGCATGCTAAAGTAAAGGCCTGCGCCACTAAGGACGGCGAATGGGCATTGAACCCAGAACAAGGGGCGCTGCTCCGTGTCAGAAGGTTGAAAAACAAGAAAAGAAATGGTACTCGGGGCGATGAACAAACATGTACTTACCCATCCAATAGCCGGTAGCAAAGCTCCAAAGACGATGGCTCCAAAGGAGACGCCAACGGTGAAGCCAGCGTTGACCAACCCGATGAAGAAGCCGCGTCGCTTCTTGTCCGCCATCTCCAGAACAGTGATTATAGCGAGCGACAAGACGCCCGAAGCCCCAATGCCCGAGACGACTCTGCCCAGGATGAAGACTGTATAAGAACCGGCGCGGGCGCATATCGCGCTCCCCGCCGCCACGCTGAGCGCAATGGGCGGGATGAGAGACGACGGCGTGAAGATGTCGGCGAAGCGAGCTGCCACCGGTCCAAGGGACGACAAGGAGATGAGATAGGCGGTTGAGAACCACATTGTGCCGGTGTAAACGCCCAGATCCTCGGCGATGGTGCCTTGAATCATGGTCATGCCCGACATGTTGGCCGCTGCAAAACATCCGTCAGTACGGAGTACATGATCATTGCTCAACTCTCTCCTCTTTCTGTAGTGACTAACCTTGAAGGAAGATGAGAATCCACAAGTTCAAGGCCACAGCCGCGCCTCGGATAGGCGTAATGGTTGTTTCGACGACGCCATCATCACCGGATTTTCGACGACTACCCGCATCATCTACATCATCTGCTTCATCTGCTTCTTCTTCCTCTCTTTCTCCTCCTCTTCGAGAACCATCATCGGCAAAGGGAATACTGAGGTTGGAATTATCCGCAGACCGTAGCAAAGGCGTCTCTTCTGATACCGAACTTGGTGTTGCGGCAACCCCGGGCTTGGCATGCCGAGATGCCGCGTCGGCCACGGACATTTTGTGAGGCGCGTTACAGGGCTCTGCAAGATTTGCTATGGTGACATTGGTGAGAATCAAGGGGCGTATCTCGGTAGGTTGTTTCGAGCCCAAAGACTGGACCAAACGTGATTTGTTGGTCGCGTAGCTGCACAAGCGATAGATGGCTGTATGTCCTCACTAGAGCCTTGGAGGAGGAGTGTTGCCTTGACAAAGCAGATAAAGAAAGGTGCAAAGGCGCGTTGATGACTGTTTTTTACAATGCCGTGTGTGAACTATTTGTGGTAATGGGTAATGGCAATGTCGACGGCATTCGAAACACTGTGAATTGATCGAAATTGCAGATGCACGTGTCGTTTGATAAAGGAAGGGGGTTGATTAATTCCTGCTTAGAAATATAGCCCTGGCCGCCATCGGGAGCCGGGATTCAATGATATCCATCATTACAAATCCGCTAAAAGCCGGCGACAGACCGAGCCATCATCCAATCCATGTATCTGGTCTCGAATGGAAAATTACCCTAGACTCTCGTAAAATCTTTACAATTATTGACTTTAATACCTGACATACTCCTCTTGATATGTGAGACAAGTAAACATAGTGTTGCTAGGTATAACGTTTTTTGGCCCGTTGAGAAACTCAATTGATGAGTCGTTATATAACCGTTTAACTATGCATACAAGCGTGTTAGTTTCCTTCGTTACAAAGCTAACAAAGCTAATGAGGAAGTGTAATCCAGTACAGGAAATACATGTTCGCAATTTTGTTTTTTGAAAAAAGAAAAGAAAAGAAAAAAAAAGGAAAGAAAGAAAAAAGAGCCGTATAAGTGTACGACTTGAGTATTTATACGAGCCATCAAAGTCCAGTTGTTCTCATCTTCAGAGCAACGTCAAGCTATGCTGAGACCTGACAACGTTCTACGGCATATCCGCGTATAATAGGTAAATGCACTGCTCTAAACAAATATGATATGTGACCAAACAGGAGAGATTTCTCGTTGCTTACATGTCAAATACACTTCATGAGGATCAAATCTGGAGAAGAATCGGCTGTGCTAGCCGTCTTTTAAAGGGCCATCGACTGCAAAGGTTGGAGCAGCAGGAGATATACGTGTCCATATGTTCAGTAGAGTATAGAGTATAGAGTCAGAGTGGGAATCACCACCCCAACAAAATCATGCCGTTTTTTCTATATCTTCCTCGCCTCTACTTATTAATCCTGACCACTGCGCTCTTTGTCTCGATGATATAACCTTGAAGTGAGCCTCAGCAACCACAAGTTTTAGCCCGAGGTCCTCTGGGTATGATTTACATAGTAAATGCCAATATCTGTACATGAAGAATAGCGCAATTACATGGCGAGCTGCCCTTCACCCAGCACCCACCAGTCCCAGGCCCGGCAGGGAAAAGTCAAGCTCGCTTGCCCCTCCACTGTCCAACCACTTCTCGTTTTCAGCCAGTTGCTCCAGCAAGTTCAGGAAATGATCCTTTTCGTCTCCCTGAACAGTACTAGCGTTGCTCCCATCACCGGGCCTCGTCCCAGCCGGAGCCTTCCCGTCTGTTGGCAGCGTCGCCTGCCCGTCATCCGCGTGCCATGCCGCAGGGCTACTGAATGCGTTGGTCGGCAAAGTTCCGAACATGGGATCAAATGAGGTCCCCGTTGTATCGCCGAGTACTTTATGCTCGGTCGCAGGCGTGGATGAGAAATTGTACGGAGGGCTGAAAGCCCCTCCGGCAAGTCCAATATTTGAGGTGCCTGCATCACTCGGCATGCTAAACCCCGCTAATACGGATATAGGGGCTTCGTTCGCCGCAGGGATCGATGCCTGGCTGTTTTTCCTCTGTTGACTCAGGTGAGGTGCTACTTTTTGCGTAGCAATCAGAGCCTGGGACTCATGGTTCATGCTGCCTTTACTGGCATCTCCTCGCATATGGCCTGGCTGAGGGAAAGTGCCTGCAGAAGAGCCCGCTCGCGTAGGTGCTGATGAGAACGTACTGCTCTTTCGCTTCATGCCAGGTCGTTCAATCTCGTCCGTGCTGCGGGGCGCATGAATGTCCGGTCCCGAGTACGCATCCGCTGTAAAATCAACTACTGCATCCGAGAGGCTGAGGTTGGCAGCATCGAAGTGGAAGGATGGCCCTCCAGGTCCGCCAATGTTTAGGTACCTGTCAAAAAAGTCTTCGAGGTGGAAGCTGGCTGCGAACCGCATGGGGCCTCCGGCCACGGCGCGGACGAGCTCGGCATGGGCGTTATATATACCTTGTAGAGTCTCTCGCTGATGCTGGACAGATGCCCATGCATATCGAAGCTCGCTAAGATGCTGCATTTCCCTTGCCAGAAAGTGCCCCGATGAACCAAAGACATTCTGCTCCCCTCCACCCCCGCTCTGTTTATTGTAATATGACCCATGTATGTGTACCGTTCCAGCGGTACAAATGCAGTAGCCTACGAACGCTGGCAATTCAATATTGCTGCTGTGCTTTCCCAACTCGACAAGTTCCGCAATAGCGTTTGCGTGAAGGAAGCACTTGTTGGTTGCCTCGATCTGCCACGACTCGTGCTGCCCGCTGCCGGCGAGCTCAGCAAGATCGATGGGTAAGAATGGCCGGTAAATGAGGCAGTGGATAAGATGGTAAATGAGTTTGCTGAGCACCAGCACAGTCGAGTCTGCTTGTCCGAATAGAGATTCCAAACTTGAAAACATATCGACCGTGCCTGAAGCCCACGTATCAAGACATTGTCTGATCTTGGACAAGTTCGACAGCGAGTGCCATGGGAAATGTGAGTCGCCCCGGACTCCGCCAGCCGCTAAATATCGGTTCGTGATGCCGAGTATTCGTGTGATGTCAATCAACATGCCCGTGCTTCCTTGGGACTTCTTTCCGCTCCCTTGATGGCACTGTAGGTTTGACCCTGCTTGGAAGAACTCGCCTTCGAGAAAGCCTGTCGAGAGACCTGGAGACCAAGAAGGAAGTCGAAGCATGATTGACTTGTCGCTGATCAAGGACGGCCGCTTTGACCCGCAAGCCATGAATCTATCAAGGAGGTAGCAGGCCCAGAATAGTCGTCTTCTTGTCTCTCTCTCCATGGGAGTCGTGTTCATGGAGTCCATTTCAGTATGAATCTCCAACGCCATCGCCATTCCAACGGCAGTAGCTAGTAAATGTCAGCTCAAGAAAGTCCAGTCCACCTAAGGCGGTAGGAACTCACTCATCAACATATAAGCCTTCTTCCCTTTGCCTGCAGCCGTGAAAGATATGACTAGTAAAAGTGTCGCTCTAAGACCATCAAGGGTCGGTTCATCCGTGTTGATTTCGCTTCTTGCTTTGGCGGCATAATCCTCGCTTAGCTTCACCGCAGACTGATAGCCACCTGGGTGAGGGGTGTAACGCGAAGCAACAGCACATATTGAATATGAAAGGGAAGCTGGAAGCTGGTTTAGCTGCATTCGTTGCCTTATAGAAGGTTCGTCGAGAATCTGGAAGGGCTTGGCGTGGAATCGAGAGAAGTAGGTTGAAAGAAGGCTCTCGGGTGGTGCTGGCGATACTGGCGATTCTCTATGGATCAAGTTAGTGATGGGCGCATGACAACAGTTAGAAGGTGATCTAACTTGGAGATAGGTGCTGTTGGTGCAGGCGGGGATATTGTAGTTGGCTCCGCGACGGTTGGAAGAACGTTGGTCTCTAAGGCGACGCGTTTCTGAGCAGGCTGGGTAGAATCATCATCTTTTTTCAATGGCTGCTGCGCTGTGCTCTCCACCGCCGTGGGAGACGTCTGCTCGGTTTTATCTCTTAGCTGAGCCTCAAGGCCATCGACCCTCTTTAACAACGACTCCAGGACATCAGTCTTTGGGCCTCGTTTCTTGGGTTTCGCGTCTGAGCCTCTTCTTAGCCACCTGCAGTTTGTATGCTGGCTTGCGGGATTGCTTACCGTAAACACACGGGCACTGAAATATCTGACATGCCTCACAAGATGGCCGCAGACGATTGCATTTTATCTGGAGACAAGATCAGCACCCCAGATCTTCTGGGCCGTCCGGCCAAGTGTGGCGTACCTTTCGTCTGCGACATGACTGACAGTTCATAGCTTCCTTGGGCTCATTGCTCATGCGGCGCGCGGGCAGCCTCTCTATGCCTACTTGGGGCCGGGAATAGGCCAAGGAATGTACGTCGGACATTGGTAGCTCGGCGCTGGTCCAATCCTGCACAGAAACACTCATGGCGGCCGAGGGGGCTATCGGCTCTCTACTCGTCGACGCCGCCGACGGGGTGAAGATTGTGCAGGAACCAATACAAGCCAGATTCTAGCCTTCGTAGGAGGTCGAAGCGGTCCGCGCCAAGTCACGCGCATATACCATGTCGAGTCTCGCAGTTCACTTCGGGGACCCAATTGATTTGCTGGTACGGCTGATACAGAAGTGAGATCAATTCACCAAGTTTCAGCCACGCGTAGTCGTCAATCGAATGTTATATCGGTAAGCAATATGGTGCAAAGGCAGTAATGCAATACGCTCGGTGTTTCCAAAAAGCAGGCGATCAGCTCGATCGGACGCTCACGAGAAAGATTTACTAAATTAGACGCCTGCCTATGCGTACAGGTAATGTCGCCGCCATAAAGGTGCAAGAGGCTCTTTGAGAAGAGGGAAGCATAAAACAGGAGAGAGAAGCACACCTCTATGTCTATGAAGTGACGAACGGTAGTGCAGAGGCAAGGTTGGTCTCTAGCTATACAGAGGTAGCAAAGTTGAAAGAAGAGGGGTCCCTGCCCAGAGATCGGATCACCCAAGCGCTGCTCTCTGTGCCTACGGAACGAAACACTACTAGGTACTCCGTACTCAGTACAGGTAGGTGCTAATAGGTAGGTACTCCTCCTCCACCTTCCCCCGCGATAACCCTCAGTAGACCTCACGGCAAGTGCAAGGGTACGCGACTCGCTAGAAATATAGGACCCTTCCACCCAGAGAAAAGAACAAAAAAGAAAAACATCAAAAGGAAAAGAAAGAATTCTTTGGGCAGAGCATTTCTAGAAACAGTCAGGCGGCGCTACCACAGCCGGCGTGCATCTTCGCGAGTACATAGAAACATGGGGGAAAATTGTGGAGGCACCGTGATTTTCCATGGGGATGAAAGGGATTCTTGCATGCATGGAAACTTCCAAGGTTGACATAGAACGGCTCAACTTTGTTTTCGTCTCTGCTACACAGAATCACCAGGCGTAGTTGCAATATTTTCAGGCCATGTTCTGTGTTGACCGCCCACCAACTCGTCAAGAACAAGAGCCGCAAGACAGGTACCGAAATCGGATTCGTCCACTCTACTCCGTACGTACTCCAAATTCAATATGCCAGGCTTGCCAGCCCCATGTGGACAAGTCGCCCTAAACACACACCCCCTTGTTAATAATTCAAAACCCACGGCAAGGCTCCTCGAATGCGGAGAAAGAGACCGAACTCTCCACATGACGGAGCACGGGGGCTAAGTATGCGCTCCAATCAGAGGCTGAGCTTGGATGCATAGCACTGTCTCGTGAGAAACAGGGTCTTGATTCAAATAGATAGGAAAGTCGGGTCGCTACTATTTTACGTACGTACAGACATATATGCCTGTAAATCTGCCAGTCATACGATGTATCCTATAGGAGGCAGTCATAGCCGCAAATGGGCAACGAAACCCAAAAATTTGCGCTGAAACGACTCAAGGTGGTTGAGCCACCCCTTGATAATATCGCCGGGGCAATTCGATCAGGCCAAGTCTTCTCTTCCAGCTTAAAAGCTTCTGTAGAGAAAGTGCCAATCTTACTTACAAGTACTTTTCCTGGGGTAACAGTCCCGGGCCGAATGCCGACAAGGCCCGAAGACTGAGAGCATGTCGGTGATGTAGCCAAGCCAATGTGTTACTGGTCCATGTCCATGGAGGGGTTGCTTGGGCTGAATGCTGAGATGAGTTGTCAAGTAATATGGTAAAAAGGTCTGGAAGTATGGCGGCCCCTCATGACAAGAGAGAAAGTTGGCGGCTTGAGCATGCTGGATAGCAGTAATAACAGTGTTTGATGTGCCGGACGCCCACTGAACTGGATACTGATTGATATTGCTATTGACTGCTCGTTTATATCAAAAGCCGCCGTGTTGTCCCAGTACGCCAACTATCCCTTCAATCCGCCTCTCATCATGTAGAATGCAAGGACGGCTTCGTAACCACCAATATGCTCATTGGACATGCATCGTGGCATAACTGCGCGTCGGAGATCATAGATCCGCCGGAATTGATACCGCTTCAAGACATCCGCCTCCGCCTCCCCTGTGATGCATGTCACAAGTGGCCCTTGTAAACGCCAAATATGCATAACTTGGTAGCCTCTTAGGAACCACGTATTGTCTTCAATCCAAACATAGGTTTGGCGGAGGCCCAAGAACCGAGATGTCTGGTTATCGATAACCCATAAATAAGCCTGCTCGGTCCTATTATAAACAAGAAGACTCTTGCAAGGCCGACCTTGATAGCCTTAGTATAGATTTCGACCACTCGCTAGCCTCACGAAGCTATATGGCACGTTCTGTCCTACTAAAAGACGAAGGCTCTCGACAGTGGTGAATGCCGCTACTTCGGCAGCTCCATAGGCGGCAAACCCGCTCTTCTCCGCAACAGCACCAGCATCACTCCTCCTTCGGGCCGCCCCGTCAGCGAGGTCGAGGAAGACTTTCCTGGTGTTCGCTGCGCTTTGTTGATTTGCAGCGCCAAACACTCTCACCATGACACCGACAAGGTGGCTCTTCTCCGGGGCCAATGCTGAGACGATGACGAAAGGAGAGCTCTCATCCTTGACGGTTCTTGCACGTTGAAGACTTTCCAGGCTGATAAACGGTTCGATCGGCGGCGCATTGCACGCCAAGGCTGCTGGTGTTCGAAATCCTACAGTATAAATCTTTGCAATCTTCAATGCCTTCAAGGCGAAGAAGACAGCAGCTGCGTCATCTGATGTAGAAGCTAGCACTACAGCAGACCGTCCGGCATAGGCCGAGGGGGAGAGGTCACGCGTCAGCGTTCGCATAATGCCTTTCCAGCTGGCATTATCCAAGATTAGGGTCGAACTTGGATCAAGGCCAAGATAGTTGCTCGAGCTCGCGGCATCATTCCGACGTGGTGAAGGGTTGGCGGGTGTCATTGGCGCGGAGGCTGAGGGCGACGAAGAGTGTCCATGTCGGACGACGATGGTGTCGAAAATACCAATTACCCTGGCCGCCTCGGTAAGAACGGGCCCATATCCACGATTCAAGCTGGCGAAGAAAGGGCTTTGCTTGATGAGGGCTTGGTGAGATAACCCAGGATCAAGGTAGGCCCCGCCAAATTGCCTTTGGTTGCACCATGACTCCATACTGGCCATACTGGACGGGTGTCTCTCGACGACAGCGAAATTGTGAGGCAGACCAAGCTCATTAAAGCACTTTTCGTAGAAAGGCGCAAGTGGAGTTGCGCTTCGAGAAATAGCACTGCTGATGCCGTACAGATGTTTCTTCGGTAGCTGCCCCAACAACGACAAGGCGGCATTGATCTCCGCTGTGCTCATCTGGCCTGGGGCAGCTATGATGGGTAAAAGGGGGTGTGTGATGGGTGTAAAGACTTTATTTTGAGTTCGCGAGAACTGTCCGGTCTCGCCCATGTTTACAGCAGAGAGAGGCGGAGCGCCTGGATATTCCGATTGTATTTTTGATCGGAAATACTCTAGCTCAAAGTTTTCGTTGTGTTCGTTGATAATGGCAATCATCTTGATTATGTCGGCATATGGCATCGAACGCTCGAATATCTGCTGCGCATAGGGCGAGGGCCAGCGGAACGTTCCTGAAAAGTCGTGGAAAGCAGACATGATGCGACTGTTGCCGCGCTTTTCATATAAGCGCCTTCTGATGTCTTCTGGCAACCATAACTCGACGTCGATGTACTCAACTCCCCATTGAATAGCTCTGTAAAGGTACTCGTAATAGATATCAGGGTTGTCCATAGGAAACCTGCCATTCTCGTTGGTACATCTCGTCGTGAAGATCAGCGGAAGCTCGGTCCGTTGCCTCAACAGCATGACTTGTTCGCCGACGTAGCTCAGGCTCGGAATGCTTGCGACCGAGCCATCGCCAAGGTACTCCCGCAGCAGATCGACGCGAATTTCCACGGCGTCAGAACCGACTGTGAGAATATCCAGATTTGGTAGTGCCGCACGTACGTCAGGGAAAGTCGTGGAGATGAAGTACGTCCTTGGCTTTTCCATCAAGTCTTTGTGAGGGCTGATTTGGCCCAAGGTGAAGGAAATAAACCTCGCCAGGTCCCTGCGGAAGAAGGGTGTTTCTGTGTAGAGAAATTCGTAGTCACAATTGGTCGACAGGAGGGTGTCCGGAGGCATACCAAGGTTCACGCAGTGAGCGTTGATGGCAACGACAAGATCTTGATCCCGAGACTGCAAGTCAACTTTTGCCTGCTCAGCTGGGATCCCAACCACAGACCCTCGCTCCTCCATCGTGACTTTCTTGAACCCGTCTTTTAGTCGCAGCGGCTTTCCGAGGACTTCTGCAAACACTTCGAGAATTTGCTCCTGTCGCCGTCCGTAGACGATGACCACTATACGCGGATCCCCGCTCCTGGCGGCACCATGAAATACACTGTCGCTTGCCATGACTGGGCTTTGGTTGGTTCTCTGGATTCCAATCCTGGAGACGGACGACGGAGATAGTTGACCAAGTGCTGACGGGCCCGGACTTGGGCTCGCGCTTGCGAGGAGTTGCTGTACAGTCGCCATATTAATGTTGCTGTGACTGACTTTGCTCTGATCTTGTCTGCTTGTTCGCTTTGAAATGCGGTTACTTCTCCTCATTCGAAACAAATTGTTAGGCTGTCAAGCCCGCGAGCGTCTTTTTTCTGTGTTTTTGCCCTTTTGTCAGTAGTACGGCGGGCTTGCCTCAGCATGTGCGACGTGTCTTCTCCCCTCACTGGTAGATTGAGCGCAGCCGGCAGATGGAACGTCGGAAACGGCCTATAGGGCGAGGCCCTGCTCGAAGTCACCTGTGACGAGGAGTGACGGTCCGGTCATGCCATTAACATGAAATCGGTAAATAAAACAGCCGGGAGTTTGACGCAGCAATGAACTCTTCAATACTGCGATGAGGTCCAGCTGGAGAAGAGGTGAATCTAGACCGAAAAGTGCGGTTAAATAGAGCGGTAAAAGAAGAGGCTCCGAGGTTGCAATGTTACGGTGATAAGCTAGTCACTTCTTCCTATTTGAAGCGCTCCGGAGACTATATCAGGCACAGCCTCTTTCAACTCAAGCTTGCAAGCAAAAAAAAAAGTGCCGGCTGAATTCGTAGTTGAAATTGGCAAGATAAGACGGGAGGAAAGGCGTTATGAGTCTGCAGTAAAGGATTGAGGCTCAATTTTCGGTAGGTTCTCTGGGGAGAGAGCAATCCGTAGGCATGAATCGGCTTGACGGACGAAAGTGCGAGCAAGAATGAGCCGCGACACGATTGGAGGATTTCCACCTTGTGTTTGATGTGCCGTGCTATGTCAAGGTCCTTCAGAAACGACAAGGATTCCAGGCCAGTCTTGGGACGGACTGTTGTTGGTGGAGGCACACAAGACTCTGGGAACGTTGGAAATGTTCCGCCACATGCGTGCCGCGGCGCTTCTTCCCGAGCGTCTGTCTCAGACTTTGTGACGCTGTACGTCAATCCTATGGAGGTCAGATGGATGGAGCAAGGCTTGCTTCATCGATCTATGCTCCAGTGGTACCTATTGCCGCTTTAGATTCGGTCACATCGAGGTCGGCGTAGCGTGTCCAATGGACCTGCGACGGCACTTGCTTGCATAAGCGTTGAGATTCGGGGTGCGAGGCCGAAGACCGCGAGCGAGGCTGGCTGTGGCAGCGGATGAATTGAATTGGGACTGTACCACATGTGCGCCAACGACGAAGCGAATGCGTGTGTGTTCCAAGCTATTTTCCCGGCCCGAGCTTGTCGCTCCCTTTCAGCTTACTCCGTGACAATGAACTCTTTACTGATGCCGTATGCCGCATATGTACGGAGTACGGAGTACATGTACAAGTAAGTATGTACTTGTAGTATGTCTGGTCGAGGGGGCAAATGCTCCATCGGGCCCTGCATGCCCACCGGGGTCGATAAGGTGGAGGAGGAGAGGATGGTGAAGGAAATCGTTTCTCCTTCCCCCACCTCTCCACCAACTCCACAGCCAACCTCCGCATCTTACCCTAGGGACGAGCAAGTTCGTGGGAATTAGTCCCAAAGTTTTGCCACCAATGAAAACAACTTTTGATGAACCCTGATCATTCATGCAATGCTTACAGTCGGAATGACGGTGATTGTTCAAAAAGGTCTAAATATGGCAGAATATGTAGGTTATTGAATAGATGTCATCATAGGTTTCAAATGCGACTTGGCTCGGAGGATTTATCAGTCATCTTCTTTTGAATTACTATCAAATGAGCTATATATTTCTTCAGCAAAAACGGCGTGTTGAGAAGTCAAACTCTGTAAATGCAAGCTTTTTTAATGGTAGTTATTTTGAAGGCTAGTTTAGGCGGCTAAAGTTTAACATTTATATTTATTATATCTTTACATATACACATCAGTTATGGAGTGATTTGTTAACGGAATCTGTCAGTCCCATCATTAAACAGCTTAGAGAATACATAAATCTTGTCCTCGAATGAATATAAAAATAGGGCTTTGCTGCTCATATACCATCGATAACTACTCATATACTAATAAGGGCCCCTATCTAGCATCGGGGAAAATTACTATTAAAATTATACAAGTATATTCCCCTTATTACTATGTATACTTCTATAAAAAAGGTTAATTTTATAATATATTTATATAATTTTAATTATCTTTTAATTTATTAAGTTTAAAGCTTTTTATAATTTAATTTTTATAATAATTAGCTATATACTTAGTATTTTTAAAAACCTTAAGGTAGTTTATAAAGTTTTTTAATAGATTACTTTTTAATAAGGCTTTTTTACTATTATTTATAATAAATATTTTTCTATTTTAGACTTTCGTAAAATACTTTTTATATACTTTAAGTAAAGCTTATATATATATAAAGTAAAAGTATAGCCTTAACTTTAATTATTAAAGAATAAAAAAACTATTATAATTAAAATTAATTACTTATAATTTATTTTTATTAATTATAAAGCTAAAAAATAAATTTTTAAAATTATAAATAAAAAATTATAATTATAAGCTTATAGAAAGTATTATATATATAAAGTATAAAATTACTTTTATATAAGAGAAAAAAGCTAAGATTATTAAGCTTTTTAATATTAAGCTTTACTTTATTTAAATCTTTAAATAGCTTTATATATAATAGCTTAATATAAGCCTAGCTTTAATTATAGCTAAAGATATTAATAATATTATTATAAAATATTAAATTAAAAAGCTTTTAAATTATATTACTTTATAGTTTTTTTTATAATAAGCTTGCAGGTATAATTAATAATATTAATAATAATAATTTTAATAATTATATTTTCTATAAAAAAATTAAAAATAATTATTTTTCTTATTCTTTTTATTACTATAAAGAAAAACCTATAATTATAAAAGTAATATAATAAAGTCTTAATATTAAACTATATTTATAAAACTAATAGGTTTAATATATTATTATTAAATATTATTAAAATTATATATACTTTTTAAATTTTTATTATTTATTTTATTTTCTTTAATAATAAATATATTAATACTTATATTTAAGTATTTAAAAAATAAATTTAAATAATTTAAAAAGAAAAAATTAAGCTTTTAAAGGTTTTTATAATAAATTAAAAATTTATATTAATTAAAATAATTAAAAATTATATTTTTTTAATAAATTATAATAACTTTTTTTATTAATAATATATTAATAAAAATATATTAATTAAATATAAATAATAATTTTTAAAAGCTATTTATAATTTTAATAATAATATTAATAAAAATAAGAAAATTAAAGTATTTTTTAAAGATTAAAATAAATTAATATAATTAATAAATCTTAAAAAATATAATAATTTTTTTAATTTTAAAAATTCTAATTATTTAATTAAAGCTTTAATATAAATACTTTATTAATTAATATTATTATTTTAATTATATAATAACTTTATTATATAAAAATAATTATAATACCTTTAAAAAAAGCTTATAGTTATTAATAAAAGACTTTAATATAATCTTTAAAAAACTATACTTTTTTTAATTATTATAAATTAGAAATATTAAAATAATAATAATTATTTAAAAAATATTAAATAATTACTTTTTATATTAAATTTAATTTTAAAAATATTAAAGAAAAAATAATATATAAAGCTATAATTATTAAATATAATTATATTTTAATAAATAAGAAAAAAAAGCTTAAAAAGCCTTAAATACTTATAGTTATAATAATCTATATATATTTAAAATAGCTTTAAAGCTTCTATATAAATATATTATATTTAATTTTCTTTTTAAAAGCTTAAAGCTTTAAATTAATAATTTTAATAACTTTTATAATATATAAAAAGTATAATAAGTTAAGTAAGTATAAGAAGGTAAGTTTCTATTTATATAGTAATTAAAGCTTAAGTTTTCTCTTAAATATAATTATTTATAAAGAATTCTTAAAGTATTCTTAATAAGTTTACTATATAACCTTAAGTAATATAATAACTTAAGGTATATTATAATTATCCTTTTCCTTTTTATAATATACTTTTATATTATTACTTAATAGTTTATAATATTACTATATTAATTATATAATATTATATTTCTTTATAAATATTTTTTAAATTTACTTTTCTTTTTCTTTTTAAACTATTACTATTTATATTATTAATTTACTTAATCTTTTAAATTTTTTATAATAGCTCTTCCTTTTCGATTATTAATAATTAATTATAATTATAATAGCATTTTTTTTAAAAAAAAAAGAAATATATAAAAGCTAATTTTCTTATATTTATATTCTTTTCTTATTATTAAAACGTAAAAGCTTTAAGTAAAAAGCTTTTAATAATTTAGCTAATCTTTTTATTACTCCTTGCTAAAGAAGAAATTATACTCCCCTTTTTACTTCTCGTAAGGAATAGCTCCTATAGAGTAATAGTATTCTTTCTTAGACTTATCCTATTTCTTTATTTAGCTAGGACTCGAATAGGGAAAAAGATATTACTCTTAATATATAAGCCCGCGCTATTCCTACTACTCTTCTTACTTTCTCCGCGCCTTTATCTAAGCATCTTATCTAAAATACTTAATATTATATACTATATCTCTAATTAATAACTTATACTTTTATAGAGAATTATTATATTTAGTCTTATCTAGAGGAGATTTTTTAAATAGTATATATTAGCTCTATAGCTAGGGTATATTATTTTTACTAATTAAAAAGTAAGGCTTATATTCTTTCTATCTTTATAATAATAAGTAATTATAAAGATTTTAATATTTTTATTATTTAAATTATAGCTATTTTTTATTCTTAGTATATAGGCGCTAGCTTTATTTTTTATAGGATAATATTAAAATACTATTATTCTTTTTTTCTAATATATATTAACTTTTTATAGCTATAGCTATATTTCTTTATAATAAATTCTAAAAGATAAAGACTTTCTATAGGAAATCTTAATATATTAATAATATATATTATAAATATATTATATTTAGCTTTTTAAAATATTATTTTATTATAATTATTTAATATATTATTAAGTATTCTATTAATATTATTACTTTCCTTTTTAATACTATATATATTCCTTTATATTCTTTTCCTTTTTCTTTATTAATTCTTCTTTTTTAAGATATTATTTAATATAAGAAATATATTATTTAATTAATACTTTACTTATAATTATTTAATAATTAATATATTAATTAAAATATTATTATAAGCTTTTTTACTTATTATATTATTAATATCTTATTTAATTATAGTATTATTAAAAAGCTCTTTAAGAATAAAAGAAATAAGTATTTTAATTAAATAAATTAAGTAATTAATAATCTTATCTTTATTACTTTTATATAATTATAATAAGTTATTATTAAAATCTCTTAAAATAATATTTCTTTTTTACTTTTAGTTTTTAATTCTAAGTAATTTACTTTTAGGATTTAATAATTTCCCTTTTTATATTTTTTATAGTTTTTTTTTATATTAATTCTTTATAATCTTTTTAATTATACTTTTTCTTTTAAGCTTTTTTAAACTCTTAAATAAGTTATTATATATTACTTATATTTTTTTCTAATACTTATTAATTATATTCTAATACTTATTAATTATATTCTAATACTTATTAATTATATTCTAATAGCTAGTTTATTTATTTTATAAAATAGTATTTTTTCCTATAGAAGATTTTCTTAGCTTTAATTTTTTTAATTTCTTATTTTTTTTTCTTTTAGGTTAAGTATAGGAAGTAATTTACTTAAGTAGTTTTTTTTATTTTAAAATTCTAATAGGCTAATATAAAATATATTATAAATATATAAGTATTTCTTTAAAAATATAAAGTAATATATTTAAAATTTAATTTTCTAAAAGACTTTAAATAGTCTTATATATCTTAAAAAGCTAATAAAATCTCTTTATTTAAATTTAAATCTTTAATATCTTTAATTATAGTATTTTACTTATCTTTATATTATAATTTCTTAATAGTTTTCTAAATATTTCCTTATTTTAAATAGTTTTTATATTCTTATTTATATTTCTAATATTCTTTTTTTATTATTATTATCTTTAATATATAATTAAAAGTTTAGTTTATACTTTATTAATACTTTATTTAAGCTTATCTTAATTATTATATTTTTTATATTATTATATATAAATTATATTATATATAATAACTTTAGTTATAATATTTAATTCTTATTTATAAAATATCTTAAGTATTATTTTAATATTTAATTAATTTCTTTTATTTATTTATTTATTTAAAAATAGAATACTATAAATAATCTTTACTTAATCTTTAATATATAATATATTTTTAATTAGAATTTACTTATAAATACTAAGCTTTAATTTAAAATAATTTCCTTTAAAGTCTTATAAATAAATTCTATTTTATTATAAAATAATATAATAAGATCTTTTACTTTATTTTATATATTTATTATAAAAAATAAAGATTATTTTATATATTTATTATAAAAAATAAAGATTATTTTATATATTTATTATAAAAAATAAAGATTATTTTATATATTTATTTATAATAATTAATATATTATTCATTTCTTTTTCTTTTAAATATATTTTTAATAATCTTATAATAAAGTTTATAATTAATTCTTCTATAAGTTTATTAAGTTTTCTTAAAGATTTTAATTTTCTATAAAGCTTATATTTTTTATTATAATTCTTTAATATATTTAATAATATTTTATATATTATTTAATATTTTCTTTTTATTTATTTTTATTAAAACCTTTTTTTTTAAAAAAAAAAATCTAATTTCTTTTTTATTTTAAACTAACTAGCTAATAAGTTATTATAGTAAATATATAAGAATTCTATATAAATTAATATCTTTTTTAAAGTTATTATTTTCTTTTAGAATTTAATAAAACTTTTAATATTTTTAATTTAATCTTTATTATTATTATTTTTTATTACTTTAATATATTTTTATAATTTATAATTTATTAATTATATTTTTTTAATAAGTTATAAAAATAATTTATTTAATAAATTTATATAAATTAATTCTTTTAATATAATTTATTTTATTTTTTAAATTAAGATTTATTATTTATAATTAATATTATTTCTTTATTTAATTTAAGTTTTTTTTAAAGATTTAATTATTTTATAATCTTATTCCTTTTTTAAACTAAAAGTATTTTACTTTTTAAAAATATTTTACTTTATTTAAGCTAAAAATTAATTTAAATTTATTATACTTATAAAAATATTTTATTATATTAATCTATATTTTAATATATTTTTATTTTATTATATAATTTTAAAAATACTAATTTATTTATTATAAGTTTTTTTTAATATAATCTAGCTTTTTTAAAAGTCTATTTATTAAATTATTTTTTTTAAATTTATATTTAATTATAAAATTATAAAAAGTAAAGTATATATATTCCCTTACTTACTTTTTATTTAACTTTTATTAATTTATAAAATTCTATAAGTTTTTATAATTTATTAAAATTTTTACTAGTTTTTTAATATTTTTAATATAATACTTTTAATATTTAAATAATTCTATAATAATTATTATTTTTTAATTTAATATTTTATAATTTAATTTAATTTTTTTAAATCTTTTTAATTAAAAAGCTATTAAATATTATTTTTCTTTTTTATTTAATTAAAATAAAATACTTATTATAATATAATTAAATATATTTATCTTTATTTAAATTAAAGCTTAAGGGTTATAATATATTAATAAAAAAGCTTTTTAAAAAGCTTTTATTAATATATAGAATATTATTTATTTTTCTTAATTTAAAATTATATTATTTTTTTTTTATTTATAGTTTTCTTTATAAGCTTATATAAAAGTTAAATTATCCTAAAGTAATTAGTAATAAGCTAATAGTAAAAATTATAAAATCTTAAAAATATTTAAATTTTATAATAAGTAATTAATTCTTTTTACTTAAAGATTATTTTTATTTTTATAAAATCTATTTTAATACTTTTTATTAAAATAATAAATTTAAAGAATTTAATTTTATTTTTATAAAAACTATACTTTAAAAGCTTAATATATAATTAAGCTATTTTTAAATATTTAAAGATTTATTAAATATATTTTATATATAATTCTTTAATTTAAAAAAAACTTAAAATATTATTAAAATATATAATATACATTATATTTATAAAATTATTTAATATTTAATTAATATAATTTTAAAAGGTTATAAGTATATTAATAAATTTAAAAAGTATAATTATATATTTAAAATAATTATATTATATATAAAAAATAGTTTTTTATTTATTTCTTTTTTTAATATAAATCTTATAATAAATATTTTTTATATTTATTTTTATAAAGTATTTAATATTTATTATTTAATTTATAATCTTTAAAATAAAAAAATAAAAAGTAATAATTTTTAATTATTACTTTATTTAATCTTTTATAATTAATATATAATTAAAGACTTTTATTTTTCTTAAGTATAAATAAAATAAAAATTATAATTAAGCTTTTAAATTCTTTAATCTAGCTTAATTTTAAATTATTATTAATATATTTTCTTAAAGTATATAATTTAATAAATAATAATAAATAAATAAGTTTATAAAGTAAGCTTTTACTTTCTTTAATATTAATTATATAATCTATAGCTTTATAATATAAAATTATTATAATATTATTTATATTAAATATATCTTTAAATCTATTAAGCTTATTAAAGATTTTTTTTAATATATTTTTATTTTTTTCTTTATTAAGAAATAATATAGGTTTTTAAAATATAATTATAATATAAATATATATTTAATTTTAATACTTTTTAAATATATTTTATAATTTATATAATTAAATTATATTTTAATTAATTTTAAATTATTATTCTTTTTTAATTATATTAAAATAAATTTAATAATCTTTTATTATAATTATTAATAAAAAAATAAAGCTAATTATTTTAAAGTTATTATAATATATATTAATATATAGCTATATAAATTCTTTAATTATACTTTTTAAATTAATAATTTTAAATAAGATTTCTTAAATTCCTTAAGTTTATAAATTACTTTAATTAATATTTATAAAAATAAATATTAAAATATTACTTTTCTTTAACTTATTTTCTTTTATAAACTTAATATTAATAAAATTAATTTTTATATTATTATTTAAATTAATAATAATTTCTTAAAACTTTTTTTTCTTTTAAACCTTAGCTTTAATATAGATCTTAAGGGATATTTTAAATATAAAAGTTAAAGAAAAGTTTTTTACTTTATTTTTTTTTCTTTTAATCTTTATAAAAGTTTATTATATTTTTAATACTTATAGATATTTATTCTTTAAATAGGAATTACTTTAGTAATAATAATATTTAATAAGTTTATTATCTTTTCTTAAAAAGTTTTTAAAAATATAATTCTTTTTTTTTATTATTTATTTTAATTTTAATATAGTATTAATATTAATTAAAAGCTATTTAATTTTTATTTTTTAATAATAAGTAATTTAATATTTTAATAAGTATTTACTTCTTTTTTCTTATTAGCCTTTATAGATTTTTAAAACTTTTTAATTATTTATATTATTTTTATTTTTGTTTTTAATAATAAAAATATATATAAAAATATATCTTATTAAAAATTATTTTATAATTTAATATAAAATTAAAAAATATATTTATTTATAAAAAGTAAGTAAAAATATTTCTTTAAAGAATTAAAATAATTATAAAATTCCTTTAGAAATTAATTTTTATATTAATATATATTATTTAATTATTTAATAATTATATAATAATAATTATTTATATTTTTAAAAAAAGATTAAAGTTTATTTTTTAAAAAAGCTTTAATTATTTTTTTTTATTATTCTATATTTAAAAAGAAATCTTTAAAGTATTAATTTTATTTTATATAATATTTATATTTTATATAATTTAAAGTTAAGAGAATTCTTTTTAAATCTTTTTTAAATTATTTATAATTTCTTTTAAATATATATTATAAATTATTTAATTATTTTTTATATTTTTAATAATTAATTAATAATATAAATTTTAATATATTTTTAATTTTAACTTTATTATTATTATTATTATTTAAAAAATCTCGAAATTATTATTTATATATTAATAATATAATCTTAAGCTTAAGAAATTAAACTATTAATCTTTAATATAATTTAGCTTTTTATTATTAGAATTACTAAAGCTTTTATAATTTTACTATAATAGTTTTTTATTTTTCTATTTCTTTTTTAAATTATATAATATTAATTACTTTATTTATTTATTTTTTATTTATTAAAAAGGTTTTTTTTCTAATAGTTAGGGTCTTTATTATAATATTTTCTTAAAGTCTTTTTTTAACTTACTTTAAAGGTTTTTTTTTAATTTATTAAAATTCTACTTTAATTTAATTTAAGAATTATATTTTAATATTTTTTAAAAGTCTTATTATTATATTAATATTTTATTTTATTTTCGCTATTTTATTTTAAATAGCTTATTTAATAAAAGCTTTAGAATTATAATATATAAAAAATATAATAAGTTAGGTAAGTATAAGAAAGTAAGTTTCTATTAATATAATAATTAAGCTTAAATTCTCTCTTAAGTATAATTACTTATAAAGAATTCCTAGGGTATTCCTAGTAAGTCTACTATATAACCCTAGGTAATATAATAACCTAGGGTATATTATAACTTTTAAGTATAAAAATAATTATTAATAATAAATTTAAAAATACTTTTCGAGCTTTTTTTAATTAAAAGTAAAAGTAAGTTAAAAATACTTTTAGCTTTAAAAAGAAATTAAAGTTAATTAATTAATAATTAACTTATTAAAACCTTTATATTTTAAGCTTATTAAAAAATAAAAAGCTATAGAAATAAAAATAATATTATTAAAGTTAATAGCTTTAATAGTAATTATAAATATAAAAAGACTAATATTAAAAAGCTTTAATTTTATAGCTTTTATTAGTAATTTTTTAAAGCTTAGTATAGAAAAACCTTAAGCTATTACTTAAGCTACTTTTAATCCTAATAGCTATATTAACTTACTATTATAATTACTTACCTTTAAGCTTTAATTATTTATTTTTAAGCTTTAAGAAAACCTTTTATTAAAGCTTAAAGAAGCTATCTTTAATACTTTTAATAATTTTAATTATTTTAATAATTATATATTATTTAAATATATTAGCAATAACTTAGTTTAAGAGAAAGTTAATAAAAAGCTTAAAAATATAATTATAAATAACCTTTATATATTACTTTTATTTTTAATAAATCTAAAGTTTTCTAACTAATTACTATAATAACTATATAACTTAATTATTATAATAATTAAATTATATATTTAAAAATACAATATCTTAACTTTTTTTTATTAATTTATAGCTTTAATTTAATAAAATTATTATTATAAATAATTATTATATAAGATATATATATATATAGTAGTTAGGGAATATACCTATATGATTTTGATAGTAATATTCCCTATATTAGATTAGGGCCCCTATTAGTATATAAGTAGTTATCGATAGTATATAAGCAGCAAAGCCCTAAAAATATCAAGTGGCCTAGTTCACCCCATCAAGATTGACCAGGTGTGGGATATCAACAAAATCTCAATGAGGCAAATGATAACGGTGGATGGTCATGGGACCTATATGTCCGGCAAGTATAGAGCTTGGCGGCGGGTGAAGAGAAAGTGTCTTCTTACTATGACTCGTAGCATCGTCTCATGTGTTCCGCTACTATTACCCGGGTTCCAAGGTCGGCATATCGTATGCGTATGCCTTATCAAGCATATGTTTGGAACTTCAAACACGCCACTGCAGATGTGGAGGTCCGGTCGAGAGGGCTTCATCGTGATCCTCATCTTCCCACATTCAGAGGCACGGCATTGGTATTGGTGGCGGCACAGGGTTGGTGGACAAACTTTGACTGCTCACGACATGCCCACAGCCATCATGTGGAAAAATTGATGACGCAAGATGGAAGCAGGTGTCTGACTGCAGACGTGAAACGGAAAGATATAATAATTCCCGCTATGCTTGCGTATATCGATGCGAAACTTATGTCGTTAGCTAGACTTATTGAAGCCGGGGTAAGACGAGGAAGTCTGACGTGTGACGATTCTACAACTCTTGGCTAATCCGAAAAGGAAGTATAATCAACAAGGTAATAGTTCTTCCGTAACATGCCACGTCTGTGGAAAGGTTCCGGGTAAAGACATTTACCCTTTGCCCAGTAGATGGTTAAAGTTATCCCATGCATCAACGTGGGTAGAGTACGTACCATTATGGAGACAAGAGATTGGGAGAAGCGATATTCAAAATCCATTGATAATTATTTGACAGCCTTTATCGGTCTTTCTTGAGTCAATTTGCGCCATCAAGGAACTGCCAAAGGGATGGAGGAAAAGATACCTTGACAATCGACTCGCAGGTACGTTATCGGACTTTTGGTGATAACGGGCTGCCTCACATAATTTTAAGCAGAATCCAATTCTACTAGCCTTTTCTCTCTCTTTTTTCTTACAATTTTTCTGATCACAGTAAAGCGTCATGATTACTATGATTATTGATGGAAAGCTAAATGTTTGCTTCGAGGGCTTCATAACCAAGAAGCGATTATTGCTGTAAATGCTCGGCGCATGCATGATTCGGAAGCTGATTGGAGTTTACATAAAGTATTAAATCACATATATGAGCTGCACGGGGTATCCTGGCGATATAATATTAATCAAGTCCTGAGCAATGTCTGGACATCGATAACCTGTCATGTTAATTGAGTGGATCCGTGTCGTCACCATTGGCCAATGAGGAGCTTTCCTCAAGTCGCGCGCACATTGCTCCCTTCGCGGGTTCACAAGCGAGCGCGCGCGTCATACCATGACAAATTTGCGACTTCAATCTTTACTGCATCAAATTTAGACGGCTCGAGCCCCGAATTGAAACTCGAGAGTACGAAAGCATACAGATGATTCATTGATTCATTCCTTCAGAGAGCAATAAGCGTAATTGGTATTCGTCGCAATCATGGCCGACCCTAGCGAGCAAACGCCCCCAGTCGACACCGTCGCAAACGAGGACGAAGACATCAAGTCCAAAAAGGTCACCCTCGCTGACTTGAGCGCCAAGGGAACGGCGCTCTATGCCCACAAGAAATACGAGGAAGCAGCCGAGATCTTCTCAGAAGCGAGCGGTCTCCAAGCTGAACTCAACGGCGAAACGGCCCCCGAGAACGCTGAGATTCTTTTCCACTATGGTCGCAGCCTGTTCAAGGTCGGGCAAAGCAAAAGCGATGTGTTCGGCGGACAAGCGCCTGCCAAGAAGAACAAGCCCAGCAAGACCAATGGCCAAAGGGTTGCCGAGAGAGCAGCTAACGAGGGCGCATCATGCTCGAGCAAAGAGGCCGAGAGCAAGCCAGCTGCTTCTGGGAATAATCCTCTCTTCCAGCTCACCGGCGACGAGAACTTTGCCGACTCCGATGAAGAGGTAATGCCACAGCTAGAAAAGCGATGGGAGGGGATGTAGAGCTAACATCCTCCAGGTTGAAGGCGCAGAAGAAGAAGAAGAAGAGGGGGAGGAGGATGATGATCTCGCTACAGCATTCGAGATTCTCGACCTTGCTCGTGTTTGCTACCTGAAGCTACTGGAGAAGCCGGAGGAGGGCTCTGAGGAGGGCAAGGGCAAGGAGAAGCAGGAAGATTCACCTGCCATCAGGCATGTGAAGGAAAGGCTGGCGGATACGCATGATGCCCTCGCTGAGATCTCCTTGGAGAACGAGAGGTGAGCCTGAGCCCTTATTGGCGCTTCAAGCATGTGGGCTATACTAATAATTCTGCAGGTATCAGAATGCCATTGAAGATGGCCGCGTCGCGCTCAAGTATAAGATGGAGCTGTACCCGGAGGAGTCGGAAATCATCGCCGAAATGCACTACAAGCTATCCCTCGCTCTCGAGTTCGCCTCCGTCACGACAACAGGAGAGGACGGCGCCGCAGCTAAGCGCGAAGACATGGACCAGGGGCTACGTGATGAGGCCGCCAAGGAAATGGAGCTCGCCATCAAGAGCTCCAAGCTGAAGCTTCAAATCAAGGAGGTTGAGCTCGCGACCATGGCCTCTCCCGAGGACAATGAAATCGCCAGAAGAGACATTTCGGATATGAAGGAGGTCATCGCCGAGATGGAGCAGCGGGTAGGTTCATGGCGCCCTAGAAGCAGTAAAGAACCGGCGACACTAACAATCTATAGTTGACGGATCTGCGCAACGATCCCATTGATACCAAGCAGCTCCTAGGCGGAGACGACAACCCCGTCAGCGGGCTCTTCGGCGCCATCGCGGGCTCTTCGGCTGCCCAAGCCAAGGCTCGCGCCGATGAGGCCACCAAGAACGCCACGGATCTCTCATCCCTCGTGCGGAAGAAGCCCCAAGACAAGGCCCCCAGCCCCTCGAATGCTTCCGAGACGAGCAACAAGCGCAAGGCTGAGGATGATGTTGAGGAGGAGTCGGCCAAAAAGGCCAAGGTTGAGACGCCTACTGACGCTTGAAGAAGCACTTTGGAGAGAGGGGAGCGGCCCTGAGCTTATTCTGTGCTTGTATTCATGGGAGTTGCGGGGATCGTCCGGCGTGACGGGATATCGGGAGAAAATGCACCAGAGTGATATCGTGCAGCATGCTGGACTAGCTTTATTGATGTTTACCACGTTAAGCAAAGATCTTTTTTGTCACCAAGAAACCTGTCAAGGATATTGTACCATGAAAAGTGAAAAAAAAGTCGGGGGTTGACATTGGTATTATCCGCATAAAACAGGTCTACAGTTTGAAGTTCCCACTCGACAAAGCCTTCTGTGGCTTCGTCTTCTTGCCCTCGAGATCCGTCACCTCGCCCTTGCGGTTGATGACCTTGACGCCTCCCTTCTTCAGATCTGCCATGGTGTCCTTCTGCATCTGCGCCCTCTTGCTGACAGCCTTGCCAGCACCCACGCCGCCAGCCTTGCGCACGCGCTCCTTTTCTCTCCTGCGCAGGCGGGCCTTTTCCTCGCGGGACATTTCTTGTCTGGCGACGGGCACGCCGCTCTTTGTGACGACCTCGCCCTTCTCTGCGGCCTTGCTCGACGCGCTGTAGATCTCCTGGGGCGCCATGCGGCTGCTCTCGCCAACCATGCCCTGTGCGGTGGTAGGTTGCGCGTCTTCCATGGATACCGTGCCCACATCGGCAACGACCGAGATTGTCGGCGCGGCGGGCTTGGGCCGGTACTGCCAGCTGCTCAGTGCGTCGAGACGAGCGCTAACAGTCTTCCACATGGCCTCAATCTCCTTCTCCTCGCGCTGGAGCTTCTCGTCCGATTTGCTCACGTAGGCGTCCGGGTCGGCCTTGCGAGCGTGATCCTCCTCGTACACCTCTGCGAGACTCTTGCCTTTGGTGTCGTCAACCTCCTCTAGTAAACCACGGCGCGTGGTGGCCGGTACATCGGCGTCTGGACGGCGGCGGACGACCTCGTCGAACTGCATTGCTAGAATTCGACGCTTGATGAGGTCCTCTATGCTCTCGCTGACTTCGGGTGTGATGACTGGGACGGGCTTTCCTACGTGCTCGAAGTCGAGGTCCTCTTCTAGTAGCGAGTTCATGGGCCTTTCCACGGCTGAAGCCTCGCCAGTCATGGCCCATTCTCTCTTGGCCACTGATTCAGCCTCGAGCTTGCGAATCTCTTCCGCTAGCTTGGCTTGACGGCGCTCGTGAGCGGACCTCCTTGACCTCGGGTCGGAAGCGGATACGTCTGACAAGGCATCTTCCGAGTCGTTCTCGGATTCGTCTTCGAATAAATCTCTCCGAACATCGGCCATAGCTCGCTCAACTTCCGCGTCGTCTGGTTGCTTATGCTCAAATCTGACTGACTTCTTGGGCTTGCTGCCACCTTTGTTCTTCCTAGGCGGCGGGGCGAAGAAATCTTTGTAATAAACATCATTGGCGTTCATCTCCATATCGCCATCCTCCATATCTTCGTCCATATCATCCGCAGCCTCGTCATCGCTAGCTCCTTCAGGGGCATTGAGGTCCATGTCACCGAACGTCGGCCCATCTTCTTCCTCACTATCCTCATCATTACCTTCTGGGAGTGAAACGTCATCTTCATGGCTTTTCCCAGCTGTAGCAGAGGCCGAAAAGGGGTCAGCTGTCCAGTCGATATCTTCCTCGTCGTCTACTCGATCCGTATTCGGGTCTCCTCTTGCGTCTTGGTCCTCGAAATACTGTGATTGCCGGTTGAACTCGTCTATCGAAAAGAAACCATCATTGAGACCGTTGGGATCTTCCACGTACTCTTCATCTCCCTCATCCTCGTCCTCATCTTCACCCTCGCCCTCCCGAGTACCCTCTGAGAAGTCGTCGCCTTTGGGAGCATCTTCCCAATCGTCCTCGAAGTCGTCTATTTCTGCGGCAGAATCCATATGCTGTTCCTCTAAGCCACCTTCTTGTTCGTCTTCGAGCGACATTTGTGAGCCAGACTCATCTTGACTCTCCTCGGACCCGTCAATCTCAGAGCTGTCATCCTCCTCTTCACTCGTGCCGCTGCCAGCAACAATTACATCGCCATTGTCCTGCAATTCATCCAGCGCCACATCGGAATATTTGAGAACCCCTCCAATGATGCGCTTTGCTTGTTGCCAGACCTGATTCGTCTCGAATCCGTCTATGTAAATCTTACGTGTCTTGAGCACTTCGTCCTTTTCTCCACTTCGTTTGCGCTTTCGATTCTCCTTCAAGCGCTGCTGTTGCTCATCTGCTACTTGGCCAGCAAACTGCTCTAGGGTCGCTTTGACTAGGTTCAACGAATCGGTAGGGACCTTGTTGTCGGGTTGGATAAAAATGTGCCGGCTGTTGGGCGCAAAGGATTCAAGCAAGGCGGAGGGTATGGTGTTGCCGTTGCTGAGTCCATTAGGAGCCATGATTGACCCCGCCGTCAGAGTATTTGACGAAGATGTCAGTGTCGGAGAGGTATCGCCGGCCATTCTATGATATCGCCAGCTAAAGGATTCGCGTTCATATAAATGGGTGTTGGGTTGGAGCAAGAAAAAAAAAAAAGTCCAGAGGTGGGGCCGGTGGTGAAATCTTTATCTTATCAAGGACGCTACCCGAAGGGTGCAAAGTCGCACCTTCAATGTCTCATGTTGCTTATTATAGAGTATGACGCCCACTGATTCGATTCTGATGATGATATTGTTCCATAAAGATGATTTCGAAGCATTACGTGGAGCTATAAGATACTTTCAAATCTATAATCTCGTCAGATATCACCACGCCACTGCATAAGTCATACCGCCTCAGTACGGAGTATTGGAAGAGACTCTTAATGACCCAGACTGTATGTACATCCTGTTAGAACTGTACTTGTAAGATGTGCAAACGAGAGTCAGTTGCACCACAATCTTGGTACGGAGGAATTGAGTTTGATAAACGGATCTTTGCCAGCGCTGTTCCAAATCGATACAGGGTTGAGATGGTGGGCCGCAGTACTTGTAAGGTGGGTATCTAGATTGGCATGTGAGGTGTCTAGGGGTGTCGAACTGGCTACTAAGAAAGTCGCTCCACCGTAATGTTGCAGCGCTCCGGGTCATACGTGCGCGCCACAACGCGGCACCCCAGGAAGATCATCAAGCCTGAATTTCAGGGAATTAATACCAACCGCCCGTATCTTGGACAACATAATCTGGCGGTTTCGCAGTTATCCCCTTGACCCATTTGGAAAGCTCGGTCAGCAGTCACGGTTTTCTCTGGTTATCTTCTGTACCAGCATGTTGCGGTCGAACACAGACTTTCAACATAGCGGCCTGTCCATTGTCTCTTTGTTCTGAGCTTTCTTGACCTTGAGGCGGATTGAATACGATTCCTAGTTAGCATTCACGCCACCACTTCATCAGCGGGCAACTTATTGTCATGGGTGACCGACCTGGAGATGACTCTGTCTCTCCAATGGCACAAACATCACAACCTGATACACCAGCCAAGGAGTCGTCATCGACCAGCGTCCCTTCAAAGGGGTTAGAGCCCCTTCCACCTCCGCCTCCAATTGTGACGACACAGTCTGCCGACAATCTGCCGTCACCTTCGCTATCTGAGGCCAGAGACTATTGGAACGGTGGAAAACCTCATTCCATCCCTAACTCGCCGCCTCCAGGCCTCAGGGCCCCGGAATCACTCGCGCCCCCTGACTCTGCAACGACCGAACGAAGCCCGAGCGAGTTGACAAATAGCACGGAAGCAGGCTCTTTGCGTGGGCGGCGAAGCGTACAGTTCACCAGACCAGATGCCCAAGACTCGCCGACGCAGACACGAAATGGATCATTCGACGGTGGCGAAACTCCTACCAAAGCCAGAGCGACCTTTATGTCAAGAATCAAAGCTCTTGCAGGGTCCTCTGGCTTGCAAAGGCCCAAGTCGCCAGCAAACGACTCGCTAGAAGCTGGTACACAGTCAGTAGTGCCATCACCTTCAGTCTCACGGCCGAGCAGTCGTCCTCCCCCTGAGCTTGCTATCGATGGCGTATACGATGCGGACGCAGACGCGGAAGAAACTGCCGACGAATCAGCCATACGGGGAGCCGGTGAACCTCCAACAAAGAAAAAGAAGAAGCGCAGAATGCGCCGCCACAAGAAGGCCGATAAGCAGCCCCCAACCCCTCGGCACACGCTAGATGACCTTGATGCCCCACGATCGTATAATCGCTTGTTAAGACGCCGGGCAAGCATGCCCGACACTGCTATTCGTGAATCAACCCTGTTAGAAGACGACGAGGCGCGTGATCGTGTGCCTCCTTCCCCATGGAGGACGGCCAGCACTTGGATGACATCAACGATGCGTCGACCAGGCGATGAATTGGATGATGTGGAAAGCAGTGCCGTCGTTGGGCGTCGACACGGTCATACTCGTCGTACCACGGTTTTTGGCGGAGGCGGTGTTTCGGATGGTGACGCCGTTGCTCCCAGACGTCCCCGTTTTGGCGCTGAACGTGCTTCGACCTATGGCGCTCACAAGTGGAAGCAAGTCAAGAGTACGCTAAAGCTCCTCCGCCAGAAAAAGGAAGATCGATTCGACTACTATAAGTCAGCTGAGCTCATGGCTGAGCTCAGAGCCGGAGCTCCAGCTGTCTTGATGCTGGCTAGTATGATCCAACGCGATGAACACGGAAACAAGAGAATACCTGTACTTTTGGAGCAACTCAAAGTGCGGGTCATCGACAGCTCACCGGCACCTGACGATGATGGCGACCGACACTGGCTCTTCACTATCGAGCTCGAGTACGGCAGTGGCCCGAGTAGGATGGGTTGGACAGTTACCCGCGACATCAAGGACGTCTACAACTTGCATTTTCGCTACAAATTTGCCCTGCGCAACGAAAAGTACATGGGAAGACGTCTCGACCTCGGGGTAAAGCTCAAGCAGCCCAAATTTCCTTACTCTGTTTTCCCATACCTGCGAGGTGCTCGGAAAGAAGGCGAAGATAGTGACGATGACGAACATCCCACCCAAGCTGGCGAGGAGACTGCGGGAGAGGCAACGCAAGGGGAACTGGCGGATATTGGGGAAGAGCCTGGCAGCGTGCTCCCTAGCGACGCCGAGGGTCATCATATGCCACCACGGAAGAAGTCGAGAGTCAATCTGCTGGGGATGAGGAGACGCTCTACAGGCATCACGGACCCTGGTGAAATGTCGAACGCCGAAGGTCAAGCGCCCATGGACCCTGCTATGCGCAAACAACGGTATATCGACAAGCAGCGTCGCGTGCTGGAGAAATACCTGTCAGAGATGATTAGGTGGCTTATGTTCCGAGCCGACAGCAACCGACTGTGTCGCTTCCTAGAGCTCTCAGCTCTTGGTGTTCGCTTAGCCGCGGAAGGAAGTTATCATGGAAAGGAGGGATATCTTCATATTCAGTCATCTAAAGGTCTCGATTTCCGCCGTGTTCTAACACCTGCCAAGGTCCTCGCGCGCCACAGTCGAAAATGGTTCCTCGTACGACAGAGCTATATCGTCTGCGTTGAGTCTCCTGAGAACATGAACATTTACGATGTGTACTTGGTAGACTCAAAATTCAGCATCGTCTCTAAGAAGAACACTTTGAAGCAAATTAGCGCCAAGTCCACTGGGAAGAAGACGGAGATCGATCTGATCAACGAAAAGTCACCGGAAAAGCACCACACCTTGACGCTACAGACGTCAGAGCGCCAGATCCGTCTATTCTCTCGCAACCAAGTTGTTATGAGGCAGTTCGAGGACTCCATCAACGAAATGCTCAAACAAACTTTATGGTTCCAACAAAAGCGTTTCGACAGCTTCGCACCGGTACGGAAGAACGTGTTCGCCCAATGGCTTGTCGATGGTAGAGATTACATGTGGAACGTTTCACGGGCCATCAATATGGCACGGGATGTTATTTACATCCATGACTGGTGGCTCAGTCCCGAACTGTATATGCGAAGGCCGGCAGCGATCAGCCAGAAGTGGCGTCTTGATCGTCTTCTTCAAAAGAAGGCCCGCGAGGGTGTGAAGATCTTCGTCATCATCTACCGAAACGTCGAGGCGGCGATTCCAATCGATTCTGAGTATACCAAGTTCTCCTTGCTTAATTTGCATCCCAACATCTTTGTACAAAGATCGCCGAATCAGTTCAAAAAGAACCAGTTCTTCTTCGCACATCACGAAAAGATCTGCGTCGTCGACCATGATGTTGCATTCGTTGGCGGCATCGACCTCTGCTTCGGACGTTGGGATACTCCTCAACATCCAATCGTCGATGATAAACCCACCGGCTTCGAAGTGACACAGATGCCCAAAGATTCGGAGCACTGTCAGCTGTTCCCGGGAAAAGATTACTCGAATCCACGAGAGCAGGACTTCTTCAGACTCAACGAGCCTTATGAAGAGATGTATGATCGAAGCCGTGTGCCTCGAATGCCGTGGCACGATATATCTATGCAGATCGTCGGGCAGCCCGCGCGCGACTTGACCCGTCACTTTGTACAGCGCTGGAACTACCTACGCAGAGGCCGTAAACCTACCCGGCCCCTTCCGTTCTTGCTACCGCCGCCAGATGCCAATATGGAGGAACTGGAGGCTCTTGGCTTGACAGGTACTTGCGAGGTACAGATTCTAAGATCAGCGACGACTTGGTCATTGGGCATCGAAGAGACGGAGCACAGCATTCAAAACGCTTACATCAAGATGATTGAAGACTCTGATCATTTTGTATACATAGAGAATCAGTTCTTCATCACCAGCACAGATGTGTACGGAACTCGAATCTTCAACAAGATTGGCGATGCCCTAGTCGAAAGAATCATCAAGGCCCATGAAAAAGATGAGGATTGGCGAGCGGTCATCATCATCCCTCTGATGCCAGGATTTCAAAACACCGTGGCCGAACAAGAAGGTACCAGTGTCCGCTTGATTCTTATGTGCCAGTACCGAAGTATTTGCAGAGGCGAATCATCTATCTTTGGGCGCCTTCGAGCTGCTGGCATTGAGCCCGAGGACTACATCAGCTTCTACTCCCTACGCCAGTGGGGAAAGATGTCAAACGATACCCTCGTCACTGAACAGCTCTACATCCATGCAAAGTGTATTATAGTAGATGACCGTGTGGCACTGATCGGGTCGGCCAACATCAATGAACGCTCCATGTTGGGCAATCGTGACTCTGAGTGTGCCGCTGTGGTTCGAGATACTGACATGATCTGGTCTACCATGGCCGGGGAGCCTTATCAGGTATCACGATTTGCGCACACGCTTCGACTGCGCCTCATGCGCGAACATCTTGGGCTAGATGTCGATGAAATCCTGGAGCAGGAACGTCAACAGCAGATGGACCGAGAGGCTTTCCAGAATGAGATGGATGAGATATATCAGGAGGACGCTGCAGCCAATCCCGAAGCAAGCTCCAGCAATCTCGTGCCACCTCAAGATACGGAGCCTGTGCGCCTGCCGAGTTTCAACCATTCTCTCAATCTTGAGGAGGCTGAAGAGATGGCTGTACATCCGTCTACAAGTTCCTCGTCGTCCTCATCATCAGCCTTCAATAAGCCTCGTGAAACGGATCCGCGCGTAGATGGCAACGAAGAACACCGGGCAGATGTCTCTGGTTACGGACCTGATCAATGGAAGCTCGCCGAACAAGTTGGTCTAGACGGCGGCAGAGACACCGTCATTATTAATGATCGCGAGGTCCTTGTTCACGATATTGATACAGAGGGTAAGGGTGCACTGGAAGCTCCCAAGGCTGGGCTCCACATCAAGCCGTCTGAAGACAATCGTTATCTAGATCCAAACGAGCCAGGGAGTGAGGCTTTGCCTCCTATGCCTCCGATGAATCGACGCACCACAGATCAACTCGGCTTGCCGAGAATCGGCCAGCTTCCTACACTTCCAGTTGTCGATGATACGGACATTGGTGGCCCTCCTGTACACATTGACCCTCAGACCGGGCAGGCAACCAATGGTGCATTCCACCCCATGGCAGCAGGCATCACTCCGGCCCATATCACCAAGGACTGTATGCGAGACCCTATCAATTCTAGCTTTATGGATGATGTCTGGAACCGCGCCGCATCAAACAACACGGCACTGTACCGGAAAGTTTTCCGTTGCATGCCTGACTCAGAAGTAAGCACGTGGGCCGAGTACCGCGAGTACGAGGAATACGGCGTCAAATTCAAAGCTAGTATGGAGGGTGGTCGGCCCAAGAGTGATGAACAGGCCGAGCCACCTCACAACACCGGTGGTACAGCCGCTGGGGCGGGTGTGGGCGCCCCAGGTCCTGATGTCGTAGTCCAGGCTGCTGAACATGAGGCGGAGAAGGCTGCAGAGAAGATGACTGACAAGGCCCTGCACCCTCATCTTCACAATCACCATGAAAATGAGAAGCCGTCTATCGTGGTACCCGAAGGAGAGCCTGCTGAACTCAATGAGAAACAAGCTATGCCTGAGCAGCCTACACTTGATACTCAAAATCCCAGCTACGATCCTACAATGCAGGATCCCCCATCTCCTGTGTATCCCGAGGGAGACACTCCTTTTCCTACAGTTGAGGAGTCTAATACTTACACCACCAAGTTCCTGGAGCCTCAGATGTCGCAACGCAAGAAAGAGCGCAGAACGACTTTCTCGACTTTGGAGAAACCCGATTCACGGGATACTAAGAGTCAGGCTTCTGGGCAGATGGGCGGATCCATCAGGCGCCGTCGTAGAGCTACTACCAAGGGCAGCCGTCGCGGCACAGTCGATGACATGCCCACGCGGGCTGATGCCGAGGAACTGCTGAAGATGATACAGGGTCATCTCGTACAGTTCCCGTACGACTGGCTTCTAACCGAGGAGCAGAATGGAAATTGGGGTTACCAGGTGGATGGTGTCGCCCCTTTGGCGATATAGTAAGTTCATAAACTTTGCCTATTGATGCAGCCCGCTAACAACAAATGCAGTAATTAAAACAACTGGCATGTGCCAGGCATATAGAGAATCATTTTACGTACGTGAGGAGGGAAACACTGAGCATAGCGTGCATATAATACTGGAGCATGGACGTGGAGTCTAGATGTACATTTTAATAGGGGGGCGGATGCGCTCGTTACATATTTTTTGCTCCCTTGGAAATCTGTGTTTCATCATGAAGTCCACCCCCTGCCAATTGAGACGTTTGGCAGACTACAGAATAACTTGCAGATTACAGGTATATATATTTATGTGTGTGTGTGTGTGTGTGTGTGTGTGTGTGTGTATAGGTACATATACGCAGGCTCAGGCAGCCTTATACTTTTTCACTCGCCCAGATAGCTCCACGACAGCCAGCACGTATGACATTTGTGAGAAGCCAGTGCGGCTCAGCCTTCTTAGCATCGTGCTCAACGGCGTGATCGAGATGCTCCAGCTCCTCATCCCGTATCCTTCTCAACGTCCCGATGAGATCTCTGATTTCCTCACTAATTTCGTAACCCTCCGCCTCCCATTGTGTCATCATCTCCAGTATCGCCCTTATTTGCGAGTTGTAATGATCGCCAATCTCAGTCTCAACGGCTTCGGTGCACGCCATGGCAGCTTCGCGACCCATCAGTGCTGTGCCCCAGCCCAACCCTGCGGCCATGATGCTCCATACGGGGTATAGTGCCGTGGGCCGTACGCGATGCTTGTGAATAAGTTTGTTGAAAGTATCTAGATGCCCGGCTTCTTGATCGTACATGTGAGCCATAAGGGGACGAAGGTGCGGGTGACGGCGGACTATCGGAGGTGTCTGCCCTTTGTAGATGAGAGTCGCTGCTAGTTCGCCGGCTTGGTTGACGCGCAGCTGCAAGAGGGAATCACGTCAGATCTCATGGCAAGAACATTATCGTTGATAGGCCATACCGCAGAGGATAGATAGTCACGTTGCGCCTGAGTGAGCGGCTTGAGTTTCTTTGGCTTTACTGGATTTGAGCTGTCGGCTATTGTTGTTGGATAACGCGCGACAGTGGTCGTTGAAAGACAGCGCACAATCGAGGGCTGATGATGTCTGCTCACGCATAGCTTAGCCAAGGGGCGGACTATTGTCCTAGTGTTTGTCATATTGAGTGGTCTGTATTGATTGTATTGTATTAACCCCACAATGTGATATTTCAAGTCTGATGTCGTAACAATTGACGAGGCTCTCAAAGATCAAAGATCGAATGACGCTGGGACCCTACCCTTGTAGGTCGGCAAGACTACCGATTGGTCAACAATGGTATTAGCTTCGGATCAAAGCTTCGCCGGCGTCTTTACAATTAACTCGAGGCCCCATCAATGTATATTGCCGAGGTTGATCCGATCGCTTGCCCATAGCTGAGTACTTACATCTGAGGGATCCCGCTGACTTTGTTCTCCTAATTACCTCTTCTCATCCAAATACACGTGTTTTTCGCGTCGCTATAGCATATACAGCAGCTGTTAAATCAGGCTTCTTCTTCTTGCCACGAGTCGTCTCACTACAACTACTTGGGCTGATCATCAGTTGCTCTACGAACACTCGACGAGAATCTACCACGCGCCATTGCCTTGAAGACGAGAGACGCGATGGCCGATATCGACGACGATCTCCTCGACCTCGCTGGAGGCTCCTCTAGCGATGAGGCCCCAGATAAGGGTGGTAGATCACGCTCCGGCACCCCTAAGAAGCGGTCCTCTGGGAAGAAGACTAAGCGTCGTGGCCGGCAAAATGACTCGGAGGAAGAGGGTGAAGCGTAAGTAACGAGTCTTCCAAAACGTTGCCATGATTTTCTGCTTCATTAGCGGTCAGCTTCGTTGCCGCTGCCAGTTTGCGCCTCTCAACCAGCCATGTTCTAACCAACCGCCATTCGCAGAACCTCTGAGCCTGGTACACCGAATTCCCTCGAATCAGCGCCCATGGACGAATCTGACTCGGACGACGATAACTCCCGTGGGCGTGGTGCGGCAAACGGCGACGAGAAGTATCCCCTCGAGGGCATGTATGCCGACCATGCTGAGAAGGCCAGAATCATGGCCCTTCCCGAATTGGAGCGTGAGCAGATTATCGCCGAGCGTGTGTCGGAAGTCGAACGTCAACGGCAGAATCGTCTTTTGAGGCAAATGGTCGAGAATGAGGAGCGGAAGCAGACTAAGAAGAAGCGAAGCGCCGACACCGCCGAGCTCGAAGACGATGATGAGCGCAAGTCCTCGCGCGCGCGGACCGGCAAGGGGGAGACAGCCATGGACTCGCTGCGTCGAGCACGAGCAGAAAAGCAGAGGAGGAGAGAGGATCAAGAAAGGAGAAAAGGTACCTACTCCCCTCGGCGTAGCGAGTCGCGGGATCGAGAGGGGAGCGTCGATGACTTTGACCGTGACAGTCGCTCTCCTGAGCGCGAGCCTGCCCGGGACGCACCCCCTGCGGAACTGCGCGACTTTGAGAGAGTACGTCTAGGCAGGAACCAGTTCGCGGAAGTATGCTTCACCCCTGGCTTCGAGGATGCCATTGTAGGCTGCTTCATCCGCATCGCGCTTGGCCCACACCCTGAGACTGGCATTGAGCAGTATCGCATGGCTTCAATTAAGGGTATGAAAGATGCGATGATGCCCCATGTAGTAATTCACTAACTTTGGTCATAGGCTTTACTACCGGTCGTCCGTACGCATTGGCTGGTCCGAATGGCCAGTTCGTGACAGACCAATACGTCAAAGCAGCCCACGGCAAGGCCGTCAGAGAATTCCCCTTCATCGCCGCCTCTAGCGGTGCCTTTACAGATGTGCGTATTTACAGCGAATCACTGTGTGATTTACGTAGGTGTTGACATGGTACAGAGCGAGTTAAACCGCTACCAAATTGCCTGCAGCAATGAGAATGTCAAGATGCCTACGAAAGCATTCCTCAACGACAAGATCGACGATATCAATAACTTGATTCGACACAAGTGGACCGACCGAGAGATCAAGGACCGTCTTACCAGAAGAAACGATCTCATCAAGCGATTTGACCCGGCCGAGAAAGAACGCATTGCCAATCTCCTTGATGAAGCCAGGCGGAAGGGAGACGATGAGAAGGCCGAAGAGCTACAGGAGAAGCTGGATCAGATGGGTGCTCAGAGACTAGCTTTCAGAACCAGCCTGGGCCCCCTGAAGCCGGAGCAGAAGCAGACAAAGAACGCGGAGCAGGACCGGTTGGCCGAGCGGAATAGGGAGAATAGGCGTCTTAACGCCGAGGCTGTGCGCAAAGCGCAGCTCAAAGAGAAGGCCAAGGCCCGCGAGGCTGAAGAGGCCTTGAGGCGGAGCGAGCTGGCCGCAGAGGAAGCAGCCAGCAAGCTCAACGGCGTGGCCAAGGCAGATGTGCTCCCCAACTTTGCCAAGCTTCAGGCGGAGAAGCAGGCGCAGGCCAAGGGCGTGCCGACGATTCACAAGCCGCTCATGGATGACGACGTCATTGGGGCTTTGGATCTCGATATTGACGTGGAGATTTGAGTTTTTTGGTGATGGCTTTTAGATATGTGTATCACAGGATTTTTTAATCATTGGCGTTTGGGAAGGGCATATATGGCAGGTTATGAGATGAGAGAGAGCTATTAGGACGCGAGACGAGAAAGAGTCTGAGACTGTCCTTGCCCAATATGAGCGTCTTGCAACATTCGGCATGCATTCATACATTCACACACAAAGTACACTTGTTTGCTATTTGTTTGGTCATGATGAGTGTCGAGCTCAGGTGAAGAAGAGGATTAACTGTATCTAACTATCTAGCTAGCTTTCTACCTTTCTACCTTTTGGCTTACCTCGTCGCTCGGGCCTCGTCATCACTCAACAAAAATTTCTCGATTTCTCATATACACAACCTTTGTTTTACGCCATGGCTCTCCTTCCACGGAGATGGTAGTTCTGGACGGGCTTTGCCTTTTGTCAACTTGGTCGGAGTATTGCCTAATTCGGATGACCTATCATGCGAGTTTACCCCTGATCCTCTTGGTCCCGAGTTGTTTTACGCGTTATATCGATATGAACTTGATCTTTTTTTCTACCTTGGCCTCTTTCTTTTTCTTTTGGGGGCGTAATTGAAGGATTAATTCCCCTCCTCTTTTTCATCTCGACAGGCCTAGCAACATCGATCGCTAATGTATCCCAAATAGAGAGGCCAGTTACTTTGTTGAGTTGCAGCACGTCTAGGAAAAACCCTCTCCTCGGTTTTAATAAATGTGCCTCCTCTAGATGTCTGATCTAAATATCCAGATCTCGACGCAAAAACATGAGTATGAAAAACGTCGTGGCCAAAAGATTAATCGCGACAGTCACCATGACCTTCTTCACCCACAGGTAACCCCCTCTAACACCACCACCACCACCACCACCATGGCCCTTCCCCGCCGCAACTTTCCCCTCGGCCTCGTCCTCGATCCTGCGGCAGACGTCGAGGAACAGGGCCGGGTCGTCGGTAATCACCCCGTCTATGAGCGCCTTGCTGCTGCCGCTGCCGCCGCCGCGGCCCACGTCGTTCTTGCGGATGCACCACTCCATCCACGGCTCGTCGTTGACCGTCCACGCAAAGACCTGCCGCCCGTGCTCGGCGGCCCGGCGGAGGAAGTAGGACCCCAGGGGCCCGTGGAGGGACAGGTAGATGAGGTTGAAGTTGAGGTTCGGGATGCGGTGCATGAAGTACCAGGCATAAGGGAGGAAGAAGGACGTGTGGGCCAGGGGGTAGGTTGGCAGCAGGCGGCGGCAGGCTCTGAGATATGTGGCCTGTAGGATGATATAAGGGGTTCGTTCTTCTTGTCAGCCCAGGGAACTTGGTCGGGAAAAGAAGAAGAAAGGGGAGTTAGTTTGGTGGAAAATATTGGTGAGACTTACGTTCCAGCATGCCAGGATGAGGCGTTGATCCCACGGCTTGATCCCCTTGACATCTTCCAAGACTCTCACCAAAGCACCAATTAGGGCTTTTGCGTCATCATCTCTCTTTTTTTTTTTGTCATGTCAGCTACAAGGCTTTTTCCTTCATCAATGTAGACCATCCAGGAGACAACAACTGACTTACCTTGATATCCAAGAGAAGCCAGATATCCAGCCTCTCCTCCTCATTCAACCACACCAGCAGATCCTCCAGCCTAGGCAAATGCTCCCTAGGCTCTTTCAACGTCTTTAGCTCGCTCAGATACTCCCAATCACACTCTATAATCTTCTTATCGACGCCAAAACACCTCTTCAAGCTCGGGTCCTGTATTTTTTGTTTGTTTTTTCAGCGGTAAGTCTCCGAAAGAAAAGGAAAAAAGTCCTCGCTCACATGAGAAAGCACAATGACGCCGTCCCTCGACAGATGCAGATCCGTCTCCAGGGCGTGCGTCCCGGCCGCCACCGCAGCCTTGAACCCGGCCATGCTGTTCTCCGGCCACTTCGCCTTGAAGCCGCGGTGAGCTATGCACTGGGGCATCTTCCTGGTGCTGTCCCGCTCCGACGACAAGGCGTCAGCCCACGGCGCTACGATCCAAAAGAGTCAGCCCCCCCCCCCCCCCAAGAAGATCTAATGTTCCATTTGTAGCATTTCTCATCCCCGTCTCCTCTCCTTTTTTTTACCTTTCGGAGCTTGATCGACGCTTTTGTCCATCAAAGGAGTGTTTTCAGACGCCATCTCAATGGACGGACGTCTGGTTCGGGTGGGATTTATCGGACGATTTCTCGGAACCGACGGGCAACGTGATAAAATGCAATGTTGGGTTTGCTTGGAAATCTATCGCAGATATTCTCACAAGGCTTGCTTTGTTAAAAAAAAAATCGATGGATCGATATTGAATATGAAGATTTCACTTAGATCGAGTTGGGATGGCCACAACCGGCTTGATCAGTTGAACGAGCGGGGGATCGTAAACTCCGGAGAACAAACGGGTTTGGCCCTTTGCGTAAACTCCGTTGAACCCCGCCCCCGGCTACATCATCATACATACTTTGCACCTTGGCACAAAGTGTGACGATAAAGCCGTGCATTGTTGCTTGAGCAAATGAGAGAAAAGTATAGGAAATGCTTACCCTGCTGCTGAGCGTCTTGTACGACAGACATCACGGACAACCAAAGATGCATCAGGCAGTGTGATAGATCAACTTCTCGAGATAGATATTTCAAGATGTATGCAGACAGAATATCTGTTCAGGTACAAGATAGTAACCAGTAGTAAAATAATCCCCATGATATCACCTTTGTTGCCCGCTAGATCATCTAGGTATCCTCCATACTGTACTCCGATTCCAAACCCATTCAAGTGGGAAAACCTGTCCCAGAAAGCCATTACGCCGACGACTCAAATCGCAGAATTACAAGGGAAACCCTTCCAGCCCTTCAAGAAGATAGCCATTCTTGTCTCTGTAGTCCATGTTCCCCATGCCGAGGCCCAGGTCTGACGGCGACACCTCTTCGCCTGAACTCAGGCTCTCATCACTTAGGCTGAGGACACTTTGTGGCGCACCGGGATTCTGTTCAAATTCGTTGATGTTGAAGTTGGCCAGATCCCATGTGTCCGGCGACCATTCGCTCTTCGGCGCCGGGGCCTCGTTGACGTAGGCAGAGCCACCGTAAATTGCGTCATACACGTTGTTCACGCCACCATCCATGGACCCTAGAATGGCCTCCCACTCCGCATTAGATACGGGACCTGTCATCTTTCCAGGCGGCATCGGCGCTATGTTCTGGTCCAGGGGGACAATGGCCGGCAGTTGCTGTAGGTTGACTCGAGGCGGCGATGCCGAGCGGGACTGCTGCTGTGGCGTATTGCTTAGGGACAGGTAGTCGAGGTTTTGCTTCGAACGCGGGTCTGCTGAATACTGGCGAGTGCTGCTAGGGAATTGAGACAGGGGACCGACGGACGGATCTAGAGCAGCATTGTCGAACGACTGACGGGACGGGCTGCGGTAGAATTGGCTCCGTTGTTGTTCATCCAGATTAGGCATCGTCAATCGTCTTGTCCTCTCATGCTTGGCTGAGTCGCCGTCGCTGACGGAACTCGTAGACTGCCGGCCCAGAGATGTTGTCGACTTCTTCCTCGGCTGGGCCGACGGCGAAGAGCGCCGGCATGGAGCTGGCATCGCCTGCTCGTCGGCTGAAGGGCTCAGCGCGGGCTGGTCAACACTAACAAGCTTGCTTGCGATCCTCCTGAACTCGTAGGTGCCGGGCACTTGATCTCGGAGGAGAATGTTGATGGTTGAGTTGATGAGGCGACTGTCGTCCTTGATCAATTTGCTCTCTGCCTTGAGCCCAACAGACCTGTACAGCAAGGTCATGCCACAGAGTGTGAGCAAATCGCCCTTGTTGAGGCAGAATGAGAAGCTCATGCTGCGCTCTTCAAGTAGCTCGACGATTTGAATGATGTGTTTGCTAGAGTCGCTTATCGACATGAGGGCCGGCGCAGCCTTGTGACCGAGGCTAGAGCCAACTGCAGGGCGGTAGATGAGGGCACGGATGTAGTAATATGCCATGGCCTGCATCCTGTTAGCTGGTTCCAAAGCAAGTCACACTGTTTGCGACAGTACTCACCAATAGAGGTGACCGACTGCTAGTAACGTCGGTGGCTGGCTTGTCTTGGACAAACTTGAGCCTCAAATGGCTAGGAAGATCGTCGTACCACTCATCAAGCTCAACTTCAAGAGCCTCCATCTGCTGCAGAGAGAGCTCATAGGTAGTAGTGGCAGGATAGTTCTTCTCGAGAACACGAGCCAAAACTCGAGTGGCGCGGAACAGAGCAAGAGCGCTCGACAACCGCGTTGATTCTCCAGGCAATGTGGGCTGGAAGCCTTTCTCGGTGACATATTCATCATCAGCATCTGAGGGATATTCCGTCTGCACATCGTCTTCCTTGAGAAGCTTGGGCAGGCCCAGAGTTGCGGCGGTGAAACTAAAGTTAAACGTCAGTTGGCATATATGCATGCGCCGCCGGTTTGTTGAACTTACCAGTCAAGAGTGTAAAGCGTCCAGAAGACCTTCTTCCTGGTTTCGATTGTCAGAGCGCCGAAAGAGAATCGCTTCTGATTCTGGTGGAGACCGAGGCGATGCGACAGGCCAACGGCGATGCTCTTGTAGTGCTGGACACGCTTGTAGTCCGCTCTCATAGTACAGTACATGAGCGCGAGGATGAGACACTGCAAAGTCCTCATCGTGTCCTCCAAGAGCACCGACTCGAGTGCCTTGGTCCATTGCTGCTCACAGGCGACAAGCTGTGGAATGTCAGGCGACTCAGATGACAGGCCGGCTATGCTGAAAACGAGGTAGAGTTGGGCAATCTTGTGACAGCTCTTGATCTTGTCGTGGTCGGCAAAAAAGTCTGCGTAGATGCCGAGGAACGTCGGCTTGTGAAGGACAGGGAAGAGGGGGGCCCATTCTTGGAAGTAGATGTTGACGCAGCGATCAGCGTACATGCGCGGTGGTATCCTCAGCGAAGGGTTAGGCGGCTGTGCGCTCAAGGGCGGAGTGCCCTGAGTGTGCAAGAAAGCATCAGGGTTAAAGTCTGAGCCCTGCTTTCCTGCCTCTTGGATTCTACGCTTGAAAGCCTCTGCTTTGGTGTTAGCCGCGGCCTTTTGATTTGAGCATCATCACATGAGAGGCAACATACCAATGAAAGGACGCCCGCTTGAGCCGCCCATGAAGAAAGAGTCCGAGTTTTCGACACCAAGCAACAACGGCGAGGCCTGGACTCTGAACGTATCCTCCTTTACTGGCGTGACTTCTTTTCTCGTGTCCGGCGATCCGGCACAAGACTTTGGTGAGCTCGACGCCTCGCTTCTCCTCTGATGGTGACTCCCATGCATTTTAGACAGCATGTCAATCTTTTCGTCCTTTTCATCCAGCAGATCCTTCAGCTCCCGCACCTCGGACTCGAGGGCGCGGACGCGCTCCTCCAACGACTCGGTGTAGCCCCTGGGGAACGCGCGGCGACTAAGCTTGTCGCTAGTCTTGCACTCGAAGCCGACGTTGGAACACTGGGAGCACGTGGGTCGCACGCCATCACAGCGAATCTTCTTGGAGCGACAGCGATCACAAGCCTGGGCGATACGGCTCTGGGCGCTGGTGCCCACTTTGATAACCTTCATAGGTAGAATGCCGGGCATGATGGGCGGTTTTTGTTGGGGATTATCTTTGGTTTTTTATCTTGTTGGTCCTTGGCGGACAGACAAGTAAATCTATTTCTTTTCTCCTCGAGTAAAACGGTAGATGTAACAAGAGTCGGTGTATGTGAAAAAATCTGACGTTTGTTTTGCACGTTGTTCAGGTGGCGCCGAAACTCTCAAACTGTGGACGGGGGTTGAGGCAGGGCTGAAGCCGGAGAAGCCGCCGTGTATTCGCGTTGCACCAGATCCGCCGCGAGCGACGCAAAGGGTCGGTTGATCTCCGAATGTAGTGACAAGGCAAGGCGATTCGACATGAGAGGGTTTTCCGAAGAGGGTATCACAAGAGGCAAGAGTAAAAAGGGGGCCAAAGATGAATGATGAGGGAATGGAAGGATGAAGAGAAAGGGAGGTTGTGAAGATGGTGGAAACGTTTGAGGGAAAGAAGAAGTGGGTGGGAGCCATCTACTAAACTACTTTGCTTGTGCGAACAAGCGCTGTGCGTTAGGTAGCGTAGGTTTGCCAGAGTGCGCCACCGTTGCGCCAATGTGGAGAATATTTCCTGGGGCATGGGGGATGTGACGGGGGAGGGGGCTTAGGGGCTTAGGGGCTTAGGGGGAAGGAGAGGGGAGTGGACGGGGGACCGCCGGGTTAGGTATTGGAGAGAACAGGGCCTGCAGGGCCTGAAGACAAGAAAACATTCCCCCCTAGAGATTCCGGGGAACTGGTAATCTGTGTAGCTCATTGGTCTATCCATTCGCAAGACCATCCCCTAAAAGTCACGAACTACTGCGCCCCAACAACTCTTTTTCTACAACAACTTCTCTCTCTAGCCTTCCCCGGAGGGTGAAAGAAATAACTTTGCACTCAAACCACCAACCCCCTCCCCTCCCCCTCATTCAACCAACACCGTGAGCGTAAAATATTCTTTCACCCCCTCATTTCTGATTTTTACAACAGTCTATATTGCGCATTATACTCCTCCTACTAGTCCTACTTCTCTACCTACTCTTCCCGAAAACGGTCTTAAACCCCGTAAACCCGTTCTAGCGGACAGAAGGGCAAACCGGTTGTTCCCGGATGAGAGGAGCTCTCTCTTTTTTCTCTCTCTTTTCTTCTTCCTGTTCTCATTGAACATGTTGTCTCGATAATATCACATTACGTCTCAAAGAGTAGCTTCTTCCATCACATGTTTTCGTGCTCTGCGCCCATGGTCAAAGTCCCTTTTTGCGTGTCCTGAATCAAGAACTCGTTCTATAAGTGGAAATACCTAGGCCTATCATTTAACCCCCGGGAGACAATCTGACTAGCCAAGGAGCCCAGGTGTTGCGACGCGCACACACACACACACCTTGTTCTGACATGACGATTGCCAAAACCTTTAATGTGGCCCTGCCTTGTCCCCAAGATCCTGTTGGCGATAACGAGATTACCTCAACAGGCATTTAATGACAACACTCTTAGCTTCCGTGTTATTATCTGGGGTCAATGTGGCGTTCTCCCCCCCCCCCCCCCGCGAGATTTCTCCTAGATTCTGCGCTTCACAATGTGGGGAAATCCGGGGGACAGGATTTACAGTTGCGCTGTTCTTTTTTTCTTTTCTTTAGGTGAAACCATTTTGCTGTCGCGGGGCTGAGACCTCGTGCGCATTAGCCCTGAAGAAATTGAGCTTACAGGGGGAGGGGGGGAGGGGGGACGGATTTGTCGCTCGCTCAAGTCATGAAGCCATCGTCACTTGCCGTGCTCTGTGATCGTCCAAACCAACCAGCCCTAAAGCTGCACTCTGACGACATTGCCTCGATTCATCTAATCTATCGAATTCCCGACAAATCTCTCTTAATAACAAGATGCTCTATATGCTTGAAATCACAACATCTCATCACGATTTTCTCTCCTTTGCATCAAACGGTCATCTCTTCATTGAGCCTCGTTCTCGCCGTCTCCAGTCTTGTGCATAACCGGCCAGCTCGACGAAGGCCTCAAAACGGGGCGGCTCCGCAATCGCAAAGAGCCCCGTTTCTAGTTGGCCGGTATAACCGGTGTAAAGGAAGCCTTACTGTCCGGACAGCGCTTGGTGATCTCTAGAAGAATAATATGCAGCTAAATTGGCCGTGTTAGCGCAGTAGCTGAACTCTGTCCAGAGCTTGGGCTCCTTCTCGCCACTCCACGGCGGGCACATTCCCATTTACCAAGCCAAACCTGAACCGGGGTCAAGAAGATCATTCTTCGACATCGTCATTTGTTCCGTCTTGGCGTCAATCTCCATCTTATGAGCTTCAAAATAGAAGCAATCAACCCAAGGCCCGCCCTGACATGGAACGCATCGAGGCACGAGCTAATAGCATAATGTGTGTCTTATACGAAGGTAGTCAGTCATTCCCATAGCTTTCAAGGGGTCATTCCTCAATAAGGAGTACCTTCGTTCACTAGTCTCATAGCTCACACAACTCTGTATGGAGGCAGTACCCCTCCCTGTCGTACGGGGCACGTAAGCTACATTATTTGAGCGCCTGACATGATTGCCAGCAAGAACTTTAAGGAGGCTGCCAGTTTAGGACCCTGAAATGGGTTAGGGTATATGCGCCAGTGTGCCTGACGCAGTAATCAAAAGGTGCATCGGGCTTTTCAAGATAATAAGTCGGAATCGTGTTCGACAACGTGTGCATCCGTCTTAAAGAAGTCGAAATCGTGATGACTTTTCGTAAAAGATATGTGTACTCCGAACAAGGGGAGGAGGTCCGTCCTCTGTACTTGTAGCTATCTGCCGATCGCCCGAGACGCGGTAGTGTTTTCATAGAGACGCCCAACCTGCAACCCCCGCTACTAACTGAAATCATCATCATCATTGGTTGGTTCGAGAGGCGCTTGCTCGTTCTGGGTATCTTCCGTCAACCCGAGATAGGCTACCACGTGCTTGTCGCAAAGTAGCGTGGCTTGCTAATGTTTGAATCAGCCAGCTTGTTTCTAGCGAGTAATATGCCACCACTGGTTAAAATTCAATGACATGATGGGTCGGCGACGAGGGCTGGAGACCAGTCAAAGGTACCGACCGACATCATAGTCTGTAGCGAGCCTCGACACGTCGTCTAGACACCATTAAAATACCAATAGGAAATTCGCGTCAACTTACTTGTTGTTCAAGTTCTTGGGTCGCGTCCTCTAAAATAGAGGTTTCCAGATCCCTGAGCTTCTTAGCGGCTTCAAGACATTCTTGTCTCACATGCCCCTGTTTCTCTTCAGCTTCTTGTTCTTGTTCTTGTTCTTCTTCTTCTTCTTCTTCTTCTACTTCTTCTCCGCCACCGAGAGGCTGACGGATCCGCACTAGCTGCGCCGTAAGCAGTCCGCTCAAGGTTGCGACTGCTCGGAGTCGGAAAACGCTGCAAAGAGGATGATCTTCCGTCAGCTTCTCCAGGTCGTTGGCCCGCTCCGTAACATCTTCGTCCTGCCAGAACATCTTTAGCTGTTGCCCTCCGGTAGCGTCCTGCAAGACCCGAAACTCGAGGCCATCCTCCTCGTTGAGGCACATAAGATGGAGCAAGGGGCTCTTCCAAACAACGACCCCATTCGACCGAGACAACAATACTGTCGGCGGTCCCGCGAAGACATGAAACTTTGCTTTCGCTAGTGGATCATCAGAAAACGAGTCTACAGCTAGGGACAGTGTCATTTCTTCCTTGCTAGCGTGTTGATCGATGAACCCGTAACTGAAGAGCATCTCGGCCGCAGATTTTGCTTCTCCGTACGAAATGGAGATCTCCCGTTCGCCGGAGAGGTTCACCCCAGGGCGCAAGAGGAGCAAGACGTCACCTTGGCGATTCTTCTCGTAGTATGCGTTGGGCTCATGCGAATGATTGGCCATGTCGAGGCCTGGAACCATCGCGTGACCAGTTTGAGGCAGTTCGAGGCAGCGAGATCGGTACCATGCGTCCACCATGATCCACAGCCGTAGACCAAAGTCTGGATCTGAAAAAAGCTCGCTCCAGAAACCTACCTCACCGGCGAAGTTCCGGACAAGTTCGTCAAACTCGTCAGACAGAGATTTTAGCTTAGCGTTGAGGGCCCCCTATTAGTAGACGTTAGTCTGAGGCTGCTTTCAATCGACGCAACCGGGGATGTGAGCTGTCGTTTAACCTACTTACTTCTAACGAGGTGCCTACAAGAAGCTGCCTTTCATCCTCAGACCATTGCGTGGGAACGATTGGGTCGCGTGGGAGAAAGTTGATGTATGTTGTCCAGGATGATCTTGCCAAAGGTTTACGGACTTGTCCTGATCCTGAACCTTGAACAGTGAGATGTGCATAGAGGTATAGCAATACATCCTTCCTCGTAGACTACACGTAATATCGTTCAGCATTGCAATCCAATGAACTTTCCGTTGTGCCTATGCGACTCACCTCGCGGCCTGCTACCTCGAAAAGCTTTCGGAAGTTCTGGTCAACCTTGGCGAAGTCCTCAACTGCCTCAGCAGACAAGACTGTGTCGCTGGGTACCCGCAGAAGCGCTGATTCCTGAGTGGTGCCGTCCACTACGGAAAACAGACCCCAGCCTTTCCCCTCGACCTGATCAACCTGTACATTGAAGAATTCGAGACCAGCCAGCTGTGCCCATGGCTTGAGTTGATCAAGCGGTATCTGAGGAGGAGTCATTTGGGTCAAAAAGTCAGATTGAGGTGAAAGGGAAGTACGTTGTCAGTATTTAAACAAAAAAATGTATGACGTCTGAGGCAGGGTTTGTGTTCTTAGCCGTGGCAATGGATAATGTTTCCTCGGTTGTTGGTAAATTGTCGAACAGTTAGTTCCAACAGAGCCTCAATCCTTAGTACGGAGTATATGCATACGTACTAAAAGGTACTTGTAGGAAGGAGCCTGCCAAATGAAGCAGGTACATCTATTAAAGTGAATCGTCTGGGCATTTGCAATGTACCTGTAGAACAGCCCACTTCCCGCCAAGCGGACTTCTGACGTCGAGTACGGCATCTTTGCCTCTGATTGGTTGAGCAATGTCGCATCAAAGTCCGAAAAAAAACTAGAGTCGCAAGGTAGGACTGCCCCGCCAAAACTTTTGCCAAAGCGAGGCTATCTTACGATTTTCCAGAGGAGAAGTTATCGTCGTATACGGAATACCTTTGGCAACCATCTTCACTCATCCATTGATTTTGTACCAGGTCGTACCTTCTAGTTCGGCTTTCAAAGATGCCTCGGGATCCTCTCATTGGCCTGGTGGGTAAACCCTCAGCGGGCAAGAGCACCACACTCAACAGCTTAACCGATGCCTCCTCCAAAGTCGGTCGGTAGCCCACCATGTCTGCATGCTGGTCGCGGTGCGACGCGAGCTTCCTTGGACAGGCGCTGATTCTCTCTCTACATAGGCAACTTCCCGTACGCCTCCTCGCCCCAGACCGATCCTCCCGTGCTGTGCATCAGATAAGAGAGATCAAAAGAATTCCATCATGCTAATTGCCCCCTCACCAGGTTCACCACCATCGATCCCCAGCGGGCAATTGGCTACCTTCAGATTGACTGCGCCTGCGCACGGCACAACGTCTCGGACCGATGTCGACCAAACTACGGAGGTTGTGTCCAAGGACGAAGGTCGGTGCCTATCGAGCTGCTCGACGTGGCCGGTCTGGTGCCGGGAGCGCACCAGGGTCGCGGCTTGGGGAATAAGTTCTTGGACGACCTGCGACATGCAGATGCGCTGATACACGTGGTTGATGCTTCGGGCACGGTGGACGCCGAGGGCAAGGAAACGAGAGGCTACGACCCGTCTGTTGACATTGCCTGGCTACGGAGCGAGGTCGTGGCTTGGATCTTGGGCAACCTGATGCAGCGTTGGCCGTCTGTGCGAAGGAGACATACGGCAATCAAGGCTACCGCCGCCGAAACGTTACGCGGCCAGTTCTCCGGCTACGGAGCAACTTCGACCGTCATCAACAGGACGCTCGACCGCGCGGCTCTCAAAGAACCTCTAGAGGAGTGGACGGACGAGCAGGTCGAGCACCTCGTCAACTCGTTTGTCGACGAAAAGTTCCCAACCATCATCGCGCTCAACAAGATCGACCACCCCGACGCCGACAAGAACATCGCCAAGATTGCCAAGATGCAGGATCCCAAGACGATTGTGCTCTGCTCCGCCATCTCGGAGATTTTCCTGCGCAAGATGGCCAAGCAAGGGTACATCAAGTATGTCGAGGGCAGCGAGTTCGTCGATACCAGGGAGGACCTGATAGAGCAGGGGGACCCGACAGGCGGCGGCCTCAAGGAGCTGGACGAGAAGAACCGCAACCGCATAGAGAACCTGAAGGATATGGTTCTGTACCGGTTCGGATCCACAGGTGTTGTGCAGGTGCTGTCTAAAGCCGCGGATCTCCTCGGCCTCGTCCCCGTCTTCCCCGTACGAAACACATCCACGTTCAGCTCCGGGGCCTCGGAGTCAAAATTCGTCTTTAGGGATTGCGTTCTCGTCAAGAAGGGCTCGACAGTCGGAGATGTCGCGCGCAAGGTCATGGGTGATGCCCCAATAGCATTTATAGAGGGCATTGGTGGGTTAAGGGTGGCGGAAGACGATACAGTTGCTGTCGGGAAACACGATGTAAGACAAACCCATCACAGGCATGATCCAATAGCAAAACTAACTTGTTAGATCCTGTCCTTCAAGGTTGGACGTGCATAGCTGAACGGCTCGACAGTCGCAGGACACATCGAACGAAAAATGGACAGTCATGCATGCTTAGGCTGTGACAATCATTGAATTTATATGTGAAAATAACGTAACCTATGATTTCTTTGTTCAGAGCATTGTCCCCGGAACACCAGGTTTCCAAAATCACACTATCAAGGCTCAATAGTCCGCAACATTCTGTCTGGCTCAAGCGGCACTGGCCACTCGCGAACCGAATGATCGATGGGATGCTGTCCTCTAAATTTGACGCCTCGACTTGTAGCCTCAGCCTGCAGCTGATACCAAGCCTCTCCGGTGATGTTGGCGCAAAGTAATCTCAGTTTCTTGATGTGATTGAGCGCGAAGTATCCTATAGAGGCGACGTACCCGTCAGTGTGATGGCTCGACGATAGTTCGATAGTCTCCAGATTTGGGAAAGTCCCTAGGAAATCCAGCAAAGGACATTGCCGAGAGTATTCAGTGCCGAAGTCGAAGTTGGTCAAGGTTAGAGCTTTGATGGACTCTGAGCCCTCGACCCAGTGCCATTCCCTAAGATAGTTGAGGGAGGTCTCTCCGGCCCGCTCATTCAGGTTAGGCTGCGGAAAGTAGAGGTCAAGAAAATTCAGGACTTTGTTGTCGAGTGCTCTCTTGAGCATGCGCTCCTCAAATCGATGATCGGGATCCATGTTACCCGGCCTGAAAATGCGAAGATTATCATATCTGTGCAGAGCCAAATCTCCTCTATGGGTGCGGTATAGGTTTTGTCCATTGGTACGCGGCGTTATATCGCATTCTAGGTACTGGATCTGCGAGTCGCCCAGTACTGAGAGAGCTGTCGTCAGGCCTGGATGGAACCCGACATTCCCAGGAACCGTCGTTGTCCCAACTTCTGGTAACATTTGGATATATATAATTACTTTGAGCTTCGGACAACGCTCGATCGAGGATATCAGACCATGTCGGTCTAGTATGAAAGTATCAAACCATAGATTCTCAACAAACAGCTGCTCAATGTTCGGGCAATGCGTTGGTAAGTCCATCTACGCCACCTGTTAGTTGATCCTTGGCTATTGGAAGCGGCTGCATCTTGCTATGCTATCACTTACGTGCAGCAGAGTATGTTGAGCTTCGCGTCTTGTTAACCTAAGATATTGCACTTTCGGGAGTATAGGTATATTAAGTCGATGTAAATGAAGTTGTGGTATCCGACGAGCCTCTGGATCTACAAGGTGCAGATATGTCAAGGTCGCCGATGCATATAGCACCATCTTTCTAGGGATCATCGGCATATGAGCAGTTAGATGGGTCAGCTTGGGCAAGTCTATCAGCGAATCGGGCACCGACAGAGGCTCATATAGCTGTTGAATATCGAGGCGCTGAAGGCCCCTCCCTGCCCTCAAAATCATGGAAAACTTCTGAGAGTTTAGACGCAAGCGGACGCCGTTGGGAATAACAAGCTCTCGCACATCATTGCCAGAGAAGCCGAGTATGGTTTTCAGGGCGCCGCTAGTGATACCGCCGCTGCTTGATCTCCATGGACGGGCAGGAAATTCGAGTTTCCTCCAGGCCCATCGGAATTCGACTCTAGTAAAAGCAGCTCTCCACGGCCTGGATACCGCGACGCAACAGCTAAGAGCTGTTAGCGAAAACTCCATTGTACTGTCCGCAACCCTACATACAGTTTTGACCGAAAATCTAGGAGACCAAGTATCAGGGATACTATTTCGATGGGCCACTGTACGATGTCCTGCCGGGAGTAATGGCGATGTAGAGGCTGCCGCATGGTATAAAGATCCTAGGACAGTGAGCTAGGGGAAAGACACGTTGATATCGGCTGGATCAACAGACCTTGACGCGGGGATGTCGAGGCGATGGGCCATTCTTTGTAGCCTCTATGCCGGCACTGAGAGCGATCCAGGCCATCTTGTTACTTTTCCGGCGCCTCATGATGGCCCCAAACCGAAGGTAGCCCTAGCCATGATTAGCCACCCGGACGAGCCTTGCAACAAAAGGCCAGACTTACCTGAGGCAATTGAGGGGCCAGCTCCAACATCCATTCGGCATCTTTTTTTGCGCGATCAATCTGATTCATCTTTTCAAACACGGCAGCTCGACTGTCCAGGGCGTGAATGTGCAGCTCATTGCTGCATTTCTCTTGCGATCGTGCCGCGCATTGACAGGCCTTCATTACCTCATCGAGAAAGGACCTGTCCTCTGATACAGCTGGTTCGTAGTTTTTGCAGGTGCATCGTTCTCTGCCGCCAGCTTTGTAGCACGGACAGCGCCTCATAGCCTGCCATGGTCGAACGTGAACGTCAGCGACACCATGAAAGGTCAAGTCCCAAACAAGTATTCACCCTAGTATACTGCTCTAAGGCCGGTTTGTAACGGTTATTCTTGAAATGATTTGAACCCTCATCGAGGAGGGTTCTCATTGCGTCATCATCTGCCATGGTGATGGTTGGTGGTTGAAAGTCGCTAATAACGCGGTCAGACACGAGTCGAACGGTGAGGTTAGGTAGGTAGGTGTTGGTGGCCCGCTACCTGCCCCTCCACTGCGCAGGTACAAACAAGTAGATAGGTCATTCAAGGTAGTGACGTTACGTGTTCATCAATTTTCGTGCATATTCAATTATACGAAAATATGAGTCGCAACCTTCATGTCACATTTTAAATGGATTTATCTTTACGCACGGATTGGTTGCACGCAGTTCCTACAACTGGATATCAGCTACAGGCGGTTGCTCTTCAGCAACATCCATCACACATCACGTATGTGCTTCTGGTACCAAGAAGAACATAAGGAAACATCAAATTTCATCATGTCTACGCAATTTCAAGTCTTCAGAGCTAAGACGGCGAGTTGAAAACCCCGTGCCCCATTGCTGATCCAACATTCCTCGCCGTCAACAAGCGACTCGACAGGTATATCTTGTTCAACGACAAGACCCCTGCGACACCGATTAACATCCAAATACATGGAATCTCAAAGCATAGCACTTACCTTTCAAGGGCCCAACGCCTCGAGACCCCGTCTATACCTCCGGCGCCCTGGGTTTTACTGAAACTCGTCGAGACTGGAGGAGTTACCCATCTGTCGTTTCTCCAAAAGTACGGCGTCGTAAGGCTGGCCTCAGTGACCAGCTTTGTAGTCTCATCGAGAATCAAAACTTCCTTGGGCTCGCCAGGAGTGATTCCCACTCGCTGACGAGCTGCATCGTACATTGGCCTCAGACTTGTCTTGTAATGTGTGTGTTCGGATCTTTGTGTGCCTTCATAATCAACGACTAGTACGTTCTTTGGGTCTCTCGGCGCATCGCCTTCTGCCGCAGTAGCATGAGGAGCTGGCAATTGCTTCGGAAATAGATTGACCAAGCTCAAACTCGGTATGGGTCCTTTCTCAAAGCTGATTCTTCCGTGGCGGTTGATCAATATCTTCAACCTGATTGGATTACTTTCTGAAGCACCTATGAAGTTGCGTGATAATTGGTCAAGATGCTGTAAAGCGCCATCGGCGGATAGAACGTCGATCGCTGACTGCCATTGGAAATGAGTGACTGCTTTGAGCATGCGGTCACGATGGAAATCCAAAAGATAAAACGGAGATGAGTGCTCATGATTCCATCCTGCATGCTCAAAGCCTGATCCGGTCGCCGACGTTAGCGCTGGATCGTACCGCAGAACAGTAACGACAGAAAAGTCTTGGTCCATGGTTAAATTGAATCGTGAATCGCAGAGCAGAATCAAATGAAATGCGTTGAGTTGAGACACTGCATTTGTGAGGGACAATGTCGCCTTTGCTTGCTGTGAGCTTTAAAGATCACCACAGACGACTGGAGACTGAAATACTCCTGCTACTAAATTCAACATGGTACCTAATATGTACGTATGTACTCCGTACTCCGTATATGAGTACCAACTGGGTTCCACATGAGCAAAACCCGCTGAATATGGATGATGTGGTATCATCGGACTTCTGTACCACAGGTTGCTCAATCACCCCTTATCGCGATATATATCTTTCTTCTTAAGGCGTTTCGTATGGAAGGTGATTTTGTCGCAAATGATCTTGCTACTAAGTAGGTACATAGTACTAAGTACTAAGTAGCAGCAGGAAATAACAGGTACTGGTGAGTGCGCTCTGCGCTTCTACATGCGCGCAATGCGAATGGACTTAATGCAGGCACGCCTAAACAATGTCGTGTCATTGCCTGTCTGGAGCGTTGCAGCGTCGTAATAATAGTGGGCTGATGCTAACTTGCCTCCTGCGAGGGCACCGCCCGCTTGAACCACCAAAACACCTGCATGGCGGAGCCGGAAAAACTTGGGTAATGTGGGGTGGCCAGCAAGGCAATGAGCTCGATGGAAAGCCAACGGACGACGCGAAAGACTCGGAAGTTTCAAGCTTGCCTGAGCCGCATATTCCAAGCAACTTGATTCGGTCATCATCCATTGCCAACCTATCCTTTGCGCGAGCCCGAGCTCAAAGCTTTCGAAGCCTGGCCGCCGTGACCAAACCTGTCTTTCAAGGTACATCATCGATTGCCGCCTCGGCCCGCCTCTGCTGGAGACTCTTTTTTTTTCCTATCTTCATTTTTCTTCTCGTTTCCTTCTAATACTACTTCCTTCCTTTCTAATCACACAACATCATGTCTAATCCCGTGCCCTCGATGCCTCCGGGCCAGCCCACTGTCATTCCAGTTGACCCCTCTTCCGGCCTTTGGGATCGCGTTTCGTCCTGGGTATCAGAGAACAAGGCTGTCGTCTACACGATTGCTGGCGTGGCTGTTGTCTTCACAGGTGCGGGCGCTGTATACTACCTCAAGTCAGACTCTGTATGTACCGGCTTTTCGACGAATTGCCTCTTATCGAGCGCAACTGTCGCTAACAATCTCTGTTTCAGAAGAACAATGGTAGCCCCAAGCTTAGCAAGAAGGAGAGAAGAAAGCGCAAAGAGGCCGAGCGCAAGGCCGCCGACTCGTCGTCGAAAACCGCTCACACCCAGCCACAAGCCGCCTCCGTAGCAAGCGAGACGGAGCTACCGGAAATTGACGAGAATTCCGTGCAAAATCTCACCCAGCCACAGCGCGAAGAGTATGCGGCAAAGCTCAAGCAGGCCGGTAACAGGGCCTACGGGGACAAATCGTACAACAAGGCCATTGATCTTTACTCCAAGGCCATCCTCTGCAAGCCCGATCCCGTCTTCTATTCCAACCGGGCCGCCTGCTACAGTGCCATGAGCGAGTGGGACCAAGTTATTGACGACACAACCGCCGCTATCACCATGGACCCTGAATACATCAAGGCTATTAATCGCCGAGCCACTGCCTACGAGCACCAAAAGAAGTACTCCGAGGCCCTTCTCGATTTTACCGCTTCTTGTATAATCGACAACTTCAAGAGCGAGTCCACTGCCCAATCTGTTGAGCGTTTGCTCAAGACCTTCGCCGAGGAACAGGCAAAGGAGATGATGGCTTCGCGACCCCCAAAGCTTCCTAGCCCCATCTTTGTCGGCAACTACCTCCAGAGCTTCCGTCCCAAGCCCCGCCCCGCCGGTCTTGAGGACTCAGTCGAACTCTCTCCCGACACTGCCATCGGTCAGCTCCAGCTCGGTTTCCAGGGCCTTGACAAGAAGACCGGCGATGGATACGAGGAGGCCCGTCAAGCATTCGAGAAGGCGCTTGAGCTTGGCGATCTCGGTGAGCACGAAGCTCTTGCCTACAACCTCCGCGGTACCATGCGCACTCTGTTGGGCAACCACGCCGAGGCCACCAAGGACTTCGACAAGAGCATCGAGCTCGACCCGAACATGACTCAGAGTTACATCAAGCGTGCCAGCATCAGCCTCGAGCTGGGTGAGCCCTTGAAAGCCGACGCTGAGTTTGAGAAGGCTCTCGCCCAGGACAGCGAAGATCCCGATGTTTATTATCACCGCGCCCAGGCTCACTTCATCAAGGGCGACCTTTCGGATGCCCAAAAGGACTATCAGAAGTCTATCGACCTTGACAAGGACTTCATCTTCTCGCACATCCAGCTCGGTGTCACGCAGTACAAGATGGGCTCTATCGCCTCATCAATGGCTACCTTCCGAAGATGCATTAAGAACTTCCCCAAGGTGCCCGACGTCTACAACTACTATGGCGAGCTCCTCCTTGATCAAGGCAACTTCTCCGAAGCCATTGAGAAGTTTGACATCGCCATGGAGATGGAGAAGCAGTCCAAACCCATGTCCATGAATGTGCTGCCCCTGATCAACAAGGCGCTTGCCCTCTTCCAGTGGAAGCAGGACTTTAAGGAGGCCGAGAAGCTCTGCCAGAAGGCTCTCATCAGTAAGATTCCCGATTAAACGCGATTTACCGTTGATTAAGCTAACTAATTCATTAGTCGACCCCGAATGCGACATTGCTGTCGCCACCATGGCCCAGCTCCTTCTCCAGCAAAACAATGTCCCCGCCGCTCTCAAGTACTTTGAGCGCGCCGCCGAGCTTGCCCGCACCGAGGGTGAGATTGTCAACGCCCTTTCCTACGCCGAGGCCACCAGGACACAGGTCCTCGTCACCGAGAAGTATCCAAAGCTCGCCGCCAAACTAGCTGCAGGCGCCGGCGGTCCCCCCGGCCTCCGCATGGGTCCTCAATAAGCGAGAGCAAGGGCTCTTCAAATAAACACCCCACGTCATGACGAAACCAAAGAAAGAGCAGAGAATGAAATGAAGAGAAATGAAACGAAAACACACAAAAAGGCCTTTACGACGGGCGGAGAACGTGTAAGATGTTTTATGAACGAAAGGTAAAGGAGACGGGGAAGCAAGGGGAAAGCCAGAGAAAAACGTTTGGTCTTTTTACCACTTTTTTCTTTTTTTTTCTTGGGAGGACAGCGGGTTTCTTTGATCCCTTTTCAACGAGTTCGCCATGGTTTCGGAGTCGGGTGTAGTTGGCCTCTGTGTATATTTCCGAGTGATGAACCAAACCCCTCCCCGAAAAAAATCGTTGTCGCTGTTTGTATATATAATAAGTATGGCCATTCCTCCCCACTCATGATGATTGCAGTGCGTAAGGAGCATATTGGGATGTTTATAGTTCAATGTATTTGTAGTAGCTGTACTAGTAGTAGTTTTCTATTATCCCATTGGCGCCCAGATTTGATAGCATGTTGTTGTTGTGGGGGACCCGTGCTACTATGATTGGCTAGGTCTCTGATGATGCCCTCACATGTAATCGTAGACGGTGCAGTGTGTTGAGGCTAGTCTGTCGCGGTCTTATAGTAGTTTCGATCCTTTTGATATATACAATTACCGCTTCTTATACTTGGCTTAGCCTAGAACCAACCATCCTAGACTTCTTTTGACTCATAAATAAATACAAATTGGCAACAGCCACATCATTCCCGCTTACCCCCTTTCAAATAAATCCTACATGTTCATCACCCTTTCTCCCCTGGGATAAAGCTCAAGTATCCAACCAAAGCATATTAATAATAAGGAGGCATTGAGGGCATCGTAGATCCTAACAATCCCTCATAATGATCGTAACAAGTGTCGTGTATACAAAGCATAATGTTGACACTATGCGTCGGAGAAAGCAGCGTGTTATTTGTGGGCGTTGGCAGCGTTGATTCCCAGTCCCACGCCCAGTCCGATGGCAATGAGGATTAGGAGAACAATGAGAGCGCACCACCACTGGAGCTTGCGCTTGTTGCGAGCGTGCCTGGTGGCAGTCGCTACCTGCTCGTTGCCCTTCTCAATATTCTCGGTTGTGAGCTGGGCATTGTCCTCAGCTGACTGGATGACTGGGTCCTGTTGCTCGACGACGGTGGCGAGATCTTCGTATAGTTTCATGAGCTCGACGAGGGTCCTCTCGATGCGCTGGAGCTCATTGTGGCGAGCTCGAACGTTGCCAAGCACAGAGCTGGCGTGACCAGTCCGGTTTGTGCGGAGCTAAGCAAGTCAGTCAGCTTGTCTGATTTTTCTCATCGTCTGGTGGTCATGAAGCACTTACTGCAGTCTGGAAAACACCCTCATTGCCCCAATCCGCCTCGGTAGCCTCCTGTACCTCTTGTTCTGTCGCCTCTGGGTTGACAATGCGGTACTGGCGGGCAATCTGCTCCCTGTACCGTTGCTGGTAATCACGCTCAATGCTCTGGTACTTGTCCAACTCTGCCCGGAAGAAGGTTTTGAGGGACTGCAGGTGGGAATCCTTGGTAGCGCGGGTGCTGTCTGTAGTATTTACAAGGTCGCGCTCAAGGCCCTTGATGCCGTCCTTGATGGCGGTGTTGCGGATCTGCGTTTGCGAGACATATTGCTCAAGCTGGGCGTTCGCGGAGCCGTCGGTACTGCTGAGGGTGCGCTGATGGAGCTGTGCAATGTAGTCGATGTCGCTGGTGAGATTCTTTACATCGTTGCGGAGGCTTTTCACGCGATCCAGAAACTCGTTCGTTGATAATGTGCGTCGGTAGCCAGTTGTGGTGGTGTTATTGTTGTAATTCTGCATCTCGTACTGGTCCTGGCCTTGGCCTTGGCCATCTTGCGCGTACGGGTTGGACTGGCATATTCATCAGCACCTGCGCCGCACAAGAAACGCAAACTACTTTTTTTAAGAGCGTGCGTTTGAGCTTCAATCAGTTCAACACTACTCACCTGGCCATACCCATAACCAGACTCCTGCGTTGGACCCTGCTGGTAAGGGTTTTGCTCGTACTGGCCGTATGACATAATGAACGGAGCTAGGGAAGCGCTACTATGGGTGGTATGTATGTAATTGAGATGATGAAAGACTGCTGAATGGTGTGTATAAACGTCGTCGGGTATAAAAAGGAAGAAAAGTCGTAGCGGCACAGAGGAGAATGAGGGAATCAAGATGATGGTGGAAAATTGTAGGCTGACGAGACGGGGTTTTTGGGTTTTTTTACAATCCGTGCCTACTACCTACAACTACGTATACCTACCTCAGGTATGGTGCTCCGTATTGAAGCTCCGGAAGGTATGGCGCATTTCGGCAACAGTAGCGCCATCGAAGCTGGCGGGGAACCCACGCCTTTTTTCGCACTTGCACGGGCTTACAGACTTTATTTTTGGGAGCAGCGAAAACCGCCAGCAAACCCTCTGATGATCTGTGAGGTGGGAACCCCGACCATGCCGGTGTGCCCACATTGTGCCCATCCTACTGTATCCTTTCCGCCTTGCCTGTAGTCATTGTACATGTTTTGACGTCTGAGGAATTCAGTTCGCACTTCTTCAGTTGCGCCGGGGCTTCAAATTGGAAGAGGCAATTGTAGCCGGAGCCGCAGCCTAACCTGGTGGTTGTAATGAATAACAAATCTCAGTGTTCGGTACTTGCTCGTCCCAGATGGCCCAAACAATAAACCAATCCCGGTTGTTCCATGCAGACATGATGGACCCAACAAGAACAACATCACATTGGATCCTTGGAGGCTCTCTCCCCGCTTGCCAGTGACGTTGTGCACAGGACCTTGAGCTTAGCCGGAGCCCAAGTGCGAGAAAAAAAAAAAAAAAAAAAAAAAAAAGAATGTTTCCAACGCCGCCTTGGGGGTCCAAAAGAGGGGCAGATCTCACTCAAAGCAGTTAGGTAGTTTAGGTAGTGGGACTTTACATACCGATCGCGTACATGGGCGCAGTGAGCCGCAGCAAGTTGACAGCCAAGTGGCTGTGAGCGGGAAGAAAGTTCGCTCTCGCAATTTGCTGTTGCGAAATTCGCCATCAGGAACGCGTTTTCGGAATTGAATATTGCCCCCTCGTTTGAGCTACGCAATCTTTTGAGGCTTGTAAGTCTGTGCTTATTGGTAAGAGCATATATTGTATCTTCTTGAATTCATGAATACAATGATTGCCTGAATTCCGCAGGCCCTGTACGGAGTAGCCTTCCGCGGTTGCAGCGAAGCGAAGGCGGTACACTATCTAGGTAGATCCGACGTTGGCCATAATCAACCAATTACATTGCTGCATCCACCGACGCTCACGCTTTCGTAGAAGCGATGCTTCTGGTTTTTCCAGCTTGAGTTGCCCATCTTCGCCAGTTCGTGCACATGCTAAGCTGCTTATGACACTACCAGCGGTATACCACCTATTGGCCTGCTTGTTCTCATGTCGAAAATCGTCCATAGCCCCATGCAAGTGACATAAAGTCCAAAGCTGAATGGATCTAGAAACCAATACGCCCTGTCGATTGGTTTTGTAGCGCTAGACATCGGAGAGTCTTTCGCGAATTAAGCTGTGTTGTCGTCGCCGCGATTTCAATTGGCACATACTTGTCCATTACAAATAGTTCTTCTTCCTGCCAGTCCGTGTAAATGTCGATAAATGCCACTCCTTATCTCCTTCTTCATTTATCGTGCCAGATCGTATCTCGAATGGCCTCATCGACATGCGTGGCCCCGCCTCTGCCAGTTCAACGCTGCGAAACATCATTAGACGACGTAGAGATGTTGGCTCAAACTTCTTACCTATCATAGCCCGTGCGTACAAAGACGTGGTGTCGAACCTCAATTATATCGTCGATGTTCTTGAAGGTAATCACTCGGTTCCCGAGTTTGGTCTTATTCGTGATGGCCTCGCGCGGAGGGAAGAGGTGTTTCAATACTTGGACTATGCGCTGGCCCAGTTTGGTCGTGAACCCCTCGAAGATCTAATCTATGTTAACCAGTGACACAAGCTATACGGACAAAGTTTGACAAACTAGGTGTGGGTATGCCTCGCTGATTGTCCCGCGAATCGATCCAGGTACTACTACGATTAGCCTCAATACACCTCTTTCCGAAGACGAGGCTCCTTACAGTCTTGTCTTAGCTGGACATTGTGAAGAGAGAACGACACCGTAGGACCATGGCTTTGATGTGAGACGACAAATGTCGTAGGAGTTCCACGATGTTCTCCAAGAAGGATAATGTCTGAAAGCCCGGCAGATTGTGCAGAAGAAACGAGGTTGGGCAAGATAGTGCTCCCACTATTAAGTGTTAGCTATCTGATGTTGTAACGGTATTGGTGAGAATCTTTACCGATTGAGCCGGATTGCTGTAGGAAATAGTAGGCGGATTTCTTTCGAGAACGTCTGGAGACGGCTCGAGGGGTCGCGGCTTGTTGTTACCAGCCTGTTCGCCTTGCGATTAGAAAAAGATATCACCCCGCAAGAAGTAGTCTTACACTCTTGGGTCGACGATGCCGGATAAGTGTGAGTATTCATCGTCCAACTCCGCAACCTCGTCCCGCCCCTCGTCATAAGCAAAGTCTTTCCTCAATGCCTTGTCGTTTGCGATGGTAGGATCCAAAGGCTTCCCCGATGCCAACGCTGACCTTAGCTTTGCTCTCTTCTCTCCGATCTCCGCCTCACGAAGAGCGAGGGCCCTCCTATGGAGATAATCTCTCCGTTGTCGAGCACCTTTCCGCTGCAATGAAGGTTAGCATGGAACATCAAGGTCATATCCTTGAGCTCTGCCAAATTGCCAACTCACAATCATGGTATTGAAAAATGTGCTGGAATAAAACACCAATAATGGGTGCTTCTGTACTTTCTCAGGGCAGTTGAAGTAGCACAGTTTCCCGATAAAGAGGCAAGAGGCTGACAATTACGTTGCGATTCGCAGACATAACCATCAAGATTCGCGATAGTGTCCATCGCAAAAAAAGTTCCCGAGACGCTGCTTATCGTAACTTTTTCTAGCTTATCGATAGAATGTTCCCTTATCACGTGGTATGATGGTAGCGGATGCCCCACCATGGGCTGCTCCAAACCCGAATTCAACGGTCCCTCACCTTTGGAAATTATTGGGCTGACGAGGAAAGAATATTAGAATTTTTATCTCAAAAAGTTATTCTCTCGCCAACAAGCCGCAATCCAGCCACTGGTCGCTACAGCTTAACGAAAAGCTGTGTCTGCCTGCTTGGTGGCAACCTTTCGCGACGATGATGTGAGCCCACCTGAGATCTACAACCCTCGATTCTTCTACAATACGCTCCATTCCGTGCTCTGAGCATACGCACTATCATATACCCGTTACACAACCCAAACGTAGGAGGACTGTCGACAGAAATCCCTAGCCACAACGACGAGCAGCATCCTTCGCGCCTGCACCCCGACCCAAGGAGTTGAGCGCCTTCATCTCGACCGAAAAGACAATAATATACTTCGTCGCATCTGATAAGACTCCCGACGACACAATAAACACACCAACATGGAGGGCGCTTTCGCTCATGTAGGCAACCACCTTATCTCAGACTCTGCGGCTACCATCAATGCTGGCGCCGATGAGCTCTCGACAATCGATCCCGATGATGGCTTGTTGTACGGCAAGTTCGACAGTGGCCACGGTCGCCGCCGAGCAGATGATGAGGACAACCAGACCGAAGTTTTCGGAGATGACGATAACGATAGTCTCGATAGCGTGCCAGTCGAAGGCATGGGACGGCTCAAGGTTCAAGAGCATGAGGCAGAGAAGGCTCTTCCCGCACATGCTTGCGCGTAAGTCGACCGTGTTATTTTGAGTGGTGTCTTGCTAATAAGGAGTAAAGGTACTGCGGCATTCATTCGCCTAGCTGCGTTGTAAAGTGCCTACAGTGCAACAAGTGGTTCTGCAGCGCACGCGGCAATGGCACTGCGTCGCACATAGTCAACCATCTCGTCCGAGCGCGCCACAAGGAAGTTCAGCTTCACCCCGAGTCTACCTTGGGCGACACGATTCTCGAATGCTACAATTGCGGAACCAAAAACGTGTTTCTCCTCGGGTTCATTCCGGCTAAAGCAGATGCTGTTGTTGTGCTGCTGTGTAGACAGCCTTGCGCCGCTGCACCATCGAACAAAGATATGAATTGGGATACTTCAAAGTGGGAACCCTTGATTGCCGAGAGAGCTTTCTTGCCTTGGCTTGTTTCCGCGCCGGGTGAGGCTGAGCAGCTTCGTGCCCGCCATTTGACGCCAGCTATGATCACCAAACTGGAGGAGCTATGGAAAGATGTACCTAACGCCACCATTGAGTCTCTTGAGACTTCCTCTACTGTCGACGAAGACCCTTTCCCTGTGCTCCTCCGATATGAGGACCCTTTCCACTATCAGAACATCTTTGGGCCGCTGGTTAAGATGGAGTCGGATTATGACAAAAAGCTCAAAGAAGCGCAGTCCGAGGATGGCCTTCAAGTTCGCTGGGACGTGGGACTCAACAACAAGCACATTGTCAGCTTCAACCTCCACAAGATTGAGTCTGGCGACGTCAAGCTAGCTGTCGGTGATGAAATGCGACTTCGTTACACAGGTGAACTGCAGAAGCCATGGGAGGGCGTTGGTTACGTGACCAAGATTCCCAACAATCAATCCGATGAAGTTTCGCTGGAGCTTCGCAAGACAGGAAACGAGAAGTTAATTCCAACTAACCTTTCGCATAACTTCTCGGCAGATTATGTCTGGAAGGCTACCTCCTACGACCGCATGCAGCTTGCCATGAAGACTTTTGCCGTCGATGACTTGAGTGTATCGGGCTTCATCTTCCACACGCTTCTGGGACATGAGGTTCAGCTGGCTCCGATGAAGACGCCGATCCCTAAGAAATGGTCAGTTCCCGGGCTCCCTGATCTCAACTCCAGTCAAGTGGCTGCAATCAAGGCTTGTCTTCAGAGGCCCCTGAGTCTCATCCAAGGCCCCCCAGGAACAGGCAAGACGGTCACTTCTGCTACTATTATCTATCATCTTGCCAAACTCACGGGGCAGCAAGTACTAGTCTGCGCCCCATCCAACGTTGCCGTCGATCAGCTCTGTGAGCGAGTTCATCGCACAGGACTGAAGGTTGTGCGCCTAACAGCCAAGTCGCGCGAGGATGTGGAATCTTCCGTCAAGTTCCTTGCCCTTCACGAGCAAGTTCGCATGGCTGAGCACAACAGCGAGCTCGTCAAGCTGACACAGCTCAAGAATGAACTCGGAGAGTTGTCCAGTTCCGATGAGAAGAAGTTCAAGCAGCTTACCAAGGCTGCCGAGCGTGAAATCCTTACGAATGCCGATGTAGTCTGCTGCACCTGCGTTGGTGCAGGTGACCCCCGGCTCTCCAAGATGAAGTTCCGCAACGTACTCATCGACGAGTCTACACAATCTGCTGAGCCTGAGTGCATGATTCCGCTTGTTCTTGGTTGCAAGCAGGTGATCCTCGTAGGAGATCACAAGCAGCTTGGCCCTGTTATTATGAACAAAAAGGCTGCTAAAGCTGGCCTCAACCAATCTCTCTTTGAACGCTTGGTAAACCTCAAGATCGAGCCCAAGATGCTGCAGGTTCAATATCGCATGCATCCCTGCCTTTCGGAATTCCCGTCCAACATGTTCTACTCTGGCGAGCTGCAGAACGGAGTCACTGAAGCCAACCGCATCAGACGAGATGTTGATTTCCCTTGGCCAAACTTTGAGATGCCCATGATGTTCTGGTGCAATACCGGCCTGGAGGAGATCTCAGCATCTGGTACATCCTATCTGAATCGAACCGAGGCGTCCAATGTTGAGAAGGCTATTACCCGCTTCTTCAAGGCCGGTGTCAAACCCGCTGACATTGGCGTCATCACTCCGTACGAGGGCCAGAGAAGCTATGTCGTATCGACTATGCAGAACTCTGGTACGTACAAGAAGGAAGCATACAAGGAGGTCGAGGTTGCGTCTGTCGATGCTTTCCAGGGAAGAGAGAAAGACTTTATTGTTCTATCTTGCGTTCGTTCCAATGACCACCAGGGCATTGGTTTCTTGTCAGATCCTCGTCGACTCAATGTCGCCCTGACTCGTGCCAAGTACGGCGTGGTTATTCTCGGCAATCCCAAGGTTCTTTGCAAGCACGAGCTTTGGCATGCGTTGCTTGTTCACTTCAAGGACCGTAAGTGCTTCGTTGAAGGGGCACTGAGCAACCTCCAGACGTGTCTGATGCAGTTTGGCCGTCCCAAGGTGAGCTGGCGCCCAAAGAACAACAGTCAAGCCCAGTACGGCCCGAGCGGTCGTACCAATGGTCGGTTGTACGGTCCTTCAGGTCGCGACATGGAGACAGGATCCATGGCATCGTATATTCCTGATGATGTATCCTCCGTTCATAGTTCCGCATTTGGCGGCGCTGCCCTAGGAAGTGCTTTCCCCTCCATGTTCTCCCACTTCAACGTTGACGCATGGCCTGGTCTGCCCGGCGTCCCTGCGCCCGGCCGAGCGAACAAGACCCGCGGTCGTGCGCCCGAAAGCGTTGCTGGAGAAAGCGTTGCAAATTCGGAGTTTACGGATACGACCAATAGTGTGATTGGGGCCAAGGGAGTCGGCCAGGGTGGAGTCAGCTTGGGTGCGGGCTTGCACGATGCTGTGACGGGCATGCGAGCTCTATCATACACCCCCAGCGATCGTCTTAAGCAATATGTTGAAAGCAACGGACGCATGGGTCAACCCCAAGGCTATGGACGCCGGTATGACGATGATGAGAAAAGTGTCAGCACTGCCTTTCACAGCCAAATTGGAGGTGGCTTCGACTGAGGAGCTTGCATGAAATGATGGCATGAAGCTTTGTCGACACCGGAAAGGGAACTGCAAATGGTCGTGCAGCGGCGTGGGCAAGATAGCCTTGTCGTTGAAAATGGCTTTCAAGTCACATGGCACTATTCAAAGACCATACGTACTGGTCTCACCCAGTACCGAACGCTCGCGAGTACGTGATTTGCGGCCGGACGTTGCCCTAGCACGCATATCGCCTGGAAGCACCAAGTCACCAGCGCGTACGCATAGACCGCCACACCAACGCTCGCACAAAACGCCAATGCTCGCGACAAGTGCGTATAGACACAGCCCGACTGCTTCAGTCTTCTGCGCCTTCCACAAGTGCCTGAACTCCGTCTGGCGCATCGTAAGAGACTGGGATACTGAAGGTAGGAAGAAGAAACTTCGACCTCGTCGACATGATGTAGTGGGCATTGACTGTGTTTGCAAAAGGGCTCACTTGACCTCGTCAAGAGTTAGTAGATTGATTTAGATTGACCCAAAGTCGCTCCTTTAGATAGTAGATCATGAGATCAAATACAGTCATTACCGCAGCCTTGTTATGTTGTTTATGCAGCAGTGTATTTACGGGGCCCATCATCTTGCAATGCTTCCGCGTATAGTCCGTATACGCACACTCACCCAACATTCTTTGAATGGTTCTTGCTATGCGCACTGCTGTCTCTACTATCCGATGGAGATGCAAAAGCATATCGGGATGAGGTGCAAACCCAAGGTCTCGCTCGTATTGCTATAATTAGGCCGGTTCTAGTATCCACAAGACCCAGGGATCGGTTGGTGGACCCCAATGTCAAAGTGTCTTTTATACTCCGTACTTGTCCGTAAGGTATGAGACAGTGATGATATGAAGTTCTTGGCGCTCTCAGGTGTCATAGGTAATGATTGAGAGCAGGGCTTATGCTTCGCAGGGTCTTTGGGATCCAGTCAATAGGCGACGTTTCCTATTTACAACTAGGTACTCCGTACTTGTACAAGTATGTTGTATATGTAGGAGCACGCCAATCTCTCAAACACAGATGTCGCGTGTGTGATGCGATGCAATGCGGTGCGGTGCGGTTAGTGACAATTCGGTGCGCAGATCAGCCAAGAGGTTTTTACGTTATGGGGTACGCAATACGGACTACTAATCAGTACTCAGTGCTCCGTACATACTCCGTACAAAGGTGGGATTTTTTACTAATATATGTAGCTCCATCAAAGTTTCGGGGTAAAAGGATGCTGCATCGTCCAGTTTCCCGAGCAGAATAGTCCGAAGCCAACGTGCCAGTGGACAAGATACGGGAAGTACAGTCAAGTAAGACTTGGTATGGATATTTTGGCGCCAAAAGGACCGCCAATACCTACCCAACTACGGCATGGCCGGCAGTCCGACAAGCCGACAGTTGGCAGCTCTAAATGCCCTTGTCCCTGTCCCCCTTTGTATGTACATACATGTACGGCACAGAGAGAATTTGATTTGTGGGAAAGGATACAACTGCTACAAGTAGTACTATTACTAGTACTATAGTAGTTGTAGAAGTCGTAGGTGCGACAGGTGCGAACCTGGACCCGCGGCGCATCTAAAGTGCCCAACTTGTGCCCACTTTTAGAGCGTGTAACAGAACAGAAACGAGACCCTCTCTCCCTCCTCTCCTTCCCCCTCGTCCTTTCTTTCCCTCCACCATCGTCAATTTGTTGTTCTTATTTCTATTCCGTGACTTCTATTGCAATTCTTATCCGTCTTCTTTCTTTTAATTACCAACACATCTGCACAGCGCTTATTGTTCTTTGTTATAAAGTGTTTGTCCCGATTTCTTGGTTGCATCCACCTCGATTCTCTTCCGACCCCCTTCCTTCTTTCTACCTTTACGCCGCCCTGAAAGACATGCGCCAGTCATGTTAAGTCAACTTCAGGGACGCTTCGGCCGTCGCTACATCGCCATATTCGCCTTTGTCGTCATTGCCCTCTTCCTCTGGACTGGCTTGTCGCCAAACTCCTACTTCAACCGCCCCTCGGGCCCTCGCGTGATCGACTCGTTCAAATACGTCCCTTCGAGCGAGGACTGGAGCAAAGCCACAGTGTACTACCCCATCAAAGATACTCAATCGCCGCCGTCTGGGTTCCCGAAACAGTTCCCCAGCGTTCAGGCCAGGGCTAGCAGCACCGAGGAGCAAAATGATAGCATAACTGAAGCGAGGAAGCAGGCCATCAAGGCCAAGTTCATCAAGAGCTGGGATGCGTACAAGAAGAACGCATGGACCAAGGACGAATTGATGCCCTTGTCAGGCAAGGGCAAGCAGACCCTTTCAGGATGGGGTGCGCAGGTGGTCGATGCGTTGGATACCCTGTGGATCATGGGCCTCAAGGATGAGTTCCGCCTGGCTGTCAAGGAAGTTGCTGTCATTGATTGGTCCAAGACCTCGGACAAGACCATCAATACGTTCGAGGTCACCATTCGCTATCTCGGAGGCCTGCTGTCTGCCTACGAGCTATCTGGAGAGGATGCTCTGCTCGTCAAGGCGACAGAGTTGGCCGACATGCTCTATGTCGGCTTCGATACCCCCAATCACATGCCTTCGCATTACTTCGACTACGAAAAGGCGAGAAAAGGTGAGCAGGAAGCCGATTTGAGAATGTCGGGTGCTGCTGGCGGATCTCTGTGTCTCGAGTTCACGCGACTCAGCCAGATTACCAGCAACCCCAAGTATTACGATGCTACCGAGAGGATCAAACAGTTCTTCTACAAGATCCAGAACGAAACCGACGTCCCCGGCTTGTGGCCTAACGAGATGAACTACCGAGACCTGTCCTTGCTTGACACGGTGTACACCCTGGGTGCTGGCAGTGACTCTCAGTACGAGTACCTCCCCAAGATGCACGCTCTTCTCGGCGGTTTGGATCCTCAGTACGAGGAGATGACCGCCGTGGCTTTGGATGCTGCGTTCAAAACACTCCTCTTCCGGCCTATGACACCCGATGATGCCCCTATTCTCATGGCCGGCAATGGTGATATCAAGGAGGGCAGGGTCGAGCACACGGCTCACATGGAGCATTTGACTTGCTTCATCGGTGGCACCTATGGTCTCGCCGGCCGCCTCCTCAACCGTGATGATTATGTCGAAACCGCCGCTCAGCTGACCAACGGCTGCGTATGGGCGTACGATTCATTTGCGACCAACATTATGCCGGAAGCATCATTCCTTGTTGCTTGCCAGAACATTTCTGGGCCCTGCCCCTACTCAGAAGACGAGCTGCCCCCGAACCGCCAGAAAGATCTGCCGGACGGCTTTGTACGCATCCAGGATGCTAGATATATGCTCAGACCTGAGGCCATAGAGAGTGTCTTTTACATGTGGCGTATCACCGGAAATCAAAGCTGGAGGGATGCCGCGTGGAGGATGTGGCAGGGCATCGTCAAGGAGACCGAGACCGAGACGGCGTTTGCAACTATCAGCGATGTCAGGGTGCACTCCAGTAGCAAGTCTGACTCGATGGAGGTGAGTTTTCCAATCGTTGAATGTTCATTGAGCCTCAACTAACTTTGATGTAGACTTTCTGGATCGGCGAGACCCTCAAGTACTTCTACCTCATCTTCGAGGATGAAAACGTCATTAACCTTGACGAATGGGTCTTCAACACTGAAGCCCACCCTCTAAAGCGCCCATCATAATATTTACGTCCCATCTTTGAGGGTCAGTTATCACATACAACATGATTTAAATATCTGGATATAAAGTGTAGTACTGGAATGTTTTGCTTTTCCCCGGAGACAGAGGCGCTCCGTTTACTGGGCATACATGGGTTCAGGGTCCAGGGCGTCTGTTTCATCTAGTCACTCCTCAACTTTTTTTTTGGAAATTACTTGCTACTCAAAGGGTTGTACATAGTTTTAGGGTCGAACACTCGAATTGGATACCTTGAGGTAATAGATAGAAGTTGGATAATGACTATGGTATGATGACAATAATAGCATATTTCTCTATATCACCATGTACATTAGCCGCTATCAAATCAATCATCCATGGCTATGGAGTACTGTGTACCTTTTAATTATAACCAAACTGTTGGCAGTGCGCGTGATCAGAGGCAAATTTGCATCTTTTTTTTTTATCACAAATGAGATGCTTGCTACAAATTTGAGGGCTGGAATGGCTGAGGTATGTAGGAGGGAGTTACCAAGAGGGTCCAACCCGGCCGACCTAGCTCCGGGTTCGGGGCCGGGTACGTCAATTACATCACCAGAGGTACCTACTACCTACCTAACTTCACCAAGCTTTTTTTTCCATCTCGAAGCACACCTTATTTTGGTCCCGACGAGCCTCACGCGGGGCTGTAGTAATAAACGCCTACTACAATCATCATCTCTTTCTCTTTCTCTTCCTCTTCTTCTCTCTCTTTCTCCTGCTTTTTCTCATCCTCGCGTCAAGGGAACCTCATTCCTTCAAGTGCCGTCAATCGTGATGCGGCATGCCCCCGCGCCCAACAACTCTCCCTCCCCTCCCCCTCCTCCTCACCACCCGCCCACGATGCCCTCGTTGCGGCCGCGCCAATAACATCATCACCACAACAACAACAACAACAACAACAACAACAACAACAACTACGACCGCGACGACAACCAGCACAACCCCCTCTACCAGCGCCATCATCCTCCCTCGACGAAACCCCTTCCACACCACGGCAACAAGGCTCAACGCCCAGCACCAAGACGCCTCGCACCACCTGACATCAAAGAACCACTACGACCGCCTCTCGGTGCCGACAAACGCCACCCCCGCCGAGATCAAAAAGTCCTTCTACAGACTCTCCAAGACGTACCACCCGGACGCCAACCCCTCGGACCCGCGCGCCTCGGAGACGTTTTCCCTCCTCAGCGAGTCCTACACGGTGCTGTCCGACCCGTCGCGCCGCGTCGTCTACGACAGGGACGTCCTGCGGCTGCACCAGCGGGGTCACCAACACGACGCGCAGCATCACCCGAGGGGGAGCTACCATTCCGCCGGGGGTCGCGCGCCCACGGGATTGAGCAGGCGGAGGGGCACGTTCCGCGGTCCTCCGCCGAGCTTCTATCGGAACGGCGCGTGGGGCGCGCACGAGGATAGGAGGAGGAGGGCGCACGAGGAGTCCACGGGCGGGGCGGAGGAGGCTGCGCGATCGGGGGCGTTCAACTCGCGCCCGCATCATGATCACCATAATCATCAGCAGCAGCAGTACCAGCGACAGGGGCCGGATCCCATGGGGTACTATGATGAGGTGCCGCACTTTGACAAGGAGGGGCACGAGAGGACGCAGCGAAGGGAGGACCAGAGGCGGTACGAGAGAGGCGCCAGAGCGGAGAGGAGTGAGAGGGTCAAGGAGTCGTTTAATGATGGGCTAGGGGCAGGGGCGCAGTTTATCATTGTCATAGGGATATTGGCAGCAAGCTCCCTAGCCTCCATGGCTTACTACCAGATGGCCAATGCCACCAAGATGCCCCAGCGAAGAAAGAGGGACTGATAGTAAAGATGACTAAACTTTCAAGCCACGGACGGAGTCTTTCTTCTGCGTAGATAGCGACGTGCATCAACCAATTTGGGCATCGAAATAAAACAAGGGACATACGAAGTCACAGGTATGTATATATGCACTTAGACAGACCTATATAAAAGGCCAATTTCTCGCGAAGAATTCTTTCCATTTTTATGCCCCAATACTCTACATCCTATAATATCCCACTGAAGGCGGGATACGAGTACAGTCGACCTGGTAGAAGCCAGCTACGAAGACGCACCTGACGAGTGGCCGAAGTCGGTGCTTAGTTGGATATGCACAATTACGAAATTTAGCTCTCAAAAGTGAAGCTGGTACCAATCTGCAGTGCGAGTTAGCCTTTGTCGTCATGACAGGAACATGGGCTGAGGTCCTGACCTTGTGGGTAGCCTGGTCGAGCTTCTGGGTGTCGAAGGAGCCGCCGAGGCCGACGGTCACACCCTCACGGAGGAGGACGTTGTAGGCGAGAGCGGCGATACCGCGGTCGTTGATCTTGACCTATAGTGCGCAAATGGTTAGAACTATGTCGAAACCGCAAATCATCAGTTGGAGGGGGCAGCGCTTCATACCTTGGCGAAAGAGACGGGGTCGATGCGGTACTTGGAGGCGAGCTCGAGACCGACAGTGTTGCCAGTCTTGGAGTTCCAGGTGGCCTTGGCACCAGCCTCAACCTGGCTGTTGACCTTGTGGTAGTAAGAAGCAGCGAAGACGCTGAGGTTGTCAGAGGCAGTAACGGCGGCGCTGTAGAGGGGAGCGCTGTAGCCCACAGCAGCAGAGTAGCCGGTTAGCTTGGCCTTGTTGACGTCGTAGCCGGCGGAGGCACCGGCCAGGAAGCCCTCGTGGCCGACAACAGCGTCGATGTTGGCGGTGGGACCCTTGAGGAGGTCGAAGAAGGCACGGCCGTGGAAGCCGGGCTGCTTGAAGTGAAGGTTGAACTTGGCACCCTTGGCGGCGGTGGCAGGGAGGAAGTTGAAGAGACCCTCGAGCTTGAGGCCCTTGGCGAGGGAGTCGCTGACCTCGAGCTTGGTGTCGAGGGCGTTGGCGGTGTTCCAGGTCTGGGTAAGGGTCAGGCCTGCGTGGTGATATAACATTAGCACATGTGCCATTCCAGGCGAGTAGATAACGCAGAAATCAAGCGGCAATCCTGTGCCGCGACCAAGAAGTCGCGACACCACGATACGCTGCAGAAAGGGGGCAGGCGACGACGGCCGAGACAACACTCTTGCATTCGGGGGTTTCCGTTTTGCCGGTCCTTGCATCAGGTTTTGATCCGATGTAGGTGCCGTTGATACTGGGACAGCTACTTGTACTGGCGCAGGCTTGGTAGAGGCTGCTGGTGCTCGTAGCGCCCCTGGTACCGGTTCTAGACTCGATGCTTGAGCTGTGCCTGGCCGCGTTGCTCGGGTTCGTGCTTGTGTCTCTACATTGCGATTGGGTTCCGTACCGGTAGGCTTGTCGGCGTACTTGGCCTCGAACTATAGGGAGGAAAAAAGCTGGTAAGCCAATATCCTGTGCAAACCTCCCAGAGGAGCAGGAGATATGGACAAGTACTCACAGCACCAGTCGTGTTCTTGTCATGGCTAGCCTTGCCGTTGATCTTGAAGGCAACGCCGTTGGGGGCGGTATCCTTGAACTCAACGGTAGTAGCAGAGAGGTGGTAGAAATCCTTGTTGAGGAGCTGTTTAAAGACGCCAGTCAGGTTAGCACTCGATGCAGCCCTACGAGGGGTGGAATAGTGAGAAGCAAAGCGGCGTCCCCATTTGCCCAGAGACCCAAAAGCTCTGGCCAGCCACGCTCAATGGCTGCCAGCAAAGCTTCTCGGCCCAAGCTTTGCCGGGGGCAACCGGCTTTGAAGGGGGGGGAGAGGAAGAATCGTAGGGTTTGCGCATACATCGTTGGCCGGCTTGGCGATATCGGCGAAGGCGGGGACAGACATGGTGGCGGATGTTTCTTTGAGAGAAGCTTAGAGAAGTTCCTTTGGGGGGACGAGAAGGAAAGAAAAAGAGAGAGATTTATGGGATGGAGAGAGGGATGTTGTTTTTTTTTGGGTTGCGGGACGGGGAACGGGGGTAGGACGAGAGTGGGTGAGAGGGACGGAGCAGCACACACAAGCTGAGAGCTATAGTGCAATGCACCAAGTACGGAGGAAAGCACCTTGGAGAACATTGGTGAAGCAAAAAATGGGGACCCGAATTGGTCTTTTTTGGGGCGGGAGGAGGCTACGGGCAGCTGCAACCAATGAGATATGCCATGGAGCTCAATTATTAGCGGGGAGCCCTGCAAGCTTCCTCCCGCCCAGCATCAACCAGCCCAGCACGACCCGAAAACAAGCCGGGCCTCGGGTCTCTACGAATCTCTATCGGCATATATATTGGAGAATGGGAAAAGGGTCAGGGAAAGCCCGAATAGCCATTGTCCCTGCCCACGTGGTCCCCCTCGACTCTAGCGCTTGAGACGAATTACTGAGATTGCAATTTGCATGTTGGGAATCCTGCCGATTTCTATGAGTGCCTTTGGTTGGGAACCTCATGCGGAATCGCGACATACGGGCCTCAGATGACAAGGTTCCTCTAGCACGACCCAGCTGTAGTCGTACTCCGTACTCCGTACTCCGTAGTCTGATCTCATCTACAGCATGCAGGTACCTGCTAAGGATCAGTAGTTGTACGAGGTTGTAGTCTTTGCTCGGCTTCTCGTGAAAAACCTCATTCTTAGGGTGCAGTTCATGGTTGATTTTTAGCATCAAACTCGGGGAGTGGGAGGCATTTCTCCCTCGGGCGAGAAAAACACTTCAAATAGCACATCATGTCTATTGTTATCTTTCACTGTACTCCGTATGTAATTAATACTAATCTCAACCCTCCACCATCAACCCAACACCTATGAATGAGTCTAAAGTACGTCTGGCACTTCTCATGCTATACCCTCAGTGATTCTTTCGACTGCGTTATTATATCGTCAAATCGTCCTGCCCTGGTCATCCAGGGCGACCGTTATTGACTACCTTGTACAAGCTGAATCGTGATGGCCAACACTACCCAATAGTAAGCCATCGCCTACTGTACATGTACACCACATTCATGCATATACTGTAGTACTAGGTAGTAGTTTCAGCAGAATCTCGTGCAGCCAGGGAAAAATTACGAGGTACCATATCGAATAAGGAATAAATCCGCAAAATATTTCAGTGATCTATCTGATGTGTTCTAAACGCCCCCTAGATTCTACACGGGATAACACCTCGGCATGAAAACCTCATTACCGGTCTTTATGCTACTAGCCCTTGGCTTTTATCGTTGATTTAAACGGCAGTCTCGTCCTTGGCGTTGTGGGTGAAAATAGTCATACAGTTAAGTTAACATATGGTTAACGTGTTAGGGTAGCATGAAAGCAATTGTTTACAACTCCCGAAATAACCGACCTTCGGCTAGGGTCGGCCTGCTTAGACCAGGTAAGCTGCCATTTCCTTCATTCTCATAAGTATTAACCGTGATACACGTAGGCATTTAGACTACACCCTCATTGAAGCATTACAACACAACTTATACGAGTATGTCCTCAAAGTAGGTTGCTACACTGATGGTGCGATGATACAAGGAGGGGTCCAACAAAGCAAAGTGGTTACGCATAAGAACATTTTGGAGCACTTGAACCTGTGCGTAAGATTTGTGCTTCTGGGTAGGCACGGACATCTACTATCCTATCTTCCACTGATGGTGTATTAAACTACTCACCAGCCATCCAACGCAGAGGCAGTTAGAATATGCTAGTGGCGTACAAAACTGCTCCTCCAACTGTCTTAGCAATACGCGTAGTACAACTTACCCACGACTGTTCCACTGCACGGTTCCGGTACGACTCCATCTTGCTGCCGATGCGAACTGAGATTTAGGTCATCATTCGTGATAAAACGCTCGTATATTGACAGTCGAGGTACCAAGTAAATCATCATTTCCATCAAACCCATATTCGCCAACAATATCAGATATCTTACACTAGTAAGCCTTTTCTTGCCCTGCCGTAGCTCATTAACCGATCGATTCGTTTGAGGAAGAAATACCCAACGCCGCGCCATAGCATATCGCGCATTCCATGCCTTCCATTAAACAGCCTCAAGGAGCAGGGTTTTCTCGAACGACACGCTTGATCCGCTTCTCGTACTCGACTCTGTCGCGCTTGAATAGGTTGTAGGCCTCTGCTTGCGCGGGAGATTCGGGGTTGGGAGTGTCGAGGAGATCCTGAATGCCCAACAGGATCTGCTTGACCGTGATGGCAGGCTTCCAGCCTTCTTCCTCGTTCAGGATGGACAAGCAGACCGTTCCTGACGGGTACACGTTTGGGTGGAACAAGGGCGGGACGAACTTGCACTTGGGAGGCTTGGTCGGATACTCTGGATACAACAGTCAGCCTCGATCCGGGTCGAACAACCGTCCAGCTTCCACTTGACTTACCATCAGGAAATGCCATCGTGAGCTTAAATAGTCCACCTTCCCAGATAGTCTTGTCCTTTCCCGGGATGCCGCATTCCCAGTTCTTGAGGTCGAGCACACCGTCTTTATTACGCGATGGCTTGGCGAAGAAGCCAAAGGGGTGGTCTCGGCGCCATTGCTTACTGTTATTCATCAGTAAAATAAATCCCAGTGCTTATTCATAGATTTGATGCACATACCGCTCCTCCTGCAATCGGTTCTGACACAGCGCCATGATTAAGCCGCCGCAAAAGTCTGGCCGATTTCGGGACAAAGTTGTGTCGGGTGCGACGTCGGAGTAGGGACGCTATGATGACGGAGCGCTGTGAGAAGTTGAGAATCCAGACGCTGGTCAATAGAATATAGTGTCAAACGATGTTCCGTGACCTTGAAGAAGGCAAAGAACGGAAATGCATATTCAGGCTGAAGTGAAGCGATGGCAATCATGAACTTGCAGTCAAGACCCACTTCCAAAATCGTGGTTCCAGCTGGTAGGGATCCACTGATGGTGAACAATTCCAGTGCCCAGGTGAAGTGCGGCGTGCGGCGTGCCAGGCCCGCAGCTGGTTTGGGACTCATTAGGCCTCTTCCATGCGATCACCGTGGGGCCCAAACTCAACGTGGGGTCATTTTCTTAGCGAGCTGGCGAGGAAGGCAGCTTGAAGCAGCTTCCTCGGCTGTTTTGCTTGATCTTCATAGCACCTTGCCCGGTGGCTGCCCAATTATTTAGGTAGTTTAGACTCACCTCACATTCACCTCAGTAATTCTCGTGAGCAAATTACACTGCCACAAAATCCTCGCCTCCTGCCCTACCTTTTGACTGTGTTCCTCTTTGTCAAGACCAACCAACGCGGCAATCCCAATCACCATTATCAGAGCCACTCATTCTATCCCGTTGCCCCGCGCCCACTAGGTGCATCGGATCAGCTGCGCCTGGGCTCTCACCTGCCTTACTCCACGACGAGTTATTTGTACGTGGAGCTGCACTCGAAGTGGCGCAGAAAGCTTATATGAACGACATAACCTCAGTATATATGCGACTGGGCCCAAGATGAGTGCCGCTGAAGATGTTAAGAAGGACGCTGCGGGGGGGGAGGCCGAGCATGTGAAGCCGGCGATTGAGGCACAGGCAACTGAAGCGGTCAACACGGACAAAGCAAAAGCTGTACCTGATGTCCCTGATCCGGATGATGATGATCTGGATGACCTGGATGGTCAGTTTATAACTCGAAGCGTAGAACGACTGGGCTAACAACCGTAGATATGCTGGATGACTTTTCGGCGGCGAAAGTTAGTGCTCAGAAGCCAGCCGAAACTACGCAGCCAGAGGCGGCCAAGCCAGCTTCATCTACCGCGGCAAAAGGTGCCCAGCCCCCTGCTCAGGATGGCTTCTCGGAAGATGACTTTGCAAGACAGCTTCAGGAGGGTATGGCTGAGCTCCTTGGCGAGCTTGATAAGTCGCCAGATATGCAAAGTCAATTCGAGGAGATGTTCAAACAGATGTCCACCACAGAAGGCGCAGATGGTGGTGCCGGGGGTGCTCCCGAGGCACAGGGAACGAGTACTACATCTCAGGCCACTGCTAGCAAAGGAGGTGAGGCGTCGTTCCAGGACACGATACGCAAGACCATGGAGCGTATGCAGACTTCCGGGGATCAGGCCACCGCAGCTGCCAGCTCCAGCACCGAGGATGACTTCATGGCTGAGCTGCTCAAGCAAATGTCATCGGGCGACATCGGTGGTGAGGGTAACGAGGAAGAATTTTCCAAGATGCTCATGGGCATGATGGAACAGCTTACAAACAAGGAGATTCTCTACGAGCCGATGAAGGAGCTCCACGACAAGTTCCCCGAGTGGTTAGAGAAGAACCGTGCAAGCACACCGGCAGAAGATTTGAAGCGCTACGAGGAGCAACAAGGTCTTGTGAAGGAAATTGTCGGCAAGTTTGAGGAGCCTACATACGCAGACTCAAATTCCAAAGACAGGGAATACATTGTTGAAAGAATGCAAAAGGTTGGTGTGATTCCTCTCCCAACATGGATCACTTGCTAACTTTGAGCAGATGCAAGCGGCAGGGTCACCGCCATCAGATTTGGTAGGAGATATGGCTTCAGCTCAAGAGGCTTTCGCTGGCTCAGATGACCAGTGCAATCCTCAATAAATTGTCTTACTAGACGTGCTTATATGTCCATTGGCCCGACCCTTTACACAGCCGTCCGAGCCGGGTATGTATTTCATGCCCCCAACGCCGCGATAACCATCGCATCCCGTCCTGTCCAACGCCGTGAAATCAATCGTTCCCACGTCCCATGCAAATTTAAAAGGTCATCCCCACATCATTATCTGTATCCAATTGGCTTCGGATTTGTTCCTGACTTTGCGACTGCTCTTGGGCCAAAAGCTCGGCGAAGATATCGTCGTACTCGTCATCCGAAATGTGAGTCTCTGACTGCTGCTGCGCTTGCTCGAAAGAGGCAACCGCCGCATCAAGCTCGCTATCATCTTCCATCATCATGTCCTCCTGTAGCATCGGCAACTGCGGCTCTTCTTCTTCACCCTCAAATGCCATCGCATCTTGAATGTCGGCGTCTGATACCATCGGAGCATCATGTGACAGTTGGCCAATGCTCGCCAATGCGCTGTTCTTCAGGAACTATTTTTTGGAAATTAGTTTTGGGGGACCATAATACGACACATCAAGTACTCAATACTAACCTGTCCCTCGATATCTCTTCTCTTCCAGGCCTTGTCATCGGACTTCTCGCGCACCTTTTGGAGGAAGTTCCGTCGACGCTGCTCTTGCGTATCTTCACGCTTTCGTACAAGAGGATTTGGGCGAGTTGGCCGCGACGCGTACTTGAATTTGGGTGCTGGGATCGGTGATGACTGAGAGGCGCGGAAATGAAGTGTATTCTGGTCAATGGGCGATAGAGGCTCGGTGGCGCGAACGGGCGAGGAAGAGAGTGGTGAGGGGACGGCTGGCCGATGGTCCCAGGCGTTGGAGAAGACTGGCGCGGGAGCGAAAGAGAGCATCTTCTCTGAGTTTTTGTTTCTTCTCGAGTCGTTCATATGGCTGTGGGATGATTCAACAGGCGAAGAGGCGCAAATTGTAGTCCAAGCAATATGGTGAATGGAAGAAAGTGGGTGAGTGGGTGGGTGGATGGGTGTTGTAGATGTAAGACCATTGCTATCTATACATTGTTGACGAGACGTGACGTTTTGGCGTAAAGTGGTTCTTACAAGGGACGCGGTCGATCACTTGTCGCGCCGTCACGTGGGGGTTGATGACGGAGCGTCCACATTGGAGAATGCGGCCCTCGCAAGCTAACCTATCATATCATTCTTGGGACGAACATCTCAAGGCAGAGCTTTCCCCCTACCACCCAACTGATCTCTTGTCCGTCAAGCCCCCTTTTCTGGAAGACTTGACAGGTCTTGTTACCCCCATAGCCGATCTCCTGGATTTGGTCCCCTCGTGAAGATAAGGCGTACCTTTCTTTACATAGTTGTACATACAGCATCGAAATTACTCCGTACTCCAGACTGTTCCTAAAATAAATCACATATGTATACTCATCCCGTGCACAATTATGTATCACTCCCCCATCAACCATCTCCTGATTTTCATCGGGCCATTTTTCACACATGTCGAGGCCGAGGCCTGGTGTGCTAGCGTTGGTGGGTGTGGCACGCACGGAGTACAAAGTTACTTGTATGTATTACTACGGAGTAAGTTAAAAATCGGCAGCACTAAGCCACTGACCCCCGGCCCATAACTTTTTGGTCTTAGTGTCCCCAACGGCCTTGCCTGTGCTGTGCGATCATTGAACGTTTTTTCTAGAGTACGGGAAAACTTCGAGATCGGAGGCTAACTGACGACATGACTTGAGGTCCCCTTTTTCCCATTGTGTCTGTTTTTTTTCCTTCTCTTCTCTTGGTGTGCGGCTACTTCCCGGGTTTTTCATGTTTGCGAGCACATACTCATGATAATGATACATTACGACAAATACACATACTATCGACGTTCTTAAGGGCAAAAGGGCGTCCTGATGATGAACGCCTATACGATATCGGCCCTTGCTACCCGCTTCAGCGCACGATCACGGACTTGTTCGACCTGCCGTAGTCAATTGGCTTGGCACAAGGTTTCTCGGTGTCCCGGCATCGCTCGAAGCTTTGCTTCCAGGAAGGGACACTCGCATGGAAGCCGGGGATATAGCAATGGCTCGAGGCGCATTCTTCTATATGCCTCGTCCGGCACCGCTGCCGCTGGTGTCAGTGTGATGGCCTTCACGGACGACATCAAGAGCGGATACGAGACGGTGGAAAGGTCCGGCAGGGTTGCTACGGCTTTGGCTTCATGTATCAATGAGTAGGTACACCGACACTTGCTCGACCTGGCCCGCGGCTGCTAATGAGACTGGCAAGTTATCGAACGACACTGAACGACAGAGAAGCTATCGAGGACGAAGAGGAACAAGACAAGATGCTTAGGGCATGCCACAAAAGATGCGCCGAAACTACGCTCAGAGTCCTGGAGAAGAACGGAGGCATTTTTATCAAGCTTGGGCAACACCTGGTAAACAGCCCCCCTTCTTCTTTTACATTCTCTAGGGTCGACTAGACGGCTAACAACAATTCTGCAGAGCGCCATGAACTACCTCTTACCAAGCGAATGGACTACGACATTCATTCCTTTGCAAGACCAGTGTCCCATCTCTTCGTTTGAATCGATCGAGCAGATGTTCAGGAATGATACTGGCGAGGACCTAGGGGACTACTTTTCTGAGTTTTCCAAGGAACCCATTGGCGCAGCATCCCTAGCACAGGTACATATAGCCACGATCAAGGGCACAGGTCAGAAGGTGGCGGTCAAGGTTCAGCATCCGGAGCTAGAGCAATGGGCACCGCTAGACCTGGCTCTGACAAGACACTCCTTTTCGACTTTGAAGAAATTCTTCCCTGAATACGACTTGGAATGGCTGTCCTCGGAAATGGAGGTCTCCCTCCCAAAAGAGCTGGATTTCGAAGAGGAGGCAAGAAACGCCATGCGTATGAAGGAGCACTTTTCCAAGCTGCCCCATCTGCCCCTTGTCATTCCTGAGGTTATGTGGGCGAAGAAGCGCATCTTGGTTATGGCATGCGAGTCTGGCAAACGGCCTGATGATCTAGAATACCTCGACAAGAGCGGCATCGACCGAGACGAAGTCTCGGCAGCCTTCTCGCACATCTTCAACGAAATGATATTTGGTCACGACGCACCCCTACACTGCGATCCCCACGGCGGCAACATTGCCATCCGCAAGAACGACTCCCGAAGGGGCTTCCGCGGCGGCCCAAATTTCGACATTATTCTTTACGACCATGGCCTGTACCGCGATATCCCCCTTGAGCTGAGGCGCGCGTACGCAAAGATGTGGCTGGCCGTTATCGATGGGGACATGGACCGCATGAAGACGTACGCTCACGACGTGGCAGGCATCACAGAAAAGGACTTTCCCCTATTCGCCTCGGCCATCACAGGTCGCGACTACAGCATCGTCAGCAAGTCGGGCTCGATCTTGCAGACCCGCACGGCGGACGAGCAGCAAACCATGAGCGGCGCACTCCAGGAGGGCCTCATTGTCCATCTCGTGCAGCTGCTCAGCCGCGTGCCGCCCATCATCCTCCTCATCCTCAAGACCAACGACCTTACCCGGAGCTTGGACGAGAACCTGCACACGAGGCAAGGCCCCATCCGCAGCTTCCTGATCCTGGCGCGCTACGCCACTCGCACCGTCTTCTACGAGAGCCTGGAGCATATCCGCGCCAGGGGGTCGCTGCTGTGGCCGCCCAACGCTTTCAGGGTTATCTACGCCTACATTGGCTACCTGCGGGTCGAGGCCAAACTTGAGGCGTTCGAGGCTTGGCTGACCTTGAAGAGGATGCTTGGGCTGAAAAGCATTGAATTTGGTGGCGCTGGGTTGGCCGAGGCATGATTATAAAGGGCGTTTTTAGATGCATCATAGACGTAAATATTCTATCCGGCATGATTTAGACACGGGGGAGAGGACTGGGAATACATAAAACTCCTGACTTTGTTTGTTTGCGCAAAACCTTCTGAACAACTCAACTTGCACTTGACTGTGACGAAGAAATTTCGAAACAGGGAGGGTTGATAATGGCCCCAACGCAAGTTTTTCGCAAGATTCTGTGAACTACCACTACATAGAGAGCGACAGCTGCCGCATTCTTCAAGAATCCAGCGAATTCGCCTTGGTTTCGTGGTCTAGTTGGTCATGATTTCTCGCTAACACCGAGAAGGTCCCCGGTTCGAGCCCGGGCGAAACCACATTTTTGCTGGTTCTTTACAGGTGTCTACTCTCAAATCATTTCCCACCTTTTTTTTGCTCTAGCAGACCACTTTCAAAGTCATGTCGATGTTCATCATATATATATACAACAACAGTAGGGATGGTGTTTGTGAGTGGAAACAAGTGTCATTCATAATCGAGTATCATTATGGCCAAACTCCAAAGTCATGTTCATGTATGTATGCCCTAATTCTGCCCAACACCGAGCTATGAAAAAAAAACGCCTTCATAGTGAACCAAAAACTCCATCATATATGCAAAAAGAACGTGACTTGCAGGAAGAAAAAAAAAAAGACGTATTTTACTCAAACGTGCCCTTGCCCAACAGGCCACCCACCATACCAATTCTTCCCTTGGCCCCCTTAATCCTCTTCTCTTCCCTCCGCCTCTCGTTCTCCATCATCTTGGCCTTGCGCTCGTTCTCCCTTGTGAAGGCGTGCACGCCGCTGCGCTTGCCGGCGGCCCTCTTGATCTTGGCGTCCTCGCCGAAGCCGCTGACGTTGTTGCTACTGCTTCCGCCGGCCGCGAGCATTGTCGAGGCCCCTGCGGAAGAAGAAGAAGCAACTGTTGAGCCGGTGGACATGAATGAGTTTGTGGTCGCGCGGCGTAGCAGGGCGGGGACCTTGAAGGTGCTGCCGGCCTGGTTGTCGGCAAAGGCCAGGCGGGAGGAGCTATTGGACGCTGTGGACGCTGTGGAGGCGTTGCGCTTGAGTGAGATGCGGTCTACGACGGCGTGGGTGCGACGAGGGTTTGTTCCCTCGTTTTCCTTGTCGCTGCGGGCGGACGGGATGTCGTCTTCCTCTTCTCCTTCGCTGTCGGATCCGACGACCGTGGCGGGGATAAAGGACCCTTCGCGGTCGTCCAACAGGTCGGAGAGCGTCTCGCGCACCTGACCAATGTTGGAAGGCTTGTTGCCGCCCTTTGTCCTTCTAAGATGGGCGGGAGCCCTGTTCTCCGCGGCGTCGCCCAGCGCGGATCGAGCAGTAGGCTGGCTAGCGGGCACTACCTGCTGTTGCTGCTGCTGCTCCCCCTCGCTTTGGGACTGCGACTCCTTTTGCGAGGGCTCCTCTACGATATCGAGGTAGTCCATCTCGTCGTCGCCCCTGTCCTCGATGGTGCGCAGGAAGGCCTGGTTACCCGGGTTCTCGGCCATCTTCTTGACGCGCTCGTCCTTGAACAGGGCAGCCTGCATCTTGGAGAACTGCTGGCGTTTTCTGCGACGGAGGGCCTCGCCGCCGTCATCCGAGTCGGAGAGGCTGTAGTCTGCGCCACGCTTGCGGCGGAGGTTGCCGTTTGTGATGTCCTTGAAGAGCTGCTCGACGGCCTTTTCGTCGTTGGCACGCTCGCGATTACTGGCACTCAAGTTAGCTTTGTTGTGTTCTTGCGTGTCATTGTAGAAGATTGATGAAAACTTACGCATAAAAGGCGGCGAGCTTGCGTTCGTCGCCATCATTGTTTGTGGCGTCGTCGACCATATCCTTCAACGAGGCAGTAGACTCATTGTCACTGTCCTCGCCGTCCGCCCCACCCAGGCCGGCGTACTCGTCCTCGGACTCGTCAGCCTGCTCCTCGACCATCTCCTTGGCCTTGCTCTTTTTCTTGTCAAAGTCAGCTTGGGCCTGCTTCCTCTTCTTCTCCTTGGCGGCCTCCTTCATGGCCTGGAAGGCCGAGGGCGTAGCAGGGGCCCCGGGGAGGGAGGCCGTCTGGGGAATGTCCTCTGTCACAGGCGTCATTGCTCGCCTCTGGCGAAGACGGCCTCGGCGGACAAGAGGAGACTCCGGGACGTCCTCTTTGCCCAGCACGAGCGTGTCCACGGTAGAGTTGGGAGGGTCTGAGAATCGATCCTTGATGGGCGTGTGCTCCTGGAACCCGCCGTCTTGAGAGGCTTCGATCATGTCAGAGTACTGCGTAGCAGGGATATCTTCCCTCAGTAGGGTGTCGAGCCCATGCATCTGGGACTGGGAATAGTTGAGTTGAATGCCCTGCGTTTCGGCCTGCGTCTCACCCTTCTGAGTCAAGACGGCCGCCGCGGCGGGCTCGTTCACTGTGGCAGAAAAGTTGGAATCGGGGAAGGCGTCAAAGTCTGGCATCATGGACTGAGTGGGTGCAGGGCCGCTGGGGGAAACCTGGCTGTCGTCCATTGTGCCGGCAAAGATCTGCGTGAGACTGAGACCAGCAGGTCCGGTGACGGGAAGGCCAGGGATAAAGGTCTTCTTGGCGGAGCGCAAGACGGACCCGGGAGTGGTGGTCTTGGTGTCAGGGGCTCGAGGGGACCTGTGTGTGGTTGATATGGATCTGGGGGTGGCCTCGACTAAAGGCTCTGCCTCGTCGTCCGAGATGACGGCGACATTCTTGCGAGCGCGCCGTTTGGGGGCAGTGACCGCTAGCTCGCTATCATCATCATCATCACCATCACCCATTTCGTGATCGGTGGTGGCTTTCTCTGCGTCTTCTTTCTCAGACTCGCCATCGTCAGCCTCGTCGTCAAACATGACATTGCCGGCCACTTCATCTTCATCATTCTCCTCGTTCTCGTCCCCATCCTCTTCTTCCGAACCGGAGAGTTCGACAGCGGACACCTCAGCGTCAGCTGCATCATCGGAGGCCTGGTACTCCTCATCATCACTATCATCCCAGGCAAGGGGGTCATGCTCCTTGTCCTCGCCGTTACTCTTCTTGCTCTTCTCACGCTCGGCCTCCCTGATCTGCTCAGCCTCGGCCCTGGCCCTGGCTACGATATCCTCGACCTCCTGCATCTGGCGCTCGCGCTCCTCGGCACTCTGCACCACGACACCCTGCGCCTTGAGGGCCTCCAAGCGGCGCTCACGCTCAAGCTTGGCTTGCTGGCGTGCCTTCTGCTGCAGTGTGAGATGGAGCTGCCCGGCGTTCATGCCGGGCTTCTCACCTCGGCGACGGCCCTCCTTACCGGGTGACTTGACCTGGGCAAGGGCCTTGAGCGCATACAGTGACTTGACCTCGTTAGGCTTCTTTTGAGGAATGCTGTCGAATAGTGCCTTGAGTTTGTCCTTGGAGGTGGTTGTAATTTGGAGCTCGTCCTCGGAGTCCTCGAGTACGACGTTGACGCTCGGCTGGGGCAGCCTGACACGAACTTGCTTCTTCAGCTTCGTGGCTGGCTGGTCAGGCTTGGAGACGACCTCTACCGCCTTGCCCTTGCCCTTGTCTTCCCTAGGCTGTGAAGAGAGTTGCATATCCATGATGGATGGCAGATCATCCTCCTGGTCTGCGGCCGGCTGGCCAATCTCACCAATGGTAATGGGCATAGCTGGCTGCCACCGCTGCTGCTTTACAGTAGAGGGAGGTGAGCTGGGGGGCGTCTCAGTGTCTTTCATCTCGACATCTGTGGGAGGCGTGGTTGGTCGGCTGGAGCTCGCTGTCTTGGGCTCGGGAGCAGCAGTAGCAGCATCCCCGCCGGCAGGCCTAAAGTTGAACCTCTCGAACAAGCTATTCTTTGAGATCTTCTTCCTCGTCTTGGCCTCGTGAGCGAGCTGCATGTTCCTTGCCATCCTCTGTGTCTCTCTGTTCATCTCCTCGATGGCCTTTTTGCTGGCTTTTCTCGCGGGCCGCGCCGCCGCCTCCTGGGTGAGCTTCCTGCCACCCTCGTCGTCCGTGATGTCGGCGGCATTGCCGTCTTCGGGGTCAAGCTCGCCAATGTCCGATGCCAGCTTCTCTTGCTGGGAGATGCGCTCGGCACGCTTAGCCTCGTCGGCGGCTTCACGGGCGAGGCGCTCTTGTCTCTTGCGCTCTACGAGAGCCTTGAAGCGATTTGACTTGGGGGCGGGGAGGTCGGCGTCAGAGCCAGAGTCATTGTGTGTAGATGACTTTGCGGGAGATGGTTTCGACGGTGAGACGAAGAGACCTGGGCTGGGTGACCGTACGGGAGATTCCTCAGCTGTGGGTGTAACAGACTCCCTGGCGGATTTCTGTTGCAGTCTTCGGGGCGCGGTAGGTGTAGTATGCTCCTGCTCCTCCTGCTCCTCCTCCTGTGCAGATCCATTATCGCGTTCCAGCACTTGGTTCGCGTCATCTCCTTCTTGGTTCAGAGCAGCATGCATGCGGGCTGCTAGGCGACCTCTAGGCCTGACTACTTCCTCCTCCTCTTCATCGTCGTCGCTCTCTTCGGTGGCAGCCGCGTTGGGATTGCCAAAGAGCGATTTTGGTCTCGATGATAGCGTAGATGTGAGGTCCTTCTTCGTTGATGTGCTATTCGTATTCTCGTCATCGCTGCTGTCGACTGTGGCAAGCAATGCTCTAATCTTGGCTGTGGGAGACTGCAGCTCTGGCGTCCCCTCGCGCGACGACGCGGGAGACATGGAGCGCGTCGAAGCCATTGTGTAGATTTAGATATTTACTTGGGAAAAACAAAACTCTGAAAATCAATGTTGATTGTAAAAATTGATGCTGAAATGTATTTGAAGAATTTTTCCGTTTTCCACAAGTTAATGGAGTTGTTGAAGGTATGGTGTAGTTAAAAGGTCGGTAGATGTAAGAGGGCGTGTAAATGAGCGGACGGAATCAATTTACTAGTTAAAGTGCTTCGCGGTGGCGTTAAGTGGGGAGCTTGCTCTAACTTTTGACGCGACGCGACCGCGCTTTGGCTATTAGGGGGAATCCCTCCCAAGCCATTAAGCCCCCCCTCACCAATTGGTTAGAACACACGGCCCCCATACTATTATTATGCATGTACATATGTATGTACATGTACTCCGTATGGGGAATTCATTACGGAGTACGGAGTATAAGCATTTAATAACCATTTAGCCGTCTTGGAACGTTGAAATCATGTATAAGATTGACAATGCCTGATGTGCAACTCATATACTCCGTAGACAACACACAGATGGAAACATGTCAATTATTTGCCGGCGGATTAATGCCTATTCATTTGTAGTAGACCAAGGACTAGATAGGGGCCCATGCGCTTCTCATCGTATAAGCAGAAGATGGGATCTGAAATACGTCAGAGCTTCTCGATGTCGCTATTCGACGTAGTACTCCCCAAGTTCAAACCGTAAAGGCCCAGTCTCATCAACCACCATCAATATGATCAATCACAACCGGGACGCAGATATAGTAGGCAGAATGGAACATTGCATTTACTTTACTGTAGTCTGCACAAAAAACTTTGCAGACTATCTTTTTCTACCTAATCTTTTCTGGGGGTTTTCAATCTTTCAGTAAGGACAGGACAAGAGACTATTCGCAGCCTCTCCAAACATCTTGTGCAACAGCACATCTTCCTCAGAAGAGCTTGTGCTCAAGAGTCATGTCGGACTCGGGCTCAAGACCAACGCAGGCGCGGAAGATGTTGGTCAGCGCAGCACGCTGCTTGGCCAGGGCGTTGACGACGGGAGTGCCGGGGGGCGTGAGGGGGGCCTTGAGCATGTAGCTCAGAACGCTGAGCACGCTGTGGAAGTTCTTGTACTCGGCAGTGGCGGAGCCGTCGGACGAGGCAGCCTTCCACTGGATGCGGGTCATCATCTCGGCGATGATTACGAGGTCGATGATGAGGGGCGAAGCCAGGAGGGAGTCCTCGCAGATGTTGAAGAGACTACGAGTCAAGAAAGGTCAGTACAGGTTCTTTTTTGTAGCAACTCGGACTTTGTCGTCAAGGGCTAAAAAAAAAAAAGAAAACTCACGAGATGATCTGGTGGCCACCGAGGAAAATCTCAGCATAGTACTCATCCAGAGCACGCTTGTTGTCAGCGACGGCAGGCATGTACTTGATGACGACGCAGTGATCAGGGTGCTCGCCCTCCTTGTAGAGGACATTGTTAGCCTCGACCATGTCATCGACAACATTGGACTTGGAAATCTCCTTGGAGCGGAACTGCTTCTGGGAGCTCAGGTTCTTGCCGTCGTTGTTTCCCAGGTGGTTGTAGCTGGCAATCGAGGTCAGCTTGATGCCGGCGTTGATGAGGAAGTCGACGAGGGCCGACTTCATCTTGGTCTGGCCGGATTTGAAGTCGTCACCGCCGATGTAGGCGTTGTGCTTCTCAGCGAGCTCGATGGCGCCAGGAACAAAGGTGTTCTGGGGCGAGCCGTTGATGAAGGGCACCTTCTCGAGGATGCACGCGACGGCGAAGACGGTGGAGGGAGACACCTCCTCGTGGCCCTCCTCAATGGCCTTGAGAAGGTTGTCGGCGGTGTCGTTGACGCCGGGGACGACGTCGGCGTAGCGCTCCGTGTTGGCGGTCCACATGACAATAACCTTGTCGAGGCCGTTGTTCTGCTTGAACTCGCGAATGTCCTTGCGCAGATGCTCGACGTGCGCCATCGAGGCCTTGGAGCCCTCGATGACGTTGTCGGCGCGGTCCTCCTGGTTAGCGGCGATGAAGTCGGGGTAATAGATGGACGGCAAGGGGGTCATGCCGGCCATCTCCTTCCTGACCTGCTGCTTGAGGGTGGGCTCGAGCACCTGGGCGCGGTCCATGGCCTCGGCCATGTTCATCTTGCTGATGTCCCAGCCGCCGATGACAAGGTCGTTGGGGTGCACCATGGGCAGGACCTTGTGAAAGGGGATGTTGACGTCCTTGGCCGTCTTGGCGTCGGTGCCGAGCTTCATGGTCGAGCCCATGACGACGGAGCCGTAGTAGTTGGCCTCGCGGGGCCCTTCCTTGGTCTCCCAGACGAGGTTGCGGCGGTTGGCAATGATGCCGGCGGTAACGGTGGTGCCGTTGTTGCCGCCCCATCCCACGAGCATCATACCCGTCTTGGGCACCTTGCGCTCCGTCTTGAAGTCATAGAGGGTCTCGGTGGGGGTGGCGACGAAGCTGCCGTCGGAGCCAGTCTCAACCTTGGTGGTGCGGTAGGTGTACTTGGACTTAATCTCCGCATCAGTGTAGCTGACGTTGGCCGAGTTGACGGTGAAGACATGCTGGTGAGAGGCCACGTTTCCGCTGTTGGCCGACCCGTTCGTGGAGCCCGTATTGCGCTCTCCTTCCGCGTGAGGAGCCATTGTTTTATCGATGGGCACGGAAGAGAGAGAAGGGAGGTGGAGGGACGTTGGTTAGGGTTTCACGGGTTGAATAGCTTGCTGGAGTTGCTTTTTTCGACCTTTACTGAGTATCGGTCGAGTCCGCTGATGCCCCGGGGGAAGCAGAACAGCGGGCTCCGGCGAACGGGTGGTGAATCCTGAGGAGTCATGTCAGTTTGTACGGTCCATGGCAAAGCCATTGAGTGACGGAGAGGAGTTTTCACGTACGAGTTGAGAAGGTTGGAAAACGTCTTGACGACGGGGTGATCGAGGACAAAGCTCCTCGATCAGTACTGAGGGTAGGATATGAAGAGGTGGGGGGAACGTAAAGGTAAACGGGGATAGTTGTCCCTATTGGAATTGATTCTTCTTTGGAAGGTTAAGAAAAAGAAGGCGAGATGCCGTTTGCAAAAAAAGATAGCAAAAGTAAGATGTTGTAAATAACTAGATCAATCGTGCTGTAGAGGAAGGAAGGAAGAAGGGGGGTCTGAAGTGGGAGGAGGGGCAGAGCAAGCTTGATATACCTTAGCAGTACATATAGCTAGCTACAGCACCCACATGCCAGAACCTATTGCTACTACTAACAACGACTAAACTTCAAAAAAATCCTACGACGGTCTCGCAAGGATTGACGACGACAACCGAACCCGAGGAGCCGCCATTGGAGCAGCGGTGAGAAAAGTACGCGCGTTTGGATGTCTTGGAATTATCCACGATGTCGTCTGTTAGCCTCTCGATTTTGCAGGGCACAACCACGCAACCGGAGGAGGGGGTGGGGTCACGATAATTTTGGCGTGGGGGAAAAGGTGAATTGGCCTGATGTTGTTGGTGGTCACTGGTAAGTACTGGTACCGGAAGCAACGGGAATGTCACCGATCATGCTTCATTCAGGCACACGACCCTGCTTTTCCCTTTCCCTTTACCCATTCGACAGATTTCCCCGAAGATGCGTTGGGAGAAACGTGCTCGTGGTTTAACAGCAAATCTTTGCAGCATTTTGAGTTTTGGACAGTAATTGGATCAACGCATTGCCCGTCTTCAGCACTCTACTTCATCAATGCGAATAGAAGCAGTCAATTGGGGAATGTCCACATCAATGAGCGATACAAACGGCGTAAAGTGCACACTAGGAAAGAAAAAATATGTTGGGGTCTAGGGTCCAATGCAGACTGCAGGGCCGAGCATACCGCGCAGGTGGTCTTGGGACGCACTTTATTTGAGGCGGTCGAGGCCATAGCCAATCGGCTGTAGTTGACCGCAACAACTCCGATAGGTTCAATTCTGATTATGACGACGGGAGGGGAGGAGAGAAAACATAACATCTGGCCTTTCTGTCCTTTCCTCACGGGCACTTTTGGTTTCCTATTTGACAATGAGATGTTGAGCGCCCACTACGCCAAGCCATGAGCTTTATCCCTCAATTCAACGTTTTGCTGTAGCTTCCAGGTACATGTATGTATCTTTTTTTGGCAATTAAGGGTGTTAAAGGTTGGTTGAGTCTCGTCGGTTGGACGGTGATGAGTACGAGAAAGAAAGGCCAAATTATATGTCCTTGGCTGCCAATACCTCTCGATGCAAACGTACAATGGTTGGCGGACTTGCATCGAAACATTCTGTCCATAATCAATTGACAAAGTGTGCTTCTCTTATTGACCACTGATAACTGTACATGGATATTGACATAAAGACACGACACCTACCGCAGTATCATGTTACGCCATCAATATCAACGCTTATATCAAAAGACACATGACTTTAATTATTGTATGCATTAAACTTTGGCAATGCTGTCGGGAATTCGACTTGATGTTGACCTCTTCGCCGTTTGCAGGGTAGCTCACCTAGCGGGGGACGCTTGCGGGATTGTGTGCTTTATCGATTGCTCACATTTAATCAATGATAACGAACGAACCACCCGCATACTAATAGATAACTATCCGAGGTCATGGGTAGAAAGAACTTCCCACACGGCACGGCATCGTCGGTGCACCAACGCAATTCGAGCATAGCCCGAACCCGAGAGGTAATTACGTACGAAGGCATATCGCGAGAAAGCTCTCCAACTACCTAGTAATAGTAGGTGGGGACCTTGCATGTACTCCGTACGGGATCTGGAGAACCTGACCAAAGCCAAGTTGCTTGAACTTCTGTGGGGAGGAAAGCTTGTAGACCGAGTCTGAGGCAGAAACAACTGGGTTGCCTTGATGTGAAATTGCGATGAGTCGCTGCACATCATGGGCCCCCCCCCTTCTTGATGGAGGCATTTTGGGATCTTTATCGCTCGCGGGTCACAGTGGGTTTCCTAAAAAAAAAACCCACAAGGGAAAGGGCGGGAATCCCTCTCATGCACGTCGATATTGGGATCACTTGTCTTGCGGTTCGGACGATGAAGAGCTGCTCCAGCGATGACCATGGACCAGGACTAAAGTACATATTGTAGGCAAAGGCCAGGAATGTTAAGCAACGACTCCAGTGTCTCTCGTGTTCACTATTACTTCGTATATACTAAGGGGTTGCCGGCTTGGTGGCTCAGTTGAGCGTGGGCATACGCTTGCTAGTACCTATTCCGAGTAGAGGGCGTATAATGCCCTGACGATACGAAAGGGTTCACATGAATACGGACTGTCGTAGTATCAGAGCGTCTCTCAGCGCAAAGCAAGGGCCTCTGTTCACGATCTCGATCCGAAAAGCCCAGTACAAGTAAACGCGTTCCAAAGATCCAAAGCGCGTCTCTTTTTTTACTCCGTGCTCCGTAGTTGTATAACCCCCGAAACGAGAGGGGGAACAAGCAACATGGAAATCTTGGCTGGCCAAGGGCCAATGTTGAATTGTACCTTTTTTTTCTCCATGTGAAAAGCTCAGGCCAACGAACAAGGCTTTCTCCCTCGCTCTTGCCAAGAGATGAAGATCAACCGCTGGCGGCGTTGCGCCTGTAAACGGTCTAACGCCTCTGCTGAAGACTGGGGGCTGTTCGGCGAGAGTCGGTTGGTTGCCCTCTATTAGCCCTCTCCCCTCGAACCTCGAAGGACCCCGGGCTAGAACGCAGGGGGCCACCTGTTCGAGCAAACGGGAAGGGGGCCATTGATGGTCTTACCTGATGAACCATTTTCCCAAGGGGTCTTTCCTTGCGCGCAGAGGAATGCTGAAAAAAAAACTGGTGATGGTGTTTTCGGACTCTTGGTCCGGAATTCTTAATATGCCGGCAGCAATGCGACGAGCTTCTGAGATGATGATGAGGAAGGTGGGCGATGATCCAAATTGTTGCTACTCCGTACTCCGTAATAGTCACCCCCCTTCCCGCTGTCAGGCATTGCCTGTTTGACCATGATGACATTGCTCTGGTTTCGAATCCTTTGAGGGGAAGCCCCAGGCAGAAAGCATTCCTGAATGTAACCCTTCAAGGGCTTCGTTTCACGTCGTCAGCACTCACTCACCATACGGAGTACCTACACAACTTCCAAACGCGGCCCAGCGCCCTTGCTTCTTCCGTGACCAACAAGAAGAATGAGCCATGACGTCTAATCCAGCCATGAAGGAAATGGGCTTGCGGGAACTTTTAGCTCTTCATTTTTAAAATTTTAAAGCATTGTTTTAGATCTTATTCCTTATACAAGTAGGCTATCCGAAACTTGCCTTGATCAAGCTCACGATAAAAGTCGGAAACCTCTTAGCTATTGATACAAACAATCTTCGAGTCCTGGAGCTAGAAAGCACAGACCTCACGAGACATCAGGGGGAGACCGGTCGCTAATGCCTGCGTTGTGGGTCGTCTCTTCTTCTTGGGAGCCTGCGCTGGAGAAAGGTCGATAGCTGCGAGCTTTCACCTACCAAGGTTCACCCGATTAATCTACAAGCATTGGGCCCTGGGAAGAGGGTGGCGCGCCCGCTTTCCTCATTTTAATTGCGTTGGCAGTTGCATAGAGGGCCCCGAGATTGTACGGAGTACATACTGTCATGTACGTAACTTGTGGTGTTGTTTGTTACCTGTCAAATCTTTGAATAGAAGCTTGTGTTTGGGTGTGTAGGCAGCCGAGTCGAATTTGCGTAGCCGCCTGGTAGACTAATAATCAGAGACGGCTCTGCTGTTGCGTGTGGTTGTATTGGTGGATGCGCCAGATTGCGAGCGAGGTGAAGGAGGTGTGGTTGTGTACTCCGTAAGTCAGCTGAGGGGCAGCTTCACCTCTCTCGCAGCCTCCCCCCCCAGTTTCTACTCCGTACATATTGGGAGGACATTCTTGGACATCATGATCGACTCATCAACAGTCAATACTGCCTAATCTGGCGCAAACCACTAGTAATATGTGGGACAGATGGAAAGGGCGCTTCATCTGTAAGACATCGGGTCATCTGGTTTTCCCTGTTTTGGCGAGAAAGGGCAGAAACGTTGAAGAAGAAGAAGAAGAAGAAGAAGAAGATGCTTCAACATGCCCTTGAGAGATAGAGTTCAATTGCCCTGGACCTAGTGGGGATCTCGTGATGTCTCATGCAAGCAGGCACGGAGTTGGGCGATGTGACCTTTCAAAAAAAGGAACAGTTACAGAATGTCGCCGATTTAATGCCCCCGATGTAACAGGGCAACATACAAGTAGGGCAAATGAGATGCAGAGCCGTGGTTGCAAGCCGCATTTGAGCCTCATGAGACCAAATCCAAAGTGGCGCACCTTCTCTATCCAGCCGTCTGCAGCTGCAAATGGTGGATTGGACCAACTTGAACGGAGGTTTTCTTATTTTTTATTCATCTTTTTGGCTTCATTCTCACCGCCGCATCTCACTCCCCATTCGCCAATTGCCAATATCGTCGTCAACCGAAGTATCCACTGCCTTTCATCAATGCTTGGGAAGGTAATAAACCCCACCCTGGCTAGTGGCTCCCCCCTTGGGGACTTGCCCTGTGCAACAAAGCCAGGGGGCTTACAGGGGGACCCCCCCCTTAGCAACAAAGAAGGGGCCCTCCACATTTGAGACACCATGTGCAACATTGAATCATCATTCCGCGACTGGCCGCTTCTTTCAACCTCTTTTTTTTTTCTCTCTCTTTTCTTTTTCTGATACATGCATTCTGCCTTCATATTCAACATTGAAGTCTCTTATATTTGTTTCCTTCTCACTCGATTTTTATCTTGGAGGGCTTATCGAGATCTGCGACGGGATCTGTAACATCTGACAAAGTTACTGTGTATCACTATTTGTCGCCGATTTGGCTTGCGTGACAATCCGGGTGGAAAGCTTGCAAATCTGCTGCTGCTGCTGCTACTCGGCTTATGTCTTTTGCGCCACCGCCTTAATCGCTTCATCGCAAACTTTAACCATCTCTCGAAGACGACCGTTCGTACTACGACTGGCGTCAAGCTATCCGCGCGTCAAATGCAGACATACGACCAATAACACATATCCTAAGAAATAGAAAGAGGAAGAGAGAGCGAGAGGAAAGAGAAAAGGCTACACAAAATGGCTATGCCGAGAGAGTCGACATTATTGCCGGCGATAAAATGTTCACAATGTGGCTGTCAGGTCGAGATCTCCATGATGGGGGACCACATCTGTGGCGGGCCAACAGCAGAGCGTAAGCTTATTTCTTTGTTCTACACAAGCCTGTATGAGAAATAAAGTTCAGTACTGATTACTTACTGTAGTATCGCCCCCTATGGAGCCGCAAGAACGGTTCAACGGTGTACAACAACAACAACAACAACAACAATCTGAGAAATATGGACGATTACCACCGCCGCCAGTTGATATTAATGCAGCAAGTATGTCGTCTCTAAATGTGCCCAGTACTATGGATATCTTGAGTACTCACCTGAATTAGATCGACCCTATATGCAGCAAGGGCCTTTGACGCCCCTAAGCCATTCTGGCGACTACTCACCTTATAATCCGCAAAATGGGCGACTGACGCCAGGGGAAGACTTCTACCCCCCGCCGGGGGCCGGCCTCGACAATCCGGTGCCATCACCTAGGAACGTCAAGCGACCGGGCGGTTATGGAGGGTTCGGGGAGCAGCAAGAGCCTCGGAGGTTGGCACCGTCGCCCAGTCCTACTACACCTGGGCTGATGGATCGGATGAACACAATGATCGCAGGACCTTTCGACCCGAATCAGCGGCCTTCGACATCCTACATGTCTGCCCCTGTGCGAAAAGCATCAGGAGATCCATCGACCCTGACCCTGCAGGAACCTTTCCAGCCCATGGAACGCCCTTCAACGTCACACTCCCATCTTTCAGCAAACAGCGGAGACGGCACATTCGGAGGATCCAAGGTGGCGAGAAAGAATGGCTATGGAGGCTTCGGGCCGCCGCCGTCAAGGTCCGGGGACGACCTCGCTCCTCCTCCTCTGACTCCCCTCAGCCGATCCGAAACCTTCCCGAGGCCTTCGTTCACTCACACTCACGAGCCTCCGCCGCGGACCCCTTCCGCCCCGGGGACGAGGATGGAGCACAGGAGGCAGAAGAGCAGCTATAGCTATACCGCCAACGGCCGCCCCGGACCCGATACCTCGAGACCGCCGCCGCCGCGAAAGAGTCTCATCCGCGCGCCAACGGCCGCCGAAACCACGGTCGACTTGGCCGCTGAGTTTGGCGTAGGGAACCCTTACCACACCCCTTCGGACTCGGCTTCGTCTGGGTACTCTGCCTTTAGCCAGCCTAGCAATCCGAGCACCCACACCAGCCCCGCGCGGTCCCAAGATCGGAGACAGCCCTCCGACTCGCAAATGGAGGACTTGATGGAGGAGGTCGAGGCTTCTATGGGCAGGTTGAGCACCGACAAGGGGGCTGAGCCTCGCGCACAGTCACCAATGGCTCAATCTCCTACCAGGTTCTCTCCCAGGGGTGAAAGCCTTGCTATCCGAGGTCAGTCCCCCCAGGACCATGACATGTCACCAAGGCAGCAGCAGCAAGACGACTTCTCCCAGATGAACCAAGGTGAGTATTTCGACAGGCGAGCCCCGTCTCCTGCGGAATTCCCTGGTCGCCTGGGTCCACCCCTGGGCTCGGACGGTGCTGTTGCTGCTCCCCCGGCCCGCAAGGACTCAGCTCTTCCTTACCGTGGCGACTGCAAGGCGTGCGGGCTGCCCATCCACGGCAAGAGCGTATCTTCTGCCGACGGGCGCCTCACAGGCAAATACCACAAGCCGTGCTTCGTTTGCACCACCTGCTCGCAGCCTTTTTCTTCGGCCGAATTCTACGTTCTAGACGACAAGCCCTACTGCGAGCGCCATTACCACCAGCTCAACGGCAGCCTTTGCCGCGGTTGCGGTTACGGTATCGAAGGTCAATACGTGGAAGATGAGGCTTCTGTCAAGTATCACGTCGATTGCTTTTGCTGCCCTGATTGCGGTCGATCTTTAGCGGATGGTTATTTCGAGGTCGATGGCCGCTCTTACTGCGAGCAGGATGCGCATCGTCGAGCTCACGCTCATCAGCAATACTATGGTCCTCCGGGCGGTGGTATGATTCCCGAGCATGATCCTTATGCCTATCAAGGTCCTCCTTCCCAAGGTTATCCTTCTCAAGGTTATCCTCCTCACGGCTACCCTCCTCACGGCCCTCCTCAAGGTCCTCCGAGAGGCCGTCCAATGCCTCCTCGTGCTCCCAGCGGCCTCCCTGGTCGTCCGGGGCCGGGAGGACCTGGCCCGAGACCTGGACCTCCTGGGGTACCCGGACCTCACCAGGGCCGCGGCGGCCGCGGCGGGCCTAGGCCGCCTTATGGTGCGCCGCCGAACGGTATGCGCCCCGGTATGCGACCCGGACCTGGCCCCCGCATGCCTCCGGGTGGCAACTTCGGTGCTCCCCCTCCTCGCATGAACAAGCGCATGACGAGGATCGGCCAGATGTAAGGCGAGGGAAAGCCTCTTGCCTTTGAGAGAAAAAATCCAATTGATTGTTTTCTTAAACATTTATCACAAGGAGTTCTTGGTTTTGCTTTGTTTTGTTCATTTTCTTTCATATACCCCCCCTCCCTGCTTGCTGCTTTTAAAAGCAGCCTCTTGGTGCATTCGTTGGTTTCATTCAGTCACTTTTTCCTTTTTAAGTTGTTGCTTGGGCGGCCCATTGATTTATCGTATGGTGTTGGGGGTTATATATCTACATATTTGTCTTTGGCATCTTTGTATTGGGTTGGCAATCTGGAGGAATCTAGTAATGAGGACTTGATATCACACGCGACTCTGATAATACATAATTACCCATGTTATCATCACAAGCTTTCTGAATTTCCCCGAATCTGTGAATTTGAATCATCTGTGTCAAGTCAAGATCCAGCTAATGAAGATGGAAATATCAACTGCTTTGGTTTCATGAGTTGTTAGACGTAGCTGAGCAAATCTGCGCAGCAGCTTTACGAATGCAGGATTACAGGAGCTAAAGTGCAACTGCCTAATTTACTCTTATGAGATTTTTTTATCATCACGAATTATTAGTGATAGAGAGGAGCTATTGGTCGAGCTAGATTTAGAGCTCATTGCCGAATTCAAGTCGCAAAAGGGGTGGCTCCTTCTAATTACATGACAGCACATCCGATTATAAGGTTAAAAGGGAAAGAGCTTCTGCCTATAGCAGCAGCAGCATAGGAAGGTCCCGGATGGGAGGCCTATCTATCGAAGCATAATCAGCCCTCGTAGCCGATGAAGGCTGCCTCCGAGCAAAGCACATCCTCTCACAGCAGCTGGCCTTGAGCCAGCAGGTCCAACGGATCGCCCTCAGTGTGAAAAATGACCCGACGCTCTCGAGCCGACAAATACCTTTACTCCCTTCAGCTACATCATGGCAACCACGGTACGCTATGCTAAATCGATCCCCTCGCCAACGACGACAAGGACGTACGCTACGCCGTCCGAGCAGCTGGCCAGCCTCATGCCACCGCAGTCGTACACCACCTGGGGCAAATGGGACCCCAACGCGACAGAGCCGGCCACGGACACAGACGACCATTACGGCCAAGCGGCGTGGACGGCTCTGTGGGAATATGCCAGCCCCCCCAACTTCACCGAGAGGGCCGTCTTCAGCACGACTGTCGAGCCCACGGCCGTGGCCAGCGAGGAGCTTGTGCTACCGCCGCGGGACTACTTTGGGCCGAACGACTGTTACACGTTCCCAGAAGGGTTCGAGTTCGGGGTTGCCAGCTCGGCGAGCCAGATTGAGGGAGCAACGGCCGAGGAGGGCAAGGCGCCGTCTCTGATGGACATGTTGGTCCAGGACGGCGGCTGAGCCCCCTAAGATGGGCTATGTCAACGGCGGGTACCAGGACAAAACGGTTGCCGACGCCTTTTTTCAACTACGCCAAGGTTGTCATGACGCACTATGCGGACCGGGTGCCTCTGTGATACACATTCAACGAGCCGCTGCTGTACTCGCACAACGGCCGGTCCGTGGACCATGTCATCAGGTCACACGCACGAGTGTACCACTTCTACAAGGAGAAGCTCAAGGGGATGGGGATCATCTCCATCAAGTTCAACAAAAACTTTGGCGTGCCCAGGGACCCAGACGACCCGGCCGACGTGTACGCCGCCGACCACTTCAACTCGTTCGAGCTCGGCCCTTTTGTAACCCCATCTGCCTCGGCGTCGACTACCCAGATAGATACAAGCAGACGGCCTATGACTACGTGCCCCTATCGGGCGAGGACCTCGAGGTCGAGGACATTGTTGGGACGGCAGACGTGCTCAGCATGGACCCTTACACGGCGACTGTTGTCGCGCCACCGGTGTACGGAGATGAGCAGAGCATCCTCGAATGCGCCGCTAACCACTCGCCAGAGTACCGCCCGTACTACATCAATCAGACGACGGTTGACGTCTATGGGTGGAACATTGGCTACCGGTCACAGACGTATGTGTACATGACGTCCCACCTACCTCGGCCTGTACCTCAACTACCTCTAGAGCACCTGGAGGAGCTCCCCGTGTCCATCACCGAGTTATGCTTCCCCGTCTTCGGCGAGATGGACAAGGAGGACGGCGTCCGGGTCACGGGAAACGTACGCCTGGTCGTATTCCGACAACTGGGGAGTTTGGAGACTACGATGCGCTCTTTGGGATCCACACCGTCAACCGCACCACGCAGGAGCGCAGATACAAGAAGAGCTTCTCTGACTTGGTCGACTTTATGAAGGCTAGGGGGTTTGGGTAAGCAGGGAAACGCTTTTATTGGATGGATGGAATGGATGGCATGTAGTACGCCCGATGAACAGGGATTAATAAAAACCACAAAAGGCAAATAAGACGTGCAGACCGGCACCGGCTGAAAGAGGGGGGATGGGGAAGGACAGCTGCATGTCAGCCATTGGGGGCCAACATCCAATTGCCTGTCACCATTTCACAAGGCATCCAGCGCTCTGGTTCGCAAAAATGAAAACCAAAAAACAACCATGATGCTTTCAAACGTGATGCTTTCAAACGGTTCTGTCATTGGCCAAGAAAGGGGGGGTCATCGCACTGCGTTGTGTCATTTCGTGCTTGTGCGAACCTGTGAGTTTGCCTCGCAGGACACTATTGGATTTGGGGGCGGCTAAGCGTGCAGGAGTAGTGCGAGGTTCGATGAGAGAGAAAGTGTGTGTTGGTCGTGTATGAATGGTCCTTCTTCTTCAAGATGCATCACTGCCTAGTCCTCAATGATGACTCTGACCTACTTGGGTCTTCTCTCTTGCGAACTACTTATACCGCCCTTTCATCCTGCGGGCGAGCAAGGAGGGTGAAGAAATTTGCACTTTCACTTTAGCTCTCTCCCACTCTTCCCCCCTCCCCCCTATCAAAGGTGTATGTGCTTGTCAAGTCCCCCCCTTTGCTACCAAAACATTCTTGAGCAAATGGACAAGCCAGCTGTCATGTACCCCCCACCACCACCATTCGCGCCAGCCGTTATAGACGGACGGGCACAGATGCGATGCCTGGGCCTCCTCGCCAACCTGGAGGGCTTGAAGCAGGTCAGCTACCCAGACTTCAACGAGTCCAAGAAGGACATGCACGCCCGCGTCTGCGCCCTGGAGGACATGCTCAGGATCACGCCGCCGCCGCCGATGCAGGAGGTCGACTGGGACTCCCTCGCGTGGCGCATTCGCCGCGTCGAGAAGCGTTGCTGCGAGGGCCCCCATTGGAGGCGTACCCTCGCCGACTCAGCCTTTGACCAGCTGGTGGCGGACCCGACGCACATCACCATGGACAAGATTCACGACATCATGGCCAGCATCAAGGGACTCGGCTGCAACAACAATAAGCCTTGGTCCAAGGTGGAAGGAGAAAAGGAAGGGGAAATGGTCAAGGCCAAGGACAAGGACGGGGACGTTGAGCTGAGCAAGACGATCCAGAGGCTTTGCTTCATCGCTGGCTCGCATCGACTCAGGCTCCAGTCCATCCCGACCACCGAAAAGGACCTGTACGCCACGGCCGTCGAGGTCGCGCTCGAGGTCGAGACGCCCAACTTCGGCGTCTTCCCTCCTCCGCCTCCACCTCCACCTCCCGGGGGGTTTCGTCCATGGGCCGCTGGGTGCAGGCGGCCGGGTTGCTTCTGTTGCTGCCACGGCCCTCCTCTTCCTGGCCCTCCTGGGCTCCATGTCCCTCCCAAGTACAGGAGACGTTCATCCTCCATCTCGAGCGACTCGTCGTCGAGCTCGAGCTCGACCGGCAGCACCGTCCGTAAGCCGTCTCTTGTGAGGAGGGTGTTTGGCTTTGGCTGGCTGAGGCCGCTCGCGTGCTGGAGGAAGAAGAGAGCGGTGATTGATGATGACTCTTCCGGCTTGTCCGACTAGGGTATGCTCTGGTGTTTTCTTGATATAATAATCCAGGAGCTTTGGCTTCTTGTCAATGTTGGAAATGAGCTGGTCATGCGAGCATGGGAAATAAGAAAAAGAAAAAAAAGGGAATGCCATAGCTCTTTGTTCAGAGTTGATGAATTTACGTCTTGAAGTGTTTGTGCCGACGAGGATGAACAGATTGCTATTCCTTGCAAGTGCCGTGGCTCATAGATCTTCGTCACTGAAGAAGACTGCTGCTCTGTATGACTCGCTTATGCCCGTGCCGTGATGAGATGGGGGTATTTCCGGTGATGCGGATTTCGGGATTCATCTTGGACATGGCTTTCCGTAGCCTAACACCGTGATATCACCACACAACGTTTCGGAATAGCATTCATGGCGTTATGGATTTCCGATGGTTATCATCTATACTGTTTAGCTGGGTTATAATTTGAAGCTCAAGGAGATAGGCAAATAAAGTGAATATAAATTAACCTGCTGCGTCCCTCTCCCGAGAAGTTGTGAATTGTAAACACGCACACACACACTCTTATAACAAAAAAAGACAAAAAAGCTCACCCAAACTCTGGACAGCCATGGCTACTTTTACTACTCCCAAGAAGAACCTCACCTGGCTCATCACAGGATGCTCCTCAGGCTTCGGCCTATCCCTCGTACGAGCCATCCTGGCCTCTGACCGGCGCCACACCGTCCTCGCAACGTCCCGCGACCCTTCCAAGGCGCCGCCAGAGGTCGCAGCCGAGGTCGAGCGAAGCGGCGGTCGATGGCTCGCCCTCGACGTGACCGACCCCGGGGCCGGGCGGCAGCTGATCGACGATCTCGAGAGGCAGGGCACCGAGGTCGACGTGCTCGTGAACAACGCGGGCTACTCGCTCTTTGGACCCGTGGAGACTGCGACGGACGACGAGGTGCGCGGTCAGATGGAGGCCATGTACTTTGGACCACTTTGGCTGATGCAGGCTGTTCTTCCTCGTATGAGGGAGCGCAGGTTTGGCATCATCGTCAATATGAGCAGCGGCGCCTCGCTCATGGGATCCGAGGCCATGGGCCCTTATGCAGGTGCCAAGGCGGCTCTAGATGGTAAGAAACCCTTCCCTTTCCTTTCCTTTCTTTCTTGTTTCTTTTTCTTCTTCTCCTGCATGATGAGTTAATAAATCTTACTCCCTCAGGCGTTACACGTGTCCTCGGCAAAGAGGTTGCGCCCTTCAACATCCGCACCCTCACCGTCGTCCTCGGCGTCTTCAGGACAAACTTTGGCGCAGCCGCGCAGGCCGGCATCGTGCCCATCCCCGACGACTACAAGGGGACCACGGTGGACAAGATGACCGGCTTGGTCACCTCCGGCGCGTTCACCCCCAGCGGGGATCCCGACAAGGCCATGAGGGGCGTCTACGACGTCGTCGTCGGGGAAGGGGTCGGAAGGGGCCGCGAGGGGGAGATTTTCCTGCCGCTCGGCAAGGACATGGTGGCTAGGGTTGATGTCGTAAAGGGGTATTTGCAGAGCGGCTTGGACGCTTTCAGGGAGTTGACGACCAATGTTGACGTGGATCAGTGAGGAAAAACCAGGTTTTGCACATTTTTTTGGTCTGTCCCGCGAACCGCTATGTTAGTATAGCTGGGCTTAAGTTCATTTTTCCTGTGCAGAGTAGTTATTGGGGTTGAATTGAAGCATATATCAAGGCTTTTTTTTTTTTTTTGATTAGCATCAATATTTGACCTTGTTTTATGAGCAGACAGTCTCACCAAATGTCCACGTCGTGGAGCGTCACTGTGGCTCTGGAGGTTGGCGTGTAGAACGATTCTGCCCGTACAGGGCTGCTGTTGATAAGGAGTCGACGACAAGAGTTGAATGCCCAAGGGATGAATAAAACGAATGTATATAGTATACTGATGGCGTGTCTGACGAGGGGCTGTTGGAATCATGTCTTGCTTTGAAAACTTTGCTATTCACTCAGCTGTACACGGTACGAGGAATCAAACAACAAGATCCGACACCATCTTGCAACGAAGGAGTTCATATTTCTCTCCTCCAAAAGAGTATGTTTTCTAAAAGAGAGTGTTTTTATTAGATGGAAAAGGCTTACAGCTTCAGGTCGACTGCCTCGACATTCACGCCATCGAGCTTCACCGCGGCCCCCTTGGTTTCCCATTCGCTGACGCTGACGGCCATCTTCTCGCCAGGCCAGAGCGTGAGATAGTTGTCCGACCAGACCACCGGCAGCACGTTCTCCTGCTCCGCGTCTACGAGGTTCATCCTGATGAAGAAGGCCGGCACCCCGGACGTGTTCTCCAGCGTTACCGAGTGCGACCTGCTGCTGCCCGGGGCTCCGTCCCCGTGCTCGGACGGTGATGCGACCGTCGCCTTGACGGCCGCGGGGCCGAGGGACATGAGCGGCTTGTAGTTGGAGAATCTGGTGACGGGGGTGTGGTACCAGCTCGAGTTCCGCCAGTCCAGCTCGTCGACGGTCGGCGAGACCCAGTACACGTTGCGGCTCAGGACGGCGGCGTCCCCGTCCCCGTCCCTGAGCACGAGCTTGAGGAACACGACGCCCTCGGCCCTGTCCAGCCCGGGGACCTTGCCGATGTTGGCGGCAGAGTTTGCCCTTGTCTCGGTCGTGAGCGAGGAGCTCTCGATTGCCGTCCCCTCCAGGTCGATGATGTCGACGTCGACGGCGCGAGGTCCGTTCCTGTCGAGGGAGTGGTTGATGATCCACAGGCCCTGCCGGTAGTCGTACGAGACGTGCTCCAGGCGCGAGGCAACCTTTGTCCCGAAATACGAGCCCGCGGGGTGCAGGTCGGAGCTGAACTGGTTCCAGTGCAGGCTCGGCCAGGCGTTGTTCAGCATCCAGTAGATCAGGCCCGTCGCCGGGTGGTCCTCCTCCGACCAGCGAGCGGAGAAGCCCTCGAACTCGGCCCTGACGGCCTCGTAGTCCATGATCTGCGCCTTGACGAGGTAGTCGTCCAGGGAAACGGGCTCGCCCAGCCTCTCCCAGAGGGCCTCGTTGTAGATCTTGCGGTCGTAGAAGGAGGAGACGTTGGTCGACATGTGGTACAGCCCCTTTTCCGGCCGCAGCCACAGGTCCTGCATGTCCTCCTCGGACAGGAACTTCTTCAGCGTGCTGAGCTCGGGCGTCCCGACGCCGGGGCCGAGCTCAGAGCCGAAGGAGAAGGCCGCTCCGTACCGGTCCTCGGCCGGCTCCACGTCGTGCCAGTAGTTGGGAGGCACCCAGTCGTATGGCCCTTCCATCTTCATGCCCGACGGGCCCAGCGCCTCCGGATACCCGCGCTTCGACGCCGACGCAACGATGGGCAGCTGGAAGTGAGACCCGCGCAGGGCGTCGATGTAGATGTCGGTCGCCTTGTCGTCGGGCCAGAAGTCGGATCCTACCAGGAAGGTCAGCACGCTGGGGTGCGTCTGCAACATGGCGGCGTCGTGCCACGTCGAGGCGTTGGCGTCCTGGTAATCGGACTCGACCCAGGTCGAGTTGAAGGGCAGCTGGTCGTTGTGCTCCCACGCCTCCCACTTGTCGCAGCATTCCCAGCCGACCATGATCATGAGGCCGAGCCGGTCGGCAATGTCGTACAGCTCCGGGTGCTCGTTCTTGCCCTCGAGGCGGATCGTGTTGAGGCCCATGTCCAGGCTGTACAGCGCGATATGCTCGAACCTCTGACGGTCCCACCGGAGGAACATGTCGGCGCTGTACCCTGCCCCTATCACTTGGAACCTTTCCCCATTCACGTAGTAAACAATATCATCGAACTCGTTGATCTCAGAAGTTACCGTTCGGAGGCCAAACGTCCGCTCAACCGTGTCCGATGGCGATGAGTTGTCGACGGTGAGCGTCACCTTGGCCTTGTAAAGCGGCTGATCGCCCCACGTCTTCGGCCACCATATCTGAGGGTCGTTGATGTCGTGAGAGAACTCGATGGCGCGCGACTCCCCCGGTTTGAGACTGGAAACCTCTTGGGACAGCGTCACGTTGGCTCCATCCGGGGACGTGATGACGGCCTCGACGGCGTAGCTAACTTCTTCCGTCTCCAAGTTCTTTGCGGTAGCACGCAGCACAACGTTGGCAGGGTCGATTTGTACAGCTGCGCTCAGGGGACCAAGGCTGACGGGGCCTGTCTGCTTTACTGTGACGTCTCGCCAAACGCCAGTACCATTGCTTCGCATAAGGAGTTAACCAAAGGTTTTTCATTTTTTCTCATCTTGCAAAGAAGACGAAACCAAGAAGGAGAAAAAAGCCAATACTCACTCAGGGGGATAGGGGTTCCAGTCAACAAAGCCTAGGGCAAGATCCTTGGAGTAATCTGTCGGATACGCACGAATCACGAGGGCGTTCTGATGCCCATTCACGAGCCCAGTGATGTCGTACTCATGACCTGCGTAGGCACCCGACTGAAACTCCTTGGTCGCCACCTCCTCGCCGTTGAGGAAGATGTCTGCGCGCGACGAGATGCCGTGAGTTTGCAGGATGAAATGCGTCTTGTTCCCTTGACCAGCCTCCTCCTCCTCCTCTCCCAACGCAAATTCGTTTCTGTAGAGCCAGGGAACGGTAAACTGCCCCCAATCGAAGCGCCGCAGGTTGTCCGAGAACCACAGCTCGTCGACGTCGTACACGCCGGCGCTGATGAGGCAGCCCATCAGGGTGCACTTGGATTCCTCGACGTGGTGCCATGAGGACGTGTCCAGCCCGGGCGTCGAGAGCGAGGCGAGATCGGTGCCGGCGTCGGATGAAGATGCCAAGTCCCAGTTGGGGATGACGGCCGTCTCGCCGTTTTTCGATACCAATGCAGCCTGTGCTCCGAGAGCCAACAGGCTCACGAGCCCAGCTAGAGTAGTAGTAGTTGGCGAAGCCATATTGTAAATAAGTCGTATATGACTGTATGACTTGTCCGCTCACAACACGTTGCACTGGAACATGTTGATTTTTCTTCTTCCTTCTTTTTTCAGAGGAGAGAAAAAGGATGGATGTTGGCAGTCTTGTAGATGGGCCGAGGCAACGTTACGTTACCTGTTGATCTCCAATTCATTGCAAACGAGGAAGCTGGATGAGGAGGAGCCTGAAGATGCATGCAGACTTATTAGTATTCCCCACACACCGTCTGCCGAATCCTTGATCGGCGAAACGCTACGCTGTCTTCCATTGAGGAAAGCGCCGAAGTGCAGGGGAGTTTGGTGGGTATGAGTGTATCTATCGTATATATATATTATATACGGAGTCCACGGGGTATTAAAAAACACCGACCCCCCCGATCTACTTATAAGAAAACCCTTTATCTTTAACTATTAATTATATAGTTAATTTAATAGCTAGAAAATATTAAATTAAATAGATTTATTCTTTAAAAGTAGCTTTAATAATTAATCTATTTTCTTTTTAAATTTATATAATACTATAGCTTCTATAATATACTTAAAACCTACCTATTTATTATCTCTTGATCGATCTAGTCTTAATTTTTTTTAATTATTTATTTAAAAATATTAATATTTTAAATTAAAAACTTTTTAAATATAGCTTTTAATATAACCTTAAGTATTTTTTTAAAGAGAGAAATTAAAGCTTTAAAGGTAATTAAAATAATAAATTAAGCTATATTTTTACTTTTACTTCTCTACTTTATTATCCTTACTTATACTATACTTAAAATTATTATTTTCTTTTAAAATAAAAATTTTTTTAAATTTTAATAATAGCTTAATAAAAAGCTTTAATATTTCTTTAATATAAGTATTTTAATTTATTTTATTATTTATATTTAAAACTATTTTATATTAAATTAATAAGCTTTTAAAATTATAATTAATATATACTTATATATATATAGTTTTTTAAAGTTTTTTTTTATAAATTTTTATTATTTTTAAAAATATTTAAGCTAATCCTTTATACTTAGTTTTTTTATAATTTAAGCTTTTTTTTTATTATTATAATTAAAGTATTTTTTAATAAAAAATATATATCTTTTTAATTATATAAATAAAGCTATAAAGTAAGTATATATTTTACTTACTTTAAATAGTAATAATAAAGGTTTAAAAATAAAAAGTTTATTTATTTTAATAATTATTTCTATAGGTCTTAGGTCTTAAATTTTTTTAAATAGTCTACCTATAAACGTTTTTATTAAGCTTAGTAATAGCTAATTATACCTTAAGGTAGAGTCTTTTATTTTTAAATCCTTTATCTTTATATATTATTTTTAATTTATTAAGGCTTTTCTTACTAAGCTTTTTTAATTAATTATATATTTTTTATAAATTTAGCTTATTATAATATATATAAATAGATAGGTCTTTAAAGATCTTTTTACTTTACGTTTACCCGATCCTATAGTATTTAAAAAGCTATTACTTTAAAAAAGAATAATTATAGAATATTAAAAAGTTATAAATGCTTTTAAGGGCTGCTTTCTTAAGTATATTATACTATTTTACGCTTATAATTAGCTATTTAGCTTTATAGCTTCTTATTATAACTTAAAACGCAAAGAAATTCGCTTCTCGCGACTACGTGTATATAGGGGGGTCGGTGTTTTTTAACACCTACTAGGGAGTATGGAGTACATACAGGCTCGTTTACTCAATCGAGACTTGATAGTGGATTTGTGTTCTAGTCATGTGACATGGCATAATTAAGCTTAAGACATACTATTATGTGCATTACATACGGGGAAGGTAGGATTGACGTTTCCCCTCTTCCAAGCCCAACGCCCGTACAGAGACTACCCTAAGTACTAACTCTGCCTCGCTGAGAGGTAAGTTTCAAGGACATACTCGGTAGGCTTTTTTTTGGCAATGGCCATCAGAGGACGAGATACAAGCTACAAAGCACCCCCGGACCAATGAACAGACCAAGCCAGAAGAAAACGTTTCCCAGCGTACGATGCCCCTTTAGCCACCTGGTTCGACTCAGCCTGACCAACTGCATGCAAACAAAGTGTTGTCAGAAAGGACTGAAACACCAGAACTTTGCCAGAAGATGGGTAGCAGGATGAAAGGGAGGGAAAAAAAAAAAAACTTACAGGCAGCTGGCTCATCTGAGCCATAAACAGATACCCCCGAAGCTTCTTGAAGAGGCACCACATGAGGAGCTCATGCACGCAAGCCGAGAGGAAAAAAGTCATGAGCGTCGCCGTGTGCTTGTCGACTTTCAGTGTCGATATCGAGCTGTGGTAGACGTGCCTGAGCAAAAAGTTGTGCACGGGTATGTTCCACGATCTGGCAAATTGATCCCACGACACTGTTTTAGAAGAGAGAGAGAGAGAGAGAAACCCCGGTTAGTTGGGTTCAAAACAATAATGGTGAAGATGAACATGGAAAAAAACATCATAGTTGGAAACAATAAGATGCGCATACCGCTGTTCCACCAATCGTCGTAGAACCTTCGATCGGCAAAGTACGTGAGCTCGGCCAGCACGTTCAGGATGGTTTCCCAGAGGAGGTACCAAGTAAGCTGGGGAGGTTTCGTCAGCCATCTTTTTTTTTTTTTTGCCAATATCAAGACCCAACGGCAAAACGTACCAGATATTCTGAAGCTAGAGGAAACATGAGATCCATGAATATCCAGGGAAATGCCTGAAGCCTCTCGGACAAGGGATCACCTAGTTCCTTTGCCCGCATTGCTTCCACGACTACAGGATCTTGTAAAATTTGTTTGTTAGTAATGATATGAGAAACGCGCCCTTTTCAATAGGGGGCTTCAGGCAAAATCAAGGAGGGAATCAATACATATATAGTGCTGCGAGATCTGTATCATGACAAAGATGACGCCAACCATTGCCGCCAGCTTCTCGGCCACGTACGACCAGCTGATGGTCTGCGATCTGGGATACTCAATCTCATACACCCCGGTAGGCAGCGGGACCCATCTGTAAAAGTTCAAAAGGCCGAGGTTGTCGGGATAGGCCTTTGCAGCAGCAGCAGCAGCGCTCGAAGCCGTACCTCTCAGCTCGTCGGCGAGCACGTCTGCGTCACACTTCAGCATCCGCTCGAATATGCGAATCTGCTCGTCGTCCAGGGGGTGCCCGCCCGCGATGGCCTTGCCAATCTCGTCAATGTCGCTCTTGCGCGCGCCTACGGCGGACGGGTCATCCTCGCTGTCGAGAACGACGGGAGCCTTTTGCCCTTCACCGGACGAGCGGGGATGACGGTTGACCTTGTCGAGGAGCTTGAGCCTCTTGGAGATGTACCGTCTGCGGGCGTGCACGGTCGACAGATGGCCGTTGTAAAAGGCATAGGCGTGCTGCTTCATGAGGAGAGTCAGGCCGTGCAGGACGAAGAAGATGCTGTGAGTCCATGGCCAGTCTCGGATCAAGGTCCAGCCTACAAAGGTGGCAAAAAAGAAAAAAGCAAGTCTGCCAGATCTTTTTTTTTTTTTTTTTTAAATCTCATTTGTGAGTAATAGCTGCTTACTTGCTTGCTTTCTTGTGGCGTGGGATTATTATTATTATAGGTTCATGGGACTTACGTGTTGGACGATCCAGCCAGAACGATTCCAGTCGAGATGGCGATGCAGCACAAGCAGCTGAATGATGCTCGTTACCCCCGTGAGCCCGAACAGCACACCGTCGCTCAGCAACAGGACAAACACTACAACAAGAAGTACAAAACGTTGTCAGAATGATCTTTTCTCTCAATTGACAGGAGAGATAGAGAAAGAAGGTTCAGTCTCTTGGCGTCTTTACCGTCTCTGGAAAACATGGTCTTGATAATCTCGTTTCCTCCCATGGGGTTGCCGTAAACCCTCCAATTCTCCGCCCATATCCTGACGACGAACAGCCCGACGCCCAGCCAGAGCAGGTTATAGAACCCGTGAAAGGGGCTGTTGACGGCCTGCTCGTTGTTCCTGTCAAAGGTGGTGAACTGCCTGGTGAAGACCAGGTGCCTCAAGGCGTTTGACGTCTGCTGCTGCCCCTGCTGCTGCTGTTGCTCCTGCTGGTGGTGGTGGTCCCTGACGCGCTGCCATGACCGTTCGAGGAAAGCCTGGATCGATTCATCGTCGTCGTCCGGCACGATGTAGACGCCAGAGTCTCTTCTCCGCACGGTGGTGCTCTTTGCTGCCTCTCTTATGCGACGACGACGGAGAGTAGTCGACAGACGCTGCGTGAGGCTGGGACGGATATTCTCATCATAATCCTCATCGCTCGGCGTCGTCTCCGGCTCGGTAGACGATCCGTCGTCGGCAGCCTCGCCGTCAACTTGCAAAGCGTCGACTAGCCCTAGCGGCCCTTCTCCATCACGACGACCTGAGCCTGAATCCAATATCATCGAAAAGGGTATATATCGCGGTTGGGAATACACAAATCATCAGAAGGAAAAAAAACTGTAAAGGATTTCACAGAGATTAGACGCTTTAAAATATATCTGACTCAAAAAGGTAAAAAAAAAAAAGGATGTGAATGATACGATTACTTCTTACATGGCAAAAAGTCTGGGGACAACCCCGAATTGATACGCAATGGGTGTCGTAAGCCAAGAGGGGAATTGCAAGGTTTCGACTGGCCGGAAAGTATGGAGAGCCGCCTCCCTGGCCACCGTTTGGATGGAAAAGAGGGGTGTCCCAGGTCCCCATTGTCTCTGCATACACTGCTTGAGCACATCTCCAACGACCTCGTAGATCTTGTATGCATGTGCCTGCTCTCTCCATGACGTCGCCACATCTCACGATCCGGGAGTTGTTGAGTTGGTGAGACCCCATTTCATTGTACACTCTTTCATCTTAACTCACCACCATCTCGCATGGCACTTGAAATCCATGAGTGCATCGTCGCTTGACAATGCTCACGGACGGGACAATTCGTGGTCATTTAGAATCGTTCCTATATAAAAGGATCTGAGCAAGAAACAGACACATACGACCACAGCTCCTGGGAAGCTCGGGGTCCCGTCCGCTCCCCCACAGATAAGCCAGGAAGCGGCCAATTAGTAGTTAGGTCGGTGACGACTGGCGAATACTGGCTGTTGTATGTTTTTATTTTTCTTTTGCTTTTTTGTTAGGTTATTCTTTTGATCGCCTTTTTCAAGGTTGGCTGTACGATTTTGGCGGGCAATTTCTTGAGTAGTGTAGAGATGCTCGTTGGGCGCATTCATCGAGAGGACTGGTTGGTGAATCTCAACTTGTGGGCACATCACATCCATCCGTATTAAAATGATGACAGATGCTACTCATTGAATCACGGCGATGCCATTAACTGCAGATACAGCCGTGCTGCAAGCACAGGTGTCGCGGGAGTGGGTTGTCGCACTGATTAAGGCCGGGAATGAAAAGACCTCCATTTCGGACCTGAACATGTAGTGAAATTCATAGAGTACATAGAGTGCCGCAGAAACGGTGCAATTCATCAGTCGTAAAAAAGGTCATTCTGTTCAAATCATTCCTACCTCAGTAGTGGCGACTGCTCTCCCGAGAACAGTCGAAAGGAGCCGCGGCCTCGGTTCGCCCTCCACTGCTTGAACTTTTCGGAAAGTCTGTAAGCCCAATAGCAGAGCAGACCGGCTAGGAAACCCAAGGCATCATTCCTAAAGGCCAGGATTCCAGCCGTCGTAGTGAGCATGATGTTCCATCTCTCCTGACGTTCATCGTCCGACATGTCGCGGTGTCTGCGGATGCTCTGGCCACTTCTCTCCGTCGCAGTATGCCACAAGTCGGAAGCCCCTTGATTGAGGCTGTTGCCGACTTTGGCGAGCTCGAGGCCGGCCGCAAAGACCATGATGCCGAGAAGACCCTTTGGATAGTGACGGAGGAGGCCGACGAGCGTTTCACCAAATATGAGACCGAGAAGTACCTTGAAGATGCCGAGCATGATGATGCTGGATCCGCTGCGAGCGCCGAAGCGATACTGAGCAGCGAGACCTCCGGCGCCGTGGCAGACGGGCATGGCCCCGAACCAAGTTCCGCTAAGGTTCATAAAGGCGACGCTGAGGCCCATTGCCGTGACCGAGGGCGCAGGGAGATGCGGCAACAGATCCCGAGAAAGCGCGCAGACGGCGATGATGGAGTTGAGCGTCGTCAGAGGGAGCTGACCGATGGCCATCCACAGAGCCTGGGCATCGTTGTGGCCTATCCATGCGGGCAAAGAGAACCGAGGATGCCACATGTCAAACCTCGGCGCCGAATGCTCGGAGCCAGCCATGTCAATAGCAGCAAACACCAGGGCCACGACGAAGAACACGAGGGCAAAAGGAAACCGGGCCATCTTTTGCGTGATTATGAGGACGAGGAAAGCGGCAATAGCCCAGATGCGGTTGTCCAGCACGGGATGAACCCAATGCAGTGGTTTGAGCAGCGACGAACCAGCGCCGATGATGAGCGACAGCCCGGCCCCAAGCTGGATTCCCTTTACGATAGGAATAGGCACCACAGCTGCTGCCCAGCGCAAAAGGCCAGTCGCGCTCATGATGAGGACCGCAGCGCCGACCCATTGTCCAGCAGCAGTCACCACGCCCATGGAAGGATCCTCGCGACCCGATATGGCCGCTGAAGCAATAGCCTGCAATACATACAATCAGCCTACTGCGTTGCACCAAGTAAAATAAAATAAAAAGCCCGGATTAAATCAACACAAAGCTCACCTTCATAGGTTGGACGGGGAGAGGGATCCCAAACAAGACGCCGGTGAGCACGTTGAACACGCCGGAAAAGACCAGCGTCGACCCAAGCTGAATGGAGCCCTGCGCCGCGAGAGCAATCATCAGAGGCAGCAAGGTGCCCAAGTCGCCCAACGACCCCGAAATCTCGGCCAGCGGGGACTGTCGCAAGGTCTCGACATTATGGCGGTTCAGGCGCCGAACCCGCGCGATCCAGCCCGCCATCATTCGACGGGTTCCTTTTGTGGAACAACAAGATTGATCAAGGGTTCTGGAGGGAAGGGAAAGAAGAAGAAGAAGAAGAAGCTTGACGAAGCACGTTTCGTTTTTTTCTTCTTCTTTTTCTAACTGTAAAAAGAAGCGGGAGCTAACTTAGGTAGCAGGCAAGAAAGCTATCAGGCGACGGGAAGCTTAGGTTATTGGATGGTGGAATTCCTAATAATTCCTTTAATTTGTTGGCAAGTGACAACCTGCTGCGCCCACCAAGTCTCTTGGCTACTTATTGTCATGCAATCAGGGTCTCCGCGGCGCTTGCGAACCGAACCGAGCCGTCCAGCAGGTAACAGAGCCGCCGATCGGCAGTCACCGGGTCGTTGCATTTCTGGGTTGCTGTTTGGTGAGTGAGGGGTTTGGCAGACACCAGAAAAAAGACCTGCTTCGATCATACGCGCCCTTCATACCATCCTGCAACGTTGGACGTTCCCGGTTTGCATCAGAACAACTACCGGGCTAATCACTGGGTTGAAGCAACAGCTGTATGTATTGACCTGAAGCTAAAACTGAACTGGAATGACATGTAGCCCATTTTTACCAGTGTTTTAGTCATGTAAAGTATTAGAATGAATCATCACGCTAAGCTTCACGTCCGTTGAGCCATTGCAACCCCTCAGCAATTGAAGCAGTCATAAATTATCATATAACATCCATTGGTCATTGGTTATTACAGGATAAAGCCATCTCGCACCGGGCCGAGGTTCGTAGTACAGCTTGCTGCAGGTTCCTGATGGTGACGTCAACCGACAGCTTCTCCAATTCCTATACGGCAAAAAGCAGACCTAGCATGGGAAGGTGAGTGAAAAAAGAAGAAAAAAAAAAAAAAAAAAAGGTCGTCACCACTTCTTTTTAGCAAAGAAGAAAGCAATGTCTAAATGCCTTGTTGAAACTGCCCTCGGGACACACAGCTTGCGCCGCAAGGCTTCGCTCGAAATCCGGAAATGCCATTATACGACATGCCGCGGCCTAAGGACGAGTTCTACGTCGCTCAAAGACGGCCGCATTCATGACATTGGCCGTGACATATCCAACGACTATGCGGTAATCCGTGACAACTACAGTAAAGCCAACCACATCTCTCATCGAAAACCATAAAAAAGAAAAAAAAACCATAAGCTGAAACAAAGTTCCCCTAGAAACTCCGCGAAACCCCATCGTGCTCGCCCACGGCCTCCTCGGCTTCTCCAAACTCAACGTAGCCTCGCTCCCGATCCACTACTGGCACGGCATCCAGGAAGCCCTCACGGCCCAGGGCGCCACCGTGATAACGGCCACGGTGCCCCCATCGTCCTCCATCGCCGACCGGGCGGCGCGCCTGAGCGCCGAGATCGCCTCGCAGCTGGAGCCGGGCAGCAGCGTCAACGTGGTGGCGCACAGCATGGGCGGGCTCGACGCGCGGCACATGATCCGGCACTGTCCGCCCCCCGGCGTCGGCGTCAGCAGCCTCGTGACGGTCGCGACGCCGCACCGCGGGAGCGCGTTCGCCGACTACGTGCTCGACGAGGACGGGCCGGTGCCGCTGCCCAAGCTGTACGGCATGATGGACAAGGTCGGGCTCGGGACCGAGGCGTTTGCGCAGCTGACGCGGAGGTACATGGTGGACGAGTTCAACCCGGCCACGGTGGATGACCCGGCCGTGCGGTACTTTTCGTACGGCGCGTGCATCAACGGCCCGCTGCCGCTGCTGAGCCCCTTTAGGCTGCCGAGAAAGGTCGTCGGCGACGAGGAGGGCCCCAACGATGGCCTCGTCAGCGTCGAGAGTAGCCGATGGGGAGAGTACAAGGGCACTTTGGTCGGTGTCAGTCATTTGGATCTGATCAATTGGTCCAATAGGCTACGGTGGACGGTCAGAGGATGGATGGGCATGAAGAGAAGGTTCAACGCTGTAGCTTTTTATCTCGACATTGCTGATATGCTGGCCAAGGAGGGCCTATGAGGCAAACCAAAACTTATACGCATTGGCGGATCATTCTCCGACCAGGCGGTGAATGCATTGAAATAGCAGCCAGGTACTCATTAGATATTTAGGCGTTGATCAATGACACATCGATACAATTCACAGAAAGCCGAGGGACGGAAGCCAAGTTATTTGCACATGCGTAAATAGGTATCAGTAGTATTAGGAAACAGGATACAGTAGACGTCTCGTCGACATAGTCCACTCAAGCAATAAGTCCAACACCTGGCAGGAAAATGACCACGCAGAAATTGACCATGGTATGCAGAGAAGCGCAGAACACCATCAGATAAACCATATATGCTGGACGAGACTCGGCATCCCCCCCCCCCTCAGATATGAGGTGAGGTAAAAAAGGGGGGTTGTCGTCGGGCGGCTGGGGGGGTGCATATGCAAGCAGGCTGGACTGTCCGGTCATCGTCCGTGACCTCGGTCGAGCAAGCCTGTTTGCTGTGTCGAGGAACGGCCCCAAAAATCAAGCAACGACGGGGCCGTTCCCCCACAGAGTAGTAGGCAGGATTGAAACAACACCACACATTCGCCGGTAATGCCAGAGTCGGGATCCCGAGTCGAAATTCGTCAAATCATCTTCTCGGTAATTCCCATTCACACCTTGGAGGAAGTTGACCTTTCTTTTCCTCCGCCCAACCCTGTCCCACCAATACCGCTTCACGCGCGCCCGGGCAAGCCAGCGCCTAGAACTGCTGCTTGGCGGCCTTTCTCTTCATCGACCACTTGTAGATAACGAGGGCGAAGAGACCAATGGCGACTAAAGGGGTGAACAAGTCGTGTTAGCTTTTTTTGGGAACTTGATCGGAAGTTTGAGGGAATCATCAGTAGCAGCACATACCAGCACCGACGATGGCGAAGACGGTGATGACACCGGGCTCCTGGGCAGCCCAGTTCTTGCGCTTTACGAGCTGAGCAGAAACGTCACGGAGGACGAGCTTGTCGATGGCGGCCATTGTGAAATGTCTTTAAAGTGGACGAAACTGGGCTAAGAAAAAAAAGTTTGGCTCGTTAGCAATTGGTCGAAGAAATGGCGCTTGGCGTAGCTTCTTTAAAGGCGCGTGTAAAACGATGTGAGCGCGCGCAACGCTGCAGAGCGGTCTGTGAACTGCAATTGAACAACTAGTATTCAATTGAGAGACGACGAGAATGATGAATCAAGTATTCAAAAGGTCTTGCGATTGATAACCGGCACCCGAATGCAGTGGCTTGGCCAATTCCGTCACGGCTGGCGCGGCAACTTGATTTTTTTGGAGAAGCTTTCCTTTGGCGCAAGAACCTCTTTTTTTTTTCTCTCTCTCTTGGTTCATGTATCTTCACTTTTGCAGCGGCGCATTGTGAGAACAAGGGGCGGGAGGGAAGGGTGCAGAAAAAAAACAAACCTTTGCGACTTCGAGGGCTGTGGACGAAACAAGTCTCGAGAGAACGACAAGCAAGCGGATGGGAACGAGGATAAAAGGACAAAAGGTGTAAATGAGAGGATCGAGAAAAGAACGAGGAAGAAGAGCCGGCGGAGGTTTTGTTGATCAGCTGTGGAGAAGCTGGTCGGTTTACCTCTCTCTTGGACCGCTGGGACCAGGCGAGAGAAAAGAGTGGATCGCAGGCCCGAATGATGGGTGCGGTCTAGTGTGGGCACCCACTGAATCGCATCGGGTCGCTGGAGCGCGAGAGAAAAAGGCCTCTCACAGAGCCCAATTGGTCAAAGAGTGGATCCCCTTGGCACATCACGATGCTACTGTAAGTTGGGAGGACTCCTCCCCCGGTGAAAGGTATGGAATTACTACCTACTTACCTAACAGCAAGAAGAATTGGGATCGTTACCGCCCCCGGCTGTTGCTGCGCGTCGCAGTAGTAATAGTAAATACATGGCACCCAGCAACCTGACGACCCGGGGGGGGGGGGGGGGGTTCAATGGTCAATGGTTGGCGAACGGTAGCATGAAATTTGTCTACTGTAGCATTACAATCATTGCCTACTCTGGACGCGACGTCAGCTGGCATTTTCTACTACTGCACCGAACGTAGCCACGAGCTCTGCAAAGCTTCCACTAACACCCAGGATCTACGAAGCTCAATTTCACACAGTCCACCCCTATCACAGAGCTATCGAATCCCCCATATCGCCGCCCTGTCGTAACCCGATTCATCCCACGATGTCTGAGGCGATCGCAAAAGTCTTCAGTGGTGAAGTTGGGAAAGTCCAAGGAGTGTACATGAGTATGTATGACCGATATGAGAATGCTTAAAACGCAACGGCAAAGGAAGAAGAGACTTTCTTGTTGCAATGCCCAAGCGTCGACGATTGCGCCGGCAGCGCCTCGGCCAACGTTGGCCAATGGTATGGAACCTTCACCATAAACGGGCGAGCCAGCATCACTTTTTTTTTCCTTCGACAAGCAAGACTACCGGAACACGGCAATTGCATAATCAATATCCCGAAATCTCAGGCAGCCGGTCGTTGCGGTGTGCGCGAGTAATAACAGGCAGTACCTACGTAAAGGGGGGAGAAGTTTCCAAACCAGCAAAGCTCTGCGCGAATTTTCGGTCGCCCTCCTTCGCCCAGTAAGAGTGAGGCCATTCCACAACTCGGCATCCACCCAGGTTTACCGCTACCGGCTTGAAGCCAGCAATCCGGAAGAAGGAAGGAAGCACTGTCAGCTTGCTAAGTGCTGTTAGGTATTTTGTGCGTGCCTGCAACTACAGCAGGCCCGCCACTTTGCTCTACTTGTACACGTACTTACCGATGTTCCTGTGGTAGTTGAGGGTAAGGTACAACGCAGCTCGCCGTGTGCCGCTGCTGGCTTACAGGTACCTTTGCCTTGTCTTCTGGCTGCCGGTCCAGGGAGATTACCCAGGGGACAGGGTATCTCGCGCTTCTCCCGGGACTTCGGCTTGCTACCACATGGAATCCTGAAGGACGGAGACGCGACCGGTGGAGGTGCTTCTATCGGCTTTTCGCAACCGCGTTCATTCATCACTTTTTTGTAATTTCCAAGTCGTCATCGTCAATGCTGCTCACCAAAGGAACACCAGAGGACTTTCCCTTCTCATTGAGGTTGTTGAGGCGACGGAAACTGCAGCTTTGCGTCGGTTGAAAGAAAGAAACAAAAATTCGTCATTCAGAAATCATTTGCTCTCCGCGCTTCCCCAGATAAGCCGCCCTTGTCGCCAAGCTGAAGCCAAGTGCTCTGTGCGCGCGGAAAGATCGAAAAGCACGCTTTCGTCCATCCATGATGACAGGCGGGCAAATTGACGTGCAAGTGCTCAGTGCTGCAACGACAACGACAAGGTACTGATGGACTGTGCTTCCCTCACACGATCAACCATCGCCATGCCGCGAGCCGAGTTTACCCATCCACAACATGAAAAGTTGCTTGAGCAACCCACTCCTCCCCCCCCCCGGAGCCCCCGATATGTATGTATCAATGATAATAAAAGCCCTACAAAATGATAGTATCGGAACAATTAAAACCCTCATCGAAACCCCCTTGATCTTTTCCCCCTTCTTCTCCCGTCGCGTCGGGCGAAATTGCGAGACGCGAACCCAAAAAAAGGAAAAAAAAATTGGGGTGCATCTTCTCTCTCCCGCCAATTCTTTTTTTTTTTTTTTTTTTTTTTGCTCGCGTGGGAAGATCGGGTGTCACGGAAATGGCATCTGGACTTCCCTTGTTAGTTATTAGTGCTAGCAGCGCCGCCACCGCTGGATGCGTCTTTGTTTGACTCGCTAACTTCCGTGCAAGCCTTCCGACGAAGGCGCTTGAACCGGGCGATTTCTGCATGAGGTCATTGCACGTATACAAATCTACCCTAGTTTCCTGCAGGGACCCGGATATTGACTGCCTAGGAAGGCATGAGTTCCCACCCGGCTTGCCGTGCTGAGTATCCGAGGCTTTCGACTTCCTGTTACTTGTACACATGTAGAACCTCACTTTGAAGCGTTGGGAGATGGATATTCTGTGAATTGATTTTGCTTTCCCTCATTTGCTTTTTAGGCTGCCTCAAAATATTTCTGCCTGAGACTCGGAATATGGTTATTTCAGCACAAGAAGTGGGTGTTTCACTACACACGCGGCATCCCACCAACCTTGGGCGTTGATTAACTTGTCATGTGAGATTTCTGCGTGTAGCCCCCTAATATGGCTGAACGATCGCTAGTAACTCAACAACATGTGGATTGCCCCAGAACATTCACACGCGACGAAGATAGGCTATGAGGAAACAGAGCCATAGATGATCCCTCAGCCTTGCGTAAATGGGGTATGTACAAGATTGCATTAACAAAAAGAAAAAAAGAAAAGAAAAATGAAGAAAAAGCTATGTACGCAGTCGTTGCTCGTTGCCCGTGGTATCATCGTTCTATTAAATCACCCGTTCGCAGTTTTATTCCAACATTCTCAGCTCTTCTCCTGGAGCATCTGTGACGGCTGATCCTCGTTCGTGATGCCAGAGTACGCCGGCCGCTCCTGAAGCCCGTCAAACGGACCCGACAGGTTCTCCGCCATAGCCTCGTCATAACTCGGAGGCGCATCGTCGGTCGGCGGCTGGTCCTGGCCTGGCGCCAATTGTGGGGGGTAGAGGGGATCGCGAGCCGGCTGTGGAGGTCGGGCAGCTTGGGACTGTCCGCTCGGGCCAGAGGCCGACGTCCTTGGTGGCAGGCGTGGTCCGCCGGCATTTGAGGCGTTGCGGCGAGGCGGGTTGTGTGTGGCTGCTTCAACGAGCTCTGCGGGGGGCTTTATACCCGAGTAGACTTCGACTGAAGAGAAGTGCAGAGGGAGATGGATTGTGTTGGGCTGCTGGGTCGCCTGCTTGGAGAAGACGCCCCCGGTCTTGGGGGACTCTCCCCAGGACAGGCCGAGCTTGATCTCAAGCTCATATTTTCGCGTTAGGTTGCAGGTGACGAAGGATGGCGCAATGGTGTTGGGTAGGGGGACGTTCCTCCAGAGATCGTCTGGTACTACGAGCTCCTTTCCGACTTCGTCGTCAGGAGATGACGTTAGAGGGATCTGTAGGTTGAGCTTGCTGGCGACTACCCAGCGGTTCATTTTCCGGTTGAAAATGTTATGGCAGCGAATCTCAGTGACACCAATGAGGTTCACCTCGAACGAGGTGAGATAGACTTGATCAGGGCAGTTTGCGAGCTTTTTGGCAATAAGGCGTAACGGCATCGGCTGATTGCAAGTCAAGACGGGGGGATGAGGCAGTCGCGCGGACATCTCTATCGAGGGAGCATCGGCGCTAACAGAGGCCTCCTTCGCATCTCCCTTTTCGCTTTTCCGTGAAAAGAACGAGCTCTTTCTTTCATGAAGCGGCGTACGTGGTTTGAAGGCAAATGGGCGGCGGGCGAAGCCCTCCTGACCCGTCACCCTCGGCCGCGGAGGCTCAATGGGCAGAAACTTGAAGCCGGCTTGATATCTCCAGTTCTCCTTGAGAATGCCTGGTCTTTGCACGGTCACCTTGATGTAGTACCGAATCTCGGCTTCCATGGGAAAGCCAGTGAGCGAGGGAGGCAACGTCCTCGTGGCGTGCTTGAGAAACATCTGCTTACTCCCGTCCATGACCCTCACGCCGCCCATGCCAAATAACCCGGGACCTCCGAAATTCCCCAAGCCTCCGAGCTTCGACATGGCCATGGGGTCGCTGCAGGCATTGTTGATGGGCAGCTTGAATTTGAAGTTGAAGACATGCTCGCCAGGATGCAGCGGGAAGGCACCGTAGGGATTTGAGCCACTTGCGTAGTAGTCGTCGGGGAACACTTGCTGAACCTTGTAGAGAAGCTTGTGGTTTTCGCTAACTATACTTCCAGGAGGGCCGGGCAATGGACCGTATTTCATGCTATAGTCCGCTTGGTGGGGGTGGGGGACCTGCAAGGCGGTGATGGCCTCGCCCTCGAGCTTGACCACGATGTTGCCAATCTGCTCGGCCCTTCTCAACCCGAGCACCACCTTCCCCGAGATGCTGTCGAGGTTGGTGTAAAACTCTGGACGTTTATCCAGGACTATCTGGATCGACATGGTTTCGCAGTCACCTGCAGAGCTGCAGGGACTCAAAAACTTGGAGAAGCAAGTCGGGTTTCTTTGTTGACGAGAATAACCCGCTGGAGTGAAATGGTTTGTGAGTGAAGGGCGGAGAATAGATAGCTTCACATGTGGTGCAAAAGATGGGAAGATGAGGATAAGCTTAGGGACCTCTAGGTATTTTTATGAAAGTGGTATTGTTTTTTTTTTCATCGGCTGAGGAATGATTTAATTCCAGAAAGTGTGACGCGGCGTGATACCGAATCCGTAAATGTACCCTGCTTAGCCACGGCGTCAGAAGCGCGCTGAGCCACAGTATGGCGTTGACCTTTGTCCAGTGAACGGACATCGGAATTACTTTTATTCCGCTAATTTTGAGCTGCGGGGTTGTTGTTCAATTTCAATTTCCCGCTTTTATGAAAGCCAATTCCGTCTCTGCATTCCGTCTACAAGTATAGAGTTATTGCGACTATAATTACTGCAGAGTCATGCTAATCGTACCGTAGCCTTTTGCTAATTATACCGTAATAGTCCGTGCTAACCTTACAAACGCCCTACAGATAATAGCTAAATATACCCTTACTAAAATTATAGTATAAATATATTAAAAAAATAGTCTATAAAGCAAGCTAAAAGTTCCTTAGGTATCTAACGTTAGATTAGTCGTTTTAATCCGAAATAAAGCTATTTATATAGCTAAAAAGGTTAAATTTAAAGCTTTTAAGAAATTAGTTACTTTATCGGGTCTAATAAAAGCTATTAACGATAAACGAAGCTATTAACGACGAACGAAGCTATTAATAATAAATAAAGCTATTAATAATAAATAAAGCTATTAATAATAAAAGAAGCTATTAACGATAAATAAAGTTATTAATAATAAACGAAGCTATTAACGATAAAAGAAGCTATTAACGATAAATAAAACTATTAATAACGAAAGAAGCTATTAACGATAAAGGAAGCTATTAATAAAAGAAGCTATTAACCGGACCTTAATAAAGCTATTAATAAAGCTACTAACCTTAACGAAGTTATTAAATTAAAGTCATTAATCCGTTATTCTATAGGGCTAGTAGTTAGCTAGACGGCAGCTAGGTAAATTTTATACTATATCGCATTAAAAATATATCAATTAGCTATACTAGCTATTACTAAGTAGGGGGAAAAGCGGGTTACGGTATAATTAGCAAAAGGCTACGGTACGATTAGCATGACTCTTGCTGCAGGATCCTTATGAGAAGTCATGCATCTCACCAAATGACAAAATTAAAAAAAAAAAAAAAAAAAAGTCGAGACTTTACACATTGATCTCTTCCGTCCAGATGTCACACTCACCTAGGACCCCCCATCATGATTGCCCGGAGAGAAATTCCTTGCTCCAGTGCGAAAGTCACCCACCTTTGCGTCGACCAATAGACTTGATCAGCAGGAAAACCCTCGGAAAAAGAGTCATCATCAATGTGAACAGAAAGTGGATGGAAAAGGCGACTTGCTTCATCGGTTGAGGTCGTATGCATGTTGGCTCTAACCAGGCAGCATGGTGGGGGGAGGGGGAGCCTCGGCATTAAGAGAATGCAATCCGCCGATCGAAAAGGCTCGAATTCATACGCTGCATCAGTTGTCCTGCGGCAAAGGTCATTCATTGAAAGAATACACTGCATATAGAATGGTGAAAGATCAGCGCGCTATGCGTCTGGTGTTTTTCTTTCCATGACTAGAGAGGCAAGTAAGAAAACTGAGCCAACTGCATCCCGGGAGCAGACGCTTGTTGGTTGGTTCTGCACTTGGTCCGTGAGCTGCTTGCTTTTTTTTTATCTTCAGCAGACCTGAGACATCTTCAACGGCTTCGCGTTATCCTTGTCCTTCTTAAAAGACGGCCTTTTCGGATGACAAGTTCCGAGCTTTGTACGTACGCTCTCAAATGAAGCGTCGTATATCAGCTATCAAGTCTAAAACAGTCCGTGGATTGGGGGCGAAGCTGTCAGTCAACGCTGATCGTCGCTTCATTCCGTGGTGGCATTGCATGGACATAAAACGGCGCCCATGTTTATGTTGCGAATTGTGCGCACATCGGACGGCGTTATTCTTTCTGCATCCAAGGCGGCCCCCCCCCCCCCCGGAACTCTTTATGGGGCACTTTTAGGGTGGCGGAGAATGTTTCTACTCGCGGAGAGGCAAACGGTTTTCGCTACAGTTGCTACGCTTGCAGTCCAGGCCGCAAATTAGGCGCCCATAGCCGATTCGCGCAGTGTGACTGGCCGAAGGACATCAACTGGACTCGACATGACCAGACTGCTGGAACAACAACTCCTCGTCTGATCCCCTCAAAGGACCCTTTGACCCCTCCTACTCATGTGAACACGCTGTCATGCAGATTGATACTGCACGATGCGGGCGCAGCGCTCTTTTGCATGGGCATGAAGTGTGTTGGTTCATGCTGTTGCTCACCTTTGCTCACATTTTTGTTGGCCAGTCAGTCAGCCTTACGAATGCAACGCCTTATTACGCCTAAGCGTCCCTGCTAGTAGTATGCATGGCGGCACTTTATCGAGTAGCAATCCCGTAATGCAATGAGCGGAATGCAACGCTGCGGTTGTGACTGCGACCCTACCCATGTCTGCACCCACCCTGCTGTATGCAGCATGTATCTGGACTGAGGTGGAATAATGTGGATTCTGGTCACATTGGATGTTGGTGACTGTCTCAGAAGGGCATGCACCGCAGGAGTTATAACTACGAGGCATGTTGCCTCTCACAAGTTTGAGTTGGTTGGTTCTCCCGGTAAGGCTCCTTTGCGGCCTTGCCATGCTACACTTTCTGAAATTTCGTTACACAAAGAGATGGCGGGCGATTGCGGCTCGTCCTGTCCTACCCAAGATGGGTTCTACAGCTACGAGATTACAATAGCTGGCAATGCCATCTTACTGGCCGCCTTTGCCATCCTGGTTCCCGTTGTCGTGTTCCAGGGCGTTCGGTACCGGACCCCATTGTTCTCATTGACGGTCACGGCTGGGCTCTTGGCCGAGGTTCTTGCTTTCGTCGGTCGCATCCTGCCCTCGGCATCTCCAACGATTCCGTCTTTCTTTGTGCTATACTTGCTGGGAAGCGTCATGGGGCCTCCTTGCATCAGTGCGGGTATGTTCCAGGCATTACCGCGGCTCCTCGAGCCTTACGGCGACTGGCCAGGCGTCAACAGGCCATTATACACAGCCGTAACATTGCAATGCGTTGTTTTGGTTGCTTTGTCCATTCATATTGTCGGGAGTGTTTTCATGAGTCTCGATCTCGGATCTCTAGGTGTAAGTTTCTTTATCGATGGCACCTCCACTGAAGCTTCTAATACTCTCCCATCTCCCCCTCAGTTGGCTAATCTGATGTAGAGCGCGGGTGGCGCAAACATGGTTGTTGCAGGCTTGGCTGTTCAGTCAGCAACATTACTGGCTTTTACCATCGCTCATCCATACTTCACCTGGCGCTCCACGCGAGAAGGCAACCGAGATCAAAGGCCTGCGTCGGCCTTTGGAGCTTCAACACAAATCAACAGACTTGTGCTAGGTACGTACGTGCATTTACTCGGAAACCTTTTGCATCAATCCAAAGCTGATGGCATAGTTAGGGTTCATCCTCGCTGCACTACTTATGCTCGCCCACTCGGTCTATCGGATCGTCGAAATAGTCCATGGCATCGCCGGCTCCTTGTTCCAGAATGAAGTTGCTTTCATGATAATGAGCGGCGCGTTGCCCTTTGTCTCGGCAGCTCTCCTGGTCATCCTCCATCCGGCACTTGCTCATTCCCTCAGACGGCCTTTCTCGGCCGGCAACGCGCAGAAGCAGCGCCGCTCCCGGCCAACGCCCCTTGAGCGCAACGCGCATCACCGATACGATCCCGACATTCGCAAACAAATATCACCGGCGTCACAACGGGCTTCTAGGATCTCAGGCCCCCCTGAGCTTCCCGCGGGGTCACCAGGCTTGCCCGCCAATCCCCGTGTGACCAAGAGCCCGATGCCTTCGCCGTCTTACACAGCAAGGACGGCGGCCACGGTGAGCACACGGAGCGTCCAGGTGCCTGATCGACGGAGCGACACTGCTACCAAGGGGTTGGTTGATAACGATTTACTCTGGTGAATGCCAAAGAATTATCGTTATGGCGCACTGTTCCTCTCTTCCTTTTCCTGAGAGTGTCTTGGTTTGTTACCATTTTGTGAGCTCGAAGCATACGATGACAACAAATTCGCTGCATAAATTGAGTCACGTATAATCCAATACACGTAATAATTTGAGCCTAGCGTAGAAGCAGAGAAGGATCATCAAGTGAGATGTTTGCGCATGAGAAACAAACACTTGGTACCTCCTGACCGTACATCCTTTGCCAGTATTTTGCCGTTCACAGCAGCTATAATAGCAGTTTCAGCATGCTACCGTTGAGGCAAAAGACTGTCTGTTGAGATGATGATGCCACAATTACGCAATCAAAGAAAATAATAAAACGTAATCATTCTTCACTTGCTCATGGTTTTGTCTTCTTCTTCTTCTACTATAGAATTGAAATCCGACATTGTCTCATTAGTGCTGTGAACAGCGACGAAGTCAATTCTTCATTGAGTGAACGTCAAAAAACATGGCATATTCGAGAGAATGTTCGCTCTGAATCCCAAGTCATGAAAATAAGTTATAAATTTCAGCTCACCCGTCCATTTACCCCTCTTCCTCTTACATTCAACAACCACCAAACATCACAGAGGAGAGAGAGGCGATAATACCTACTCTCAACCCCAGTTTCTTTTTGTTCCTTTCCACCGAGACTTTATATATATATATATATATATATATATATATATATCAATTCCCGAAATATTTGAGCAAAGATGCCTTCACTAATCGCTTGGCCCAACCGAAGCGACATGTCGGCGACCGGGTGGGAGAGGAGGCCCCTCGCAGCATCAAAGGCTGGAGTACACGACAACTACGGAGCCCACCAGGTCTTTGCATGCCCAGACATGATGTCCAAGGCAGAGGTAAGTAGAGCTCTGCACCGATGGGTACCTCTGACCAAGAGCCGCGAGCAAAGCAACGGCCATCACCCCGTCGACCGGCAGCATCATCTCAGCTGCGCCGACGCAGCCTTACCAGTCGGCGTCGATGCCATGGCCGAAGCCATCTACAAGTACTGCGCAGGCAGGCGATGCGTGACCGCCCAGCTGGCAAACCACGTCGTCGACGCAATCGAGCGTGTCCGCCGGAGCGGCCAGCAGCATCTAGCCAGCAGAGCCCACCTCATGACGGCCCTGGGATGGGTCACCGAGGGGGGGGAGGGCGTGCCACCGAGTCTTGAGCGGATCAGCCCGAATGAGGTGTTTGTGCGGGCGGTGCTGCGTCGCTATGGGGGGCAGCAGATGGTTGGTGCCGATATGGTGATTGATCTGCTGAAGCAGCTGCACTTTCTCAAGCTCGGCATCGCCCAGCAGGTTGCGGTGGTCCTTGGATAGTAAAAAGACGCAAGAGCGTCACGAGTAGTTGGGTTCTGAGGGTATTTCGGGCAAATCCCTTTTACTACTGAGCAGGGAGCGGAGCACAAGGATGTCACTTGTAAAACGGAAGCTTCTGGGCTTTATTACACCTAGACGGATCATGTTTTCTTCACCTTTTGGCATAAAATAACTATTGCTGTAACAAGTCTGTGCATTTTTGCGTGATACGAAGCATATATAGAAAGATTACGGGGTATAGGTTTCCCAATTAGTAGCCGTTAGTAAAGTTTCCAGGTAAGTCATACGCGGCATTATTCAATTTCCGTGTCCAACATTTGGTGCACTTTATTCTCACTTATTTGGAGCTTCGATAGCCCAGGACATATACATGCATATATGTTTCAACTTGGCAGCGAGCTGTGCTACATGTCGGGCCGGGAACCCGCCAATCGGGATACAAAGGATCTGCAGTTCTGCAGCTCGAGAGAGTTCAACGATGTAAGCTGCGACGATCTAATGACAATCACCAGGTTTAATGTTGGCCCAGAAAAGAGAAAATGAGGCAATTATCTAGCCGAAGCGTAGACAAGAAGACTACTGTTAACATCTTGGAGCGGCTTACCCCACAGAGATTTGTGATTGATTGATTGATTGATTTGCATGCATGCACGTTGTCGTTGAAAGGGCTGCCACGAAGCTACGAATATTTGAGTGATATAAGGCTTAGAGCATGATTTCTGCATGACATATGCATTGCAACCGCGCACATGTACGTACGATAGATCAGATGAACAAAGTGCCGAGTGCCGGATGAGTCACCTCGACAAGTTGGATACTCACACACCCCCCTGGACAAGAACCGCACGGGTATAGGCCGCGGGGAGTAAATCGAAGCTCCAGTTGAGCACGGCAGGTATGAAAAGACCACGGTGCGATGTACCTGGTAACTCCCCGAACCGTTCTTATCGGGCCGCATTGGGAAGCGTGACTGAAGCGCGTTATTGCGAGCTGATGAAGTCATCCAAGCAGCAAGTGTTTGTTTCGTTTTTTGACTGGAAATTGCCGTGAACTCTTTGATAACTCCGAGGGTTCTCTTCGAGAGGGTGTCGTACTATATAGAGACAATAGTCTGCGATGGCGTTGTAATCTAGCATAAAAACAGTTGCAGCCCCAACATCGCAATAGCGTAGAGAAGGGCGTCGGATGAATTGCAAACGCACGTGATGGAGGGAATTTGTAATCGAATGTTTCGTAAGAGATGACGTGCAGTGGGATAAGGTGGGATAATTTATTTTCCTTACTGATGTAAGTAAGTATGTACGCTTGCAACACGTCCCATAAATGATAGACAACAAGGGGTCGGATAACAACAAACAACAAGATGAAACATTTCCTCCGATAAACAGGGCCCCCCCTTTTGCAACCCTGCCAAAAAAAAAAAAAAAAACCGATGCCAGAACGATCGGAAGCTTTTTGATGCCTCTGGTATGTTGCTCTTCCTCCTCCCTCACTGCTGCAACCCATGATGGGGGGGTCGTCGGGGTCGGGGTCGGCCGCCTACTGCAACGCTCATTGCAACGTGTTATATGGTTATTGCCACGATGGGCATCTCGCATACAAGGTGGAAAGAGCGGGGAGAGATGGAGAAAAAGATGAATCTGGACTTTTTGCGACTTGCGATTCGCAGAGAAAGGTGGTGTTCAAATCAAATGACCTCATTGAAAGCGGGAGAAAAAACCCATGTTGGTCAGAAAAAAGTATGGGTGGTTCCAAGGGAAAGAAAGAAAATGATCTGTCGAGGCTTTTCCGTCTCGAATGAGCCTTTTGAGGTTTCGGAAGATGAAGCTCCATGTTGTCACGCGCGCGTCAGGACAACACGCTGACCACGAAAAAAAAAGAAGAAGACAAAATCCCAAGGCAATGCAGTGCAAATCAATTCAGCCGTAATTTTCAAACATTGTCAGCAATTATCAATCAATCATTATCCGGTCTGGGGGGAGAAGGAGGGGGAGTGGAAGGGGGAGTGGTTGCACAGCCTGTTTTGTCGGCCAAGTCGCACCACATATTCAGCCAGAAACCAACAAGTTTTGGACTTTTGGTGATGAAGTGGGGGAGGGGAGAAAAGGGTCAGTCAGAGAGATGGAGGAAACCATGGCAAAGGGGCGTTATCAAGTTCTACCGACTTTCTTCATCTATCGTCACCTTCTCAATTCGAGCTTTGCCAGGGGCAGTGGGTTGGATGCACGATGGTAGTCCTGGGACTTGACATTAAGATGAAGCGTTTCATCCTAACCGCTCTCTCTCTCTATCTATTTATCTATTTATCTCGCGGATGATCGTCGCGGGATAATACATGGCGTCGGACATGCGAAGCCAAGAACAGGAAGCCTTTTTCGTCTTGGGAAACGAGGAGGGGGGGGGGGGGATCAGATCTGATCCGATCCGAATGGCAGCAACTTTCCTATCCCTTGCCCTACCGATCTTGGCACATGATACTTTTTTATCTGGCTAAAACGGCTTGTCGTCGTGGTGCGAGTGTGTGTACCATACAGAGTACCAAGCATGGGAAAAAATGGTTACCTGGGGAAAGAGATTGGAAGCAGAATGCGGGGAATGTTGCATCTTTCTCTCCAATGAGCTCAACCAGTAGCGAACTTCCGTTGTTTTTCCCTTGTGGCGCAATTTTTTTTGTTGTTTTATCTACAATGCAACGCCAGCTTTATATCGTCCTGCCGTATTAGGTGACACAATCAAACAATCGGGCAAAGATTGGAAAGTGGAAAGTGGACAGAAATACACGACACAGCATATGCAAGGATGCGCATCAACACATGAACAAGAGGATTATTGACAAGGAGAGAAAAGGAAGAAAAAAAACCAGATCACCTACATATACCCAATAATATTTTACAATTACGACCCTAACCCTATTTACAAACGTCTATGTACATACATTCTACAACAGGGCGGCTCGGCACCACCCTATCTAGCTTGTTCAACCCCACGTCGTTTTCTTTACCGACTCGCCTTTCCTAGAATGGCACATGCCAAAAAAAAAAAAAGGGGGGGGAGAGCGGGGCGGAAAGGTTGTTGAAGGCAACGTCGCGGCCCGACAATGGACATCACTTGTGCATGTGTTGCTACAGCTTTAATTCTTGAACATTTTTTGTTTTTGCTTCTCTCTGTGTCTCTACCCGTCTGACAATATGCGAACAAACGCTTAAATAACCTTTTGGTCTGACCTTGTCAAAACTGTAATACCCCGTGTGGCTTGTCCATGGCTTCTTCTGAAGCATGTGTGTAACGGTCCGGGGAAGACAGGGGGGGCCAGCCACTCTGGAGTGCAGCTCGTGTCCTCAAATTAATTAAAAAAAAAATGACAGCTCTTGCCATGTGTTGTTGTTACGCTTTCTTGCTGCAGTAACCCGCCCGCGACGGGGGGAGACAACATTTACTCTACGTCACAAGCTTCAAGTGTCACGGCCTATATAGAATGCTACCTCAAGATTTTTGACCAATTCCAACAACGCTCGTGGGGGAAATTTGTGTTAGAGAGAGAGAGAGGTGTAAATTCGTTCTATTGCAAGTTTTTATCCCTGTTGGCGAATGATGTGCTAGTTTCTAGCGAGCCTGTCTTCCCCCCCCCCACCCCCCCTCCCCCC